>JANUWF010002315.1:1200000-1752500 GCA_026120185.1 Voacanga thouarsii | reverse complement strand
ATGTTATTTTCACTCCTTCCAGCTAACCAATCTTCCAATTTCTGTCCATCTGTCTCCCAGTTGTCTGTGTGCTTCGATCAGTATCATGTCTTCTTTGTCAGTCCACTTGCCTTTCTGCAAATTCGACAAAGCTCAGTTTAGTTTGCATTTTTCTTCTGGCAGATAATTGAAGAAAAAAAGCTTACTTAACTCTTTAGATCTGTTATTTTTTAGTTCCATTCATGATTGAGTAGCTTTTAGATTTTTTGGTCAAGTAGAGTAACAGGAGTGGATAGAGTAACAAGAGATGATGTGAGCAAGCTTAGCAAGGCCTTCAGGGAAGTACGACTTGAGCTCCAGCTCCAGGCCCTGCACCCGAGAACTCCCCATCACCTGCACCCGTTTGCTCCTACCCTAGAATCGACGCTTGCTCCTTTGCCCTTGCGCTACCCTCTGGAAGTCGAGAATTTGCTACACAGAGCTTTTAGTGTTTTCTTGTTCAGCCCAAAATATGAGTTACTTCTTCAGGTATTGTTGAAAATTATATTTACTTAATCTTTTTCTCCTAGGAATCAGATTAGCTAATCTTTTGCTCCACATGTTCTAATCTTTGACATGGAATGGGAGTAATATGCTAATTTATGTATGCACTACATTAGACTGAAATAATACTCAATTTATGTATGCTTACTTCATTTGTCTTGTGACTTCTTGATTGGCCAACTTTTAGCAGTAAGAGATGGATTGGTTTTAATTTCTTAGATTCTTTGTATCATACTTGTCAATGAGTTTGTTAGCTTTGTATTTGCAGCAACAATCTACAACAAAAGTAACCTTTCCCCTGGTCTGGACAAACACCTGTTGCAGCCATCCTCTATATCGTGGATCTGAGCTGAATATTTTTTAAAAAAATATTAATTTATCTATAAAATATTATTTTCTCTTTTTAATCAAATTTAATTATATATATTTTTAATTCTCTTTTCAAATTTAATTCATATTATTATAATATTATTATATTATTTATATTATTAAATTAAGCAATAGAGTAGGCTAAATAATGTTAAGAATGGCCAAAATTATAAATTCCATCAAAATAATTTAAATTTAATGCATTTTAAAAAAAAGAAGACAACTCACAAGAATACAAAGTGGAAAAATCGTTAATAGTAAAATAGCACTAATAGTTCAAATTCTTTGAATAATTGAAAAGTCACTAATTGAACACTCATTTACAGTAGAACACTCATTTACAGTCCATGGCTTTTCATATTTGGATTGCTGTTAGTAAAATTTATTTCTTTTCATTTTTTTACTATTATTTTTTAATTTTGGAGTAGGGGAAAATGCTACCCTTGTGAATCCTGTCAAGAAATTATGCAATCCTTGGGATGATTATTTTGTTTAATTTACATGAAATTGTTTTGTTTCTTAATGTTTCTTCCTGCCTCTATTTGTTCATGCTCATTCTATTTTTCTATGAATATTTCTGGAGCATTTTTTTTTTTTGAAATTCTTGTGTTGCTGAATTGTTGGATGTTGATGTGTGGAATTGTTGGGCTGTTGAAAAGTTGATGTGGAGCTTTGGTGTTGGCATTGTGATTATTAAGGAAATGGAACTGTAGTGGATTGTTAAATTAGATAAAATTTAATTTTGTTGATCAACTAAGGACTCCTAAATTGTTGAATTCCTTCAAGAAAGGATTATTGTATAAAATAAAAACAACCTAAAATGAAAATTAAACGAAAAGGAATAACTCCTTAGAGATGAACGAACATTATCCTTCATGGAATGTGGCATCAAGTCGATCCAATCCTCCAAGATCCTTTCCAAAATAATGATTTAGTTTTTTCTTCTTAAAGTTGGCTTTGAAGCATGCTTGTCTCAATCTTTTAGTTCGGTCCTCCAACTGCATATCAGGGAATTCTTCCATCAATTTCTTCTCACGTTCCAAAATCTCAATGGCTTCTCCCAAGTTCTTCTTAGCCATATGTCCTCCTTCTTCTTCATTTCCCATCTCCTGTAAATCCAAAAGCATACTCTCAAATTATTAGCTCTTTGTTATCTTGGGAGCATGTAGTTAACTTATTTATAAGTGTATGTGAGAGAGAACCTAAATTTTCTTGATTAGCGTCTCCAAGCTTATCAACTTCCTACAAGGCCATCGACTAATTCCCAACTCTCTGCATCTTCTCTTGAGAATGGTTAGACCAACATTTAGTTCTTTAGCTGCTTGAGTGAGTGGCATGTAGAAATACTTCGAAATAGTTTCTTTTGATAATGTCTTGGAGCTACTACCCTTCTCATTTCTCTTCCTCCTGATTATCTTATTCTCTACAGGAACTTCATCTGAAGTGATACCTTCAAGGTGCATTTCATGAACCATATTTAGGGTTTGTTCAAAATCTGTTACGGAGTAGAAAGGATAATGCACACGTGTATCCTCCATCAGAGGAAAAGTATCAAAAGAAGTCTCTTGAATGGCCAGGTCAAATTAAAAATCTAAATGAGCAGTCTCTTGAACGGGCAGATCAAGAGGGAATGGTTGGAATGGAAAGGAAAACACATCGAACTCATATTCTTTGGAAACTAATTCAAAATTTGATCATCTTTCAAACGAATTATGACTATACATTTCTTAGAAAGGGATATATATATATATATATATATATATATATCTGCGCCGGAAGAGGGGAGGGATGACTGAGGAGAGATAGAGACTAGGGGATGATTAATGGTTGATGACTAAGGGATATATATATCTGTGCGAGAAGAGGGGAGAGATGATTGAGGAGAGAAAAAGACAAGAGGAAGAGGTAAATGAACTGACATTTTTCTGTTGTACTATTGCAGAAAGGTTCAAGGAGGAATGGGAAAAGACGATACTGGGAAATGAAGAAGAAGGGGTAAATGAACTGGCTTTTTTAATTTTTCTGAACTGACATTTTTTTATTATTTTGTTGCAGAAAGAGACAAGAGGAAGAGGAAGGGGTAAATGAATTGACATTTTTTTAAACTATATTTTTCTATTGTTCTGTTGCAAAAAGAGACAAGGAGGAAGGGAAAAGACAATACTGGGAAATGAAGAGGAAAGGAAAAATGAACTGACATTTTTAATTAAACTGAACTGACATTTTTTAAGTAGGCTAAATACAATGATTGTTGCACTAATATTGTCTTGTTGTTCTGTTGCAGAAAGGGACTAGGAGGAAGGGGAAAAGACGATACTGGGAAATGAAGAGGAAGGGGTAAATGAACTGACATTTTTAATTAGACTAAACTGATATTTTTTTTGAACTGACATTGTTCTGTTGTTCTGTTGCTGAAATAAACAAGAGGAAGAGGAAGGGGTAAATGAATTGACATTTTTAATTAGACTGAACTGACATTTTTCTGAAATGATATTTTTCAGTTGTTTTCTTGCAGAAAGAGACAAGGAGAAAAGGGAAAAGACGATAAGGAGATTTTTTAAAGCCCAACCTACTAACTTAGAGTTATGTTGAGTAAAAATTAATATTTTATCGAGACTGAGGAGAGGAAGAGACAATGAGGAAGGAGAAAAGATGATACCATTTGTACTACTGCTTCTGTTCGATTTATTGATATTTCCCATTTCTCACAAATGTAGTACTATCTTTTTTTTGGTACTTGGAAGATTATATTTCCCATTTGATGTATGATTTGTCTATTGGGGATATTGCTTTTGAGTTGTTTAGCAATGAGGAGATTGTGTTTTATTATATTTGGTATTGAATGAGTTGATTTTATTCTGTTTGGCTTTAAATTGTACGTGTACAAGATCCCATCAAAATAAAAAATGATTTACAAACCAAATTAGGCATAATACGACGGTTGTAGCCGTCGTATTTGCTTAAGGGCAATCAAATACGACGGCTGGAATAGCCGTTATAATTGATGTGGCCGTCGTATTTGAGTACCCAAAAGTGAAGGTTCATCAAAATCGTTGCAAAAAATGACCACTACAAGCAAAAACGACCCTCGCACTTAGCCGTCGTATTTGACTATCGTATTAGGCTAATACGACGGTTTTGTAGCCATTGTTGAGCAAAAGCGACGAGATCAAATACGACGACTATAAAACCGTTGTTTAGCCATCGTATTTGGATAATATGACGACTCTCCCATCAAATACGATGGCTCAATAGCCGTCGTATTTGCTCTATAATTTAGTAGTGCATCTTTAGACATTTAGTTTGATAATCTATGACTTCTAGTATGTACTTGTTTATCTAGTATGCATAAAATACTAAGTCACTTTCCCAGGGTTACGAATTATTTATATTATCCTAAACAATCATAAGGGGTGAGATCTCCAACTAGGAGTATAGAATCCTTCTTGTAATAATCTATTTTAAATAACTAGTCACACATACCCAATATTAAAGTATATTGGTCTGACGATAGAACATCACCCATAGTATATCAAAGTACATGTTCCCAGCTTTGTTAGATCACTAACCCATACTCAAGTCGTTAGGTATTAGTCCACATTATACTAGTAGTATTCTGGGTTTCTTCTATTTTTGTACTTCTAGAAACCAATACTATGGGTCCAATTCTATGTATTCTAAATACTCTTATACTATGAAGTGAGAGGACTATTTACTGGCTAAAAGTAAGTCATCTTGTTAGTGTTGTGCCCAAGAGGTAATTACTTGTACTTTGTAGATGACACGTTTATTTTATAGTACAAGGCATCATTTATCTTTTAGTTTGTTTTCTTTACTTTCATGCAAAATAACTATTAGATAAAGTCTCTAGTATAACACTGTATTAAGAAAATCATGATAGAGATCATGATGTGAGATTCCCACTACACTGTGTAGTGTTAGTACTTAAATAATTCCTAGTCGTAGAATTAATGAGATAAGACATCATTAATGTGTTAAGATTAGCACGTGTTAGACTCCTTGATTTGATTAGGCGGTGGTTCTCACATTTGTGAGTATTGTGATACTCAAAGTTAACACGTGGATGCTTGTTAATAGAACAAGTACATTAGATGACCTGACTATGAGAAAATCACATGGATAACTAAGCAGTGCCAGTGATATAATCTCGCTATAGCAAATGTGCAAGTATCTTTAGACTTGAGATTGTTGGGTATCTCAGGCTCATATCCTATACGGCGCAGCGGAAAATAAAATGAGATACCCTCCCAAGACCTGTCTATGTGTGGAAAACAAGACATAAAGAGAGTAAAGGTAATAGCTTTTTACCTTTAGGTGATCAACCAAAGAACAAAATTTTCTTCTTCAAGTTGAGGCGCGATCCAACAATCCTTGTGATCAACCTCTATGTGAGTTGAACGTCTAACCACTATAATCACAGTGTGTGATTATCTCTAATAGTAATCCACACAGAGGAATACTCAAGCACGAAGTTTTCTATGCTAGCAGAAATTCTAAGTGGCGGCTAGGGTTCCTCTTCAAGATCAAATCGCCAGAGAAGAAGAAGAAGAGAAGGTTTATGTGGCTGTAGTTTTTCTCACGTGAATTCACTTAGGGTTTTCAATTATATCATATATAAACCGAAAATTCACTAAAAAAATACTGAATTCTAAAACAATTAGAGTTCCCTAATTGTAATTGGAAATATCAAGTTCTCACAATTACAACTTGTACCACAAATTATAACTAATTATAATTTGTCTACAACAACTTTTCTTTCTCTCAATTAATCCCACAATGTTATCAAATAACATCTTGAGTATATAATCCTCTATTGTGTGTGACCTATTAGGTTTCCCAGTCAATTGGTAGAGAACATGAATTAATCCAAACGTCTTTGAGATTAATAATTCATAATTAATTAGAATTAATCCTATTAATTATAATCAGAATTAGTTTATTAATTCATCAATTAATAAACCCATATTTTCAGATCATGAGTGGTATCTAACAACACATCATGACCACCCAAGAGTCCAGGAAGTCAAGTGGTTTGACATGAACCCTTCAATAATAAACTTCAGTTCAATTAAATCCTTTTACCATACAATATCTCATTCGGTTTGGAGTACAGAATTAGTGCTAACTCCCTCCAGAATTAATTCTGGCATGAATACAATAGTACTTGTACCAGGAACCCACTACTCTAGATGTGTATCAATTGGAATTATTTCCAATACACAATCGCCTTGGCCAAGGTCTTCTCGAGTAGTAATTCCTACAAGTGGCTGTGAGATATTCACCCCTACTATTAGGAGTGGTGAATCATTTATTGACCCTCTCAACTACTTTTATTTATGAAATGGTTATAACCTCCTCTTGCTTGTATTGACATTGAGCAACATACATCAGAATGTATATGTTCTAATAACTCCTTGGCCTATTCTCCTTTTCCTGGAAAATGAGTTTTAGTCATTTTACCTAGTAAACAAGACTCGCATATGTCATATGATTCATAATCAAATGACTTTAAGTCACCAAGCTTGTGTAACTTAGAAATACGATTTTCGTTTACATAGCCCAAACGATAATGCCATAAGTAAGAGGTGTTAGAGTTATCTATTTTATGTATCTTTTTGCTTAGATTGAGAATTGGATTATCCAAGTCTAGAACATATAAACCATTAACCAAAGTTGCTGAACCATAGTGAATATCATTCAAAGAAAAAGAACAACATTTATTCTTAAATTTTAAATGAAATCTACATAAGTCTAAACACGCAACTGAGATAATATTTTTCATTAAAACTGGTACATAATAACAGTTTTCAAGTTCTAGAATCAATCCCGAAGGCAGGTTTAGTGTGAAACCCCGGTCAAAACCAACCTTAGAGTAAGGGGGTTGGGATGCATATCATACTTTATTTCATAATTAAATATATTTTCATATGATTTATATGTGCTTTGGATTTGATTTTTATTGTCTTGAAGTCTTGTTGGTGAGTATTGTGTGAGAGGGGCAAAATGGTAATTTTTGCCCGAGGTGAAAATAGGGAGATAGATTGTGGATTGAATAGAAAATAATTTTTCTAGTGGAAATAGCAACAAGAGTTGTTATGGTGTAGTGGTTAGAGCCTTAAAATTTATTATTGAAGTCTAGAGTTCAAATTCCATCTAGAATCTCTAGCTAGATTAAATTTTATTTTTGCTTGGGGGGAGTTGGTTTCGGCCTTAAGGGCCTAGATCAATGTGGTGATGATGTCCTAGGAGAGACATGTTAGGAGTATTCTCATTCCACTCCTTTGCCTACTCGAAATTCCCAAAGGGAATTCTTGTTCCCTTGATCTTTGGTTTTCCTTAGTTTTCAACTCCTTAGTTTGATCAAGATGTTCTAGCATTTTTCTTTCCAGAAAATTTAGTAAAGTGCTGAGGTCTTTTAGGATCAAAATGTCTTGGTAAAAGACTTCTTATGGCCTGGAAAATATGGAAGAGTTGAGGGGAATTCCAAGAGGAAAATCCCTCTAGTGAGCTTGCTGAAATTTCATCCTAAACTAGTTCATCTTCCTTCATGGAATGAGCTGAAATTTTCCAGCTTGTTGTACCTTCAAAATGTCGAGCTTCTTAGCTAACATTCCCTCCCAAATGCTGCTAGAAAAATGGCCTTAAGTTCAGCTTGAAACATGAATTATTTCTGCCATTTTCGGGCTGCTCAAGGACTGTACAAAACCAGTGAAAAATTCTGGGGAAATCGCTACCTTGGAGGCTCAAAACCGAGCTGTTTTCTTCCAGATTTTGTGCAGCACCTTAGCCATGTTTTTCCTCCATGAAGAAGGCTGGAAACCAGCCTTGAATACCCCTGAAACCCCCCTTCAAACTCGCTGCAACTTGGCTGGAAGTGGTAGACGAAATTCTGCCCAGAAAATTCTGTGCAGCGAAAAAACTGGGTAGTCAAATGTCCAGTTTTGTTTCCTATTTTTCTTCCAGCCGAAACACCAGCCCTAATCAGTAAAAACCTCCCTTAAACCACCATTAACAGAGCTCCATTGTTTCCCACAAGCTTCTGGTCGAAAGGCAGCAATGGCTGTCCGAAAATCTCTCCAACAAATCTCTGCAATTTAGCTTGATTACTTTCCAAAATTCCAGTCATCTTATTTAGCAACCTTCCATGATATCTTGCTCAATTGACCAGACTTCTTCTTCATCATTGTGCTCCTTAGTTTCGGCCATCATAAGCCTTATTGAACCACCTTTAATTCTTCAGAGAAGCTACACAACCAGTCGGCCATAGGAGACTTCAAAGCTGTCCAAACAATCAAGACATTCTTAGAATATTTAGTTTGCAAATTCACTTCCTAAAAATATTCTTCAAGGATTGTAACAACTAACCTTTCCTTTTCCCTTCCAAACCAGAGAAACAACTCCCTAAACCCTACTGAAAATCGGCCAGCCCTATCTCCCATAGAAAATTCGGCAGCTGCAAATTCCTTACCTCTCTCTCTCGATTTTCTGCAATCATCAAGAACACACACACTACACCAAGAACACATACTTCTTCTCTACACCTAATACCCCTCCAAACCATCTCAAACCCTCACGAAAACCTCCAGATTTAGTCTACTCATTGCTGTGAATCCATCAACACCATTATTAACATCAAACTCCTCAAAACATCTTGCTACTTCAGATCAAAAGTAGAAATTTCTGTGAAGAACAAGAACATCTTCAAGGTAAATTCACTCTATCAACTTCAACCTCTTCAAACTTGATCTCTAGTGGGAACCTATATGAATAACCATGCTAATGATCTCTTCTTCTCTCTTTCTCTCTCTCTCTCATTCTCTCTCTCTAATGGCCGAAATCACTCTTCTTTGGCCGGATGACTTCTCCTTCCATAATCTTGTTCTCGCCATCTCTCTTGGATAAGGTTAGCTATCTAGGAGTTGTGATCTACTCTAAACTCCTTCAAAGCATTCATCAACTAAGTAAGTACCTTCAATCCTTCTTTTAAACTTTAGAATCATGTCTCTAGGAGGATATTGTTAAAAGATGAATGGCGATGGGATTGAGTATGTGTTGTTGATGATTGAAGCATGAGTGCATGTATGATTGTGAAGGAGATGGGATTTATGCATGGAAAGATTATATTGGTTGGTTGTATGTGGAATTGAGTTTGATGCATATCATAGGTAGTATGTGTGATGAAGTAGGCTAGAGATTATGTCACCGTTGGTGAATAGGATTTTTATTCTTATGAGATTGTTTAAGCCATGTTCATATTTATGCTAGGAGAGGTTAAATCATGTCTTAATAAATTTAGATCTATGCCTAGATGCAAGATTTGGTTGATTTAATGAATTGAAGAATTGTGTATGTTCTTGATTGAGGATGGCCATAGAAATTTGATCATGATCTAATTGTCCCTAAAACTAATTTTCACTTTATGCATAAATTACTCAATAAATAATATTGCTAGTATTTTCAAAAAAACCCTAGGAAGGGTAGATTTGGAATTATTATATATATAAAGGATATTTTAGTCAAATAAATAATAATTTTGCTAGAAAATAAAATAAATAAATATTATTTAAAATAAAGAGATCAATTAAAGCTTTATGAGAATGATTTATAATTAGTAAAATATTTACTAAATCAAAACCCTTAAGGATTTACTTAATATTTTCCAAGAAAGGCTTATTAAATTTAATCTTAACTAGTTTTAGCTATCAAATATTTTCTAATAACTAAACTATCATTAAATAACTATTTTACCTAGTACCATCTATGACGCTTGATCAAATAAACTCTAAATTTTTCCTAACAAGGTTTAAACTTTCAACTTATTAGAATTTATTTCCCAAACCATTAATTATTTTAAATAACGAATTAAACTTAGCTTATAAATCTATTTAGTTATTATTTTATCTTAAAGCTTGGGACACTAGGATCATGGTAGTAGTGAATTGAATTGATTTAAAGTTGAGGAAGTGGTTTGTGACTTGAAATTGATTAAGATTTGTATTTACCCATGTGGGGTTAGGTCAGCTGTTCAAGACCTTGTTGTTGTGAGCAAGAATCAGGTAAGCTCCTGCATAAAACCTATCGACGTGAAAATGTTTCCTTATGGCAAGCTAAATGTGGAGTGTATGGACACTCGTTTATTTGAAGGCAATTGAGGGTTGAATTCGTTTTTATTTCCAACACTTAAATTATTTAAAAGCTAATGAGCAGATTTTCCAAACTTAAAACTCTTTCCAAAACTGATTTCTCCCAAAACTTTGGAAACCCTCAGATTGCTATTTTCATGAAGAGCAATGCTTCGTTCATTTTATCCCAAGTGGGAAACGTCGTTGAGTACTCAATAGGGGTGGACTACTAGGACTAGTCTTTGAAGGGTTAGGGTAAGTCTCTCAGCAGGTGGCCACCTCTGAGGGGTGAGTCCTTCCCAGATAAGATGTCAGTCCAGTGAGTCGTGCCGGTCCGAGCTAGCAGTTTGTTTTCAGTTAAGTGACTGTTTTGCCGGAATGGACACCCGGTTGTTGTTTGGGTATAGAGAAGGAGGAGTATCTTGCCCAGTAGGCGGATCACCTACTTTTGTCAGTCTGCACAAAGTGTCGGCATTTGACCGGTTATGGGGCCCAACGTGTGGAACCCATATCCCTTTCTTTCGAGTGGTTGATTTTATTAATTAAGCAGGGCTGGAAAAGCCAAAATGCCACTCTTGCTTTTGACTAATGTTTATTGCTTGCCAATGTTTCTCATATTAAAGTTTCACACTTTGCATCCATGAACTGTTTTCACTAAACACTCAAAGCACACACGGACTTACTGAGATTTCTATCTCATCACCTTTTTATCATAATTTCAGGATGATCCTGCTGTGGAGTTGAGTGGCTAGTAATATCTGCTTTGGAAGAGAATGTGTCTTTTGGTTTTATGTATTGCTTTGGGGAGACGAGAGTGGATAATTTTATTTATGGTTTTTGTTTGTTTTGGAGTTTCATGGATTTACTCTTGGAGTATTTTGGGTTGTAATATTTTTTTTAAAGTTAAAGTATTATTTATTTCAGCTATTTTATTTGTGTGGCCTAGTTATAAAGACCTCTTGTCCTTTGGACGGGGCGACATCCCCGGCCCTGGCAGGCCTAGGCTTCGAGGTGTTACATTTAGCTCGTATGTCCCCACAACAAGTGCAGCAACCTTTGCCCCATTTGCAGTAAGTAGGTCCACGTCGCCTTTCTCTAGCCTTCTACTGCACTTTAGCCCCTGCAAGTTGTTGCACAAATGAGATCCACATCCGGTATCTAATACCCATATCTCATTTTTAAAGGCAGCATTTATCTCAATCATAAACATACCTGGAGTAGAAGTAGAAGTGCTTGTAAGCTTCTCCTTCTGCTTCTTGTCCTTGATGGTCTCCAAGTAGGCTTTGCAGTTGCGTCTCCAGTAGCCCATCTTCCCATAATGATGGCATAGGCCCTTGGTAGCTGCTTCCTTCTTGTTCACACCACCTTTGGGCTTCATGAAAGCCTTCTTTTTCTTCTTTAGAACTTTCGTCTTAGAAGAGGAAGATTCTACCATTAAAACTGCATTGGAATCCTTCTTCATGGAGGACTCCGCAGTTTTGAGAAGATTGATCAATTCAGGAATGGTGGACTCAATCTTGTTTATTTGATAGTTAATCACAAATTGTGAGAAACTTTTAGGAAAAGATTGTAGAATTAAGTCAACACTTAAGTGATGATTCATTGCAAATCCGAGAGATCCAAGCTTCTCTATTAAGCCCAACATCTTTAGCCCATGAGTGGCCACAAAAGAACCCTCTTCCATTTTGCAATGAAATAGTTGCTTCGAGATCTCATATCTCTCAGTTCTGGCTTGGGCATCAAACAACTCTCGAAGTTGTAAAATGATCGATTGAGCATCCATATGCTCGTGCTATTTTTGCAACTAAGGAGTCATGGATTTTAGCATAATACATGATGCTGTATCACTATCTTCCTTATGCCTTCTATGGACAGCATGCTCATCAACATGAGCATCTTGTGCTGGTGGTGGTGGAATAGGAGCATCTAGCACGTAGAACAACTTTTTCGATTTGAGAATGATTCTCAAATTTCTATACCAGTTGAGATAGTTTGATTCAGTTAACTTGTTGGTTTCAAGATACTACGTAAGTTCAAGTTCATTGATATGATGCAAGTGACCTAGATGTAAAGATAGAGAACATTAGCTACTTGTATATGCACATGATATACAAATAATTAGGACTTTAATTAAATGCATTTTTACTCCACTATTTTACTTAAACCAATAGCCCCCACTACTGTTTCGGGAAAGCCCATTGGAAGCTTTCCTAGTGGACCAGTATCCAAATTCCTCAAGAATAACCTTGGGTTTGCCCAAAAGCCACCCTTGAGTTCATTGGTAGGTATCCAATACTAATTACATCGTATGTAATTACCGGATCATTGGGTGATTAACAACTTTTAATCTTAAGCCTTTTAGGCTAGCCCAACTTTTCCTCTAAATTTCTTTATAATAGAGTTTACCCAACCGGGATAAAGAATTTAGTTAAACCCGACCTAATAATTAGGAATTTAATTCCAAAGAAATTTGATTTCATAGCTTGAACATGCTCGATATCAAGTAGGCTTGGGTTTGCCCAACAACCTGGTCTCGAAAAAGGACTCTTGTTCTTACTATATTAACAGAAGGAATTAGGTTTACTATTAATTGAGGGATTTGTTCCTTTTAGTGATTTCGTTGAATGACACGCATAAAAATCAATAAATTACATAATTGATAATCATGGTAGTAAAGCGATTACGTGGTATGGTTATGGACTTTGCCCTAAATTAACTTCTTTGAGCTATAAAAGAAATTAATATAGTTAACCCTATGTGTTCATACATAATTTAAGTAGAAGGTTTTACCTCCTCGCCTTGTTTTGGTTGCTACTCCAGAATGGAATAATTCTACTCCTATCTAATCTATGTAAACTAATTACATAGTTTCCTAAAGAGAGAAAACCTTGAGTTACATTTGAGGGAAGTTAGATGAGAAGAGAATTACACAAGAATTCTAGAGAAGGCAGGATATGCAGGCCCTATTTCATAAAACCAAAACTGTAAAATGCATGAACAGATATAATTGGTTTTAGTCCATAACCATCCACCATGCCATTTACTATGCTTAAACAAAATACACATATACTTTTATCATTCCAAAATCACTATCTTGGAAAGACAAAATAGATTCTAAAATCACCATTTTAGAAAGATACACTAAGTTTAGATTTTCAAAATCATTATTTTGAAAAAACAAAATTGTTTGTCTCAAAACTAATTTTGAGAAAATACTTTTGGGTCTCGTTTCTCATCAAATGAGATTTTTCCTTCTAAAATTCTGTTTTGGATTTTTTTTTTATTTTTAAAATACATGGAGGTTGCAAACAGAGCAGAACCAGCGCCGATTTGGAACCCAGAGTCGGTGCCGGCTCTGTTCTGGTTTCCAAAAAATTTCTCTCTTCCAAAAACGATTTTCGGACATCACGAACAAAATGGAACCGGCGCCTCCTTTGTTCTGCAACAATGGTGGCAAATTTCAAAAAAAATTCCAGAAACAATTTCTGATGCTTTCTTCTTCTGCAAATTTCAGTGAGAACAATTCTCAACAATATTTTCTATTTTGAAGCTCTAAACAATAACCAATTTGTTAGTTTAAACAAAATCAAAACGAAAAATTAAGATGAAACGGAGGACAACATCTATGTTGTAGAAAAACGTTTTTCCTGCAGAAATTTTCAGCACAAAAGAAAATATCTTTTTGAAATACGTTGTGACTTTTACACAATCATATTGTGCTACGGACCCAACCCATAAAGATCGAAACGATTTCGACTCGAGTGAAAACAATTTTCACAGCAAACAAAGACAAACACGAAAATAGTTTTTCATGCCAAAACAATGTTCGTAGACCACGCATAGCACTGTTCTAATACCACTATTGGGCATCTCAGGCTCGTATACTATACGGCGCAGCGGAAAATAAAATGAGATACCCTCCCAGGACCCGTCTATGTATGGAAAACAAGATATAAAGCGAGTAAAGGTAACAGATTTTTACCTTTAGGTGATTGTCCGAAGAACAAAATTTTCTTCTTCAAGTTGAGGCGCGATCAGCAATCCTCGTGATCAACCTTCACTTGAGTTGAACATCTAACCACTATAATCACAGTGTGTGATTATCTCTAATAGTAATCCACACAGAGGAATACTCAAGTACGAAGTTTTTTGTGCTAGCAGAAATTCTAAGTGGCGGCTAGGGTTCCTCTTCAAGATCAAATCGCCAGAGAAGAAGAAGAAGAAGAGAAGGTTTATGTGGCTGCAGTTTTTCTCACGTGAATTCGCTTAGGGTTTTCAATTATATCATATATAAACCGAAAATTCACTAAAAAAATACTGAATTCTAAAACAGTTAGAGTTCCCTAATTGTAATTGGAAACATCAAGTTCTCACAATTACAACTTATACCACAAATTATAACTAATTATAATTTGTCTACAACAACTTTTCTTTCTCTCAATTAATCCCACAATGTTATCAAATAACATCTTGAGTATATAATCCTCTATTGTGTGTGACCTATTAGGTTTCCCAGTCAATTGGTAGAGAACATGAATTAATCCAAACGTCTTTGAGATTAATAATTCATAATTAATTAGAATTAATCTTATTAATTCTAATCAGGATTGGTTTATTAATTCATCAATTAATAAGCCCATATTCCCAGATCATGAGCGGTATCTAGCAACACATCATGGCCACCCAAGAGTCCAGGAAGTCAAGTGGCTCGACATGAACCCTTCAATAATAAACTTCAGTGCAATTAACTCCTTTCACCATACAATATCTCATTCGGTTTGGAGTACGAAATTAGTGCCAACTCCCTCCAGAAATAATTCTGGGCTGAATACAATAGTACTTATATCAGGAACCCACTACTCTAGATGTGTATCAATTAGAACTATTTCCAATACACAATCACCTTGGCCAAGGACTTCTTGAGTAGTTATTCCTACAAGTGGCCGTAAGATATTCGCCCCTACTATTAGGAGTGGTGAATCATTTATTGACTCTCTCAACTGCTTTTGTTTACCTCACAGTGTACCCAATATCCATCCCATAGGCGGCCTTCGATCGAGCTCCGGAGATTAGAATCAAAGTACAAAGCTCAACAAACAAAGTACCTTGGAGATCTCAAGTCTAAGGATACTTGCACATTTGCTATATTGAGATTTTATGACTGGCACTAAATTGTTATCCCTATGATTATCTCAAAGCTAGGTCATCCAATGAACTTGTTCCATTAACAAGCATCTATGTGTTAACTTTAAGTATCTCAATATTCACGATTATGAGAACCACTGCCTGATCAAATCAAGAAGTCTTACAAATGCTAGTCTTAATGCATTAATGATGTCCTGTCTCAATAATACTATGACTAGGGACTATTTATGTACCAACACCATCCAGTGTAGTAGGAATCTCATATCATGATCTCTATTATGATTTTCATAACATAGTGTTGTACTAGGGACTTTATCGAACAGTTATATTACTTGAAGTAAACAAAAGAAACTGTAAGATAAATAATGCCTTTTATTAAAATAAAATGTGTCACATACAATGTACAAGTGATTGCCTCTAGGGCACAATGCTAACAAAGATCTCCAAGGTACTTTGTTTGCTGAGCATTGTACTTCAATTCCAATCTCTAGAGCCAAATCGATGGCCGCCTATAGGATGGATATTGGATATAATGTGATGTAAACGAAAGTAGTTGAGAGGGTTAATAAAGGATTCACCACTCCTAATAGAAAGGGCTAACATCTTATGGCCACTTTTGGAATTGCTACTCGTGAAATCCTTGGCCATGGTGATTGCGTATTGGAAATAGTTCCAATTGATACACATATAGAGTAGTAGATCCTGGTACAAGTACCATTATATTCGGGCTAGAATTAATTTATATTCTGGTGGGAGTTGACACTAATTCCGTACTCCAAACTGATGTGTTTTGATTTGGGTATATAAATCATATAGAAATAAGCACGTTCCCAATCAAGTTAAAATAAAACATTAACCCCAAATTACATATATGAGCAAGCGTACTCATCATTAAGCATAGCATAAGGGTTAAAACGAGTGTCGATCTTCAAGGAATAAGTATGCATCAATCCATTTTCTTTCATTGTTTAATCGACCCAATAAAGTGAAAAAGAAATAAAAAGGGAAATAAAATAAAGAATATATACATGTCAAGGATGAAGAATTATGTAACTTAACCCATTATTTTGACAAGTATGACCTTAAAGGACCCAACCCTTATCATAACTAATTATTCCCTTGGCATCATGAAGGATTAAGATAGATTCGCTTCTTTTTCAATCCATGAAATTACTATCTCCTAGACAAATTAGCATCACATATTCTATCTCAACTAATTCACCCAAAAGATACATTAAACACAATCCTTGATTAAATTTTTATATTCTGGCAAACTTAAAACACGTGACTAATCAATGAATCCATATTCTGGCAAACATCAATTAAACTTTAATTACTAGTTCTTAGCAATTAACCCCTTTTTTCAAGCAAGTTAAAAGACAACAAATATAAAATTAATGAATTGAAACCACCATCAATCATTTTTTCAAGCAAGTTAATAGAAATAAACAATAAATCAATCTCGTAATCAATTTAAGTAATTAAATGCCAAGAAAAAAAAATCAATTAATCAAAAGATCAAAGTAACTTTAAAAATCATGAATTCCAAAACAATGTAAATTACAATAAAATAATTAATACATCATTGTTCAAAAAAAGAAAACAAAGTAAAAGAAAACACTCATAGACAAGCCTCATTTTTCTTCCTTTGAAGACTCTCTTGCACAATCCTCCTTGATCTGAAGAATTCCTCCTTTAATTTGAGTGATTTGATGTTTTGATCAGCGAATTCTCCCATTTTCCTTTTGTTTTCCCTCTATTTATAGGTTTTAGAAGTGCCTAAAATCATTCCTCTAGGGTTTTTAGCCGACTAGAAGTAGTAAAATACTAAAACTCTACAAAATTGTTGAAAATGCGTGCGAATATTGAGACATCGCCTCGACACCAATGCACAACCAGCGCCGCCTCCCCTGGCTAGGGCCGACACCGGTTGTGATATGTTTCTTTGTTCGTTCGCCTATTTTTCTTAATTTTCATGCCACCACTTCTAGAGTGCAACCGGTGCCGCCTCTAAGCTCCTAGCCCACGCCGGTTTGGTTCTGTTCTGCTCTGTTCTCACCAATTTTTCATTGCCTCAAAGTACGTGTAATAGCACGTGGCCGACGCCGGTTCCCCTGTCCTGGCCGGCATCGCCTCTACTTTGTTTAGCAACGTTTTTGTCTTATTTTACCCCTAAAATCTGAGATAATGCAGAAAATACCTTTTCAAGGGTAAAATCTCAAATATAAAGGAATATAATTAGTTTTTGAACAAAATGTATCACAAAATAGCTTCAAATAACTAGGAATTATATGACTAATTTAGGCCCTATCACATTCCCCCACACTTATGTAACACCCCACTACCTAGGCCCAACAGGGCCGGGGATGTCGCCCCGTCTAAAGGACAAGGGGTCTTTATAACTAGGTAACATGAAAATAAAATAAAACAAAAGACTTTAAAATTAACTTTATTACAACCCAAAAGGTAAACACGGGCACAAATCCAAAATAAATTGTTTGCAACAATCTCTCAAACAACACTTAAAGTAAATAGCATGAGTCCTCAAGCACAGGAAACATTCTAGCTAATGATCTCCATAGCAGGATCTTCCTGAAAATATGGCATAAAAGGTGGTGAGATAAAAATCTCAGTAAGCCCATGTGTGTTTTGAGTGTTTCAGGTAAAATAATTCATGTATGCAAATTGTAAAAGTTTCATAAGGAAATGGTGCTGGCAAGCAATAAATAAGTGTTGAAAATAAAGAGTGGCGTTTCACTTTTCAAACCACACATGTGCACCATAAATACAACCACTCAAATGGGTAGCCATGGGTTACCACACGTTGGGCCCCAGTATAAAATCTTCGTAAGAGAAATACTGGCAAGCAAGAAATAATAGTCAAATCAAGAGTGGTGTTTTGGCTTTTCCAACCTTACATGTTTAATAAAATCAACCACTCAACATGGTGGTCATGGGTTACCACACGTTGGGCCCCATGTCCACATGGTCAGTATGCCACACGTTAGGCATACTGCCGATGAGAATGCCACACTTTGTGCAGACTGACAAAAGGTAGGTGATCGGCCTACCGGGTGAGATACTCCTCCATTTCTACACCCAAACTTACCGGTTGTCCACTCCGGAACACACAGTCCACATGACTGAAACTTGCTAGCTTGGACCGGTATGATCTACTGGACTGGCATCCTATCCAGGAAGGACTCACCCCTCAGAGGTGGCCACCTACTGAGAGACTTTCCCTAACCCTTCAAAGACTAGTCCTGGTGGTCTACCCTTATTGAGTACTCAACGTTGATTGTTCTACTTGGGAGAAAATTGATCATACCTTGCTTTATTTGGAAATAGCAATTAAGGGTTTCTAAAAGTCTTGTCAAAGTTAGGTTTTAGGAAAAGTTTAGCATTTTTTTGTAATACTGCTTGTTTAACTTTCAAATGATTTGCTTGACTGAAATAAAAAGGAAAAAAACAGTCCTTAATTACCTTTACAAAATAAATGTCCATATACATCATATTTGGCTTGCCACAACGACTTTTTGGTCTTCACAAAACTTCATGCAGGAGCTTACCTGATTCTTTGCTTGCTCAACTCAAATGTCTTCCAAGGCTGTCTTAACCCCGCCTGGGGTAAACACAAGACATAAGGTTACATTCGAGCTATACCTGCCTTACATAAATAATTTCTTAGCTCAACTAGTTACAACCATAACTAGCCATGACCCTAATGTCCTAAGCTTTAAGGCTAGGTGATAAAGAATTTTATAAAATAAATTTTAGTTGATAAGTTAAAATAACTTGGGGTTCTAAAATAATTACTAATAAATTATTGACCCAATTAATAATTCTTGAGTGTTATTTTTAATAAATAAACTAAGGTTTGAATATTAAGTCCTAAATAGTATTAATAAATGGTGATTTAAAAATAGCTTTATTATAAATAAATATTTAATTACAATTAACCTTTAATTAATTTTTAAATAGATAATAAATAAAATTAATAATGAATGAATTATTTTAAATTTTAATTAATAAATAACAAATAGATTCTAATAATATTTTATTTATTGTAAAGGATTTATTAGTATATATATTATTTTTAATAAAAGATCTCATTTATTTGATAAAGAAAATATTAATATTTTAATTAATAAACCATTCCAAATCTCCCTAGAGTTTTGAATTTTATAAGGAAAAATATAGTAGCATTCTATTCAAGGTAATAAAATTTGTTAATAAAAATAATTTAGCCTTAACAAGAAAATACTTTTTCACCATGATTTTCCTATTGCTAGAAAGGATTCATGAACACATTCTCCAACATCAAATAATATACCAATCCATTCAAGTACATATGCTTGACTTATCGCATACAATCACAAGGCTAGCTTCCTCCTAGGCATAATCACCAATCATGGCTTCAATGAAAGATAAGAACATAAAACCCTAATCACCTTTGGTGTCATGGTCCCTAACATGCTTCAAACATCCATAAAATTCACTAAGCATGAAGAACATACATTGATTCAAAAGAAAATTCATACAACTCAGTCCTATACAACAATCATCATGCCTTAACTCCATCCCCTTAATCCACATGCATATACTCAATCCCTTATCCATATTTCATTCTTCCTATCAATATCTAAGAGACATGGATACTGAATTAAAAGAAGGATTAAAGGAAAATACTTGATTTGATGAACACTTTGATGAAGAATTAAGAAGGTCCACGCGATTGAGAGCCTTGAATGATCCAACGGTAAAACGGCCATGGTTGATGGTTGATCAACCATTTTGGTTGTAGAGAGAGAGAGAGAGAGAGAGAGAGAGAGAGAGAGAGAGAGAGAGAGAGAGAGAGAGACAAAGAGCATTAGAACAGTACAATCGAATGGAAGAAGATGAACAAGAAGGTTGTTCTTGACTTACCTTGTTGATGTTCTTGAGACCTTCAAAGAAAGGTTAATTTTGATCCGCTTGAAAATTCTTGTTTGCGAGGTTTTGTGTTATAAATACCAAAAATGAAGTTTAGAGATTAAATGGAAGTGATTTGGAGTGTTTGAGAGTGATTGGAGGTGTTTAGAGTAGGGTTAGGCTTGAAGAAGGTTAGTATGTGTTCTTGGTGTTTTTGGTGAAAATGGAGAGAATTTGGAAGAAGTGCTGCAGAATTTTGGTAGAAGGCTGGCCGAATGGTATGGAATGAATGAGGGTTTTGGTTTTCAGAAAGAAGGAGAGAGGATGATCAGATTTTTTTGAAACTTAAATGGAGGAAATAGTGGAGATGTTTAAGGTAAGAGGTTAGCTATGGTGTTTTGATCAAGAGAGGTTTCTATGTCTTCCAATGGTGCCGGCTGAACATGGAGTTTTTTCCTGAAATGATTGAAGGTTAATGTTGCTCAAGGCTTGCTGAAATTCAGTCCATGAAGGCAGAGGAAATTCTGGTTAATTAGCCTAATGCAAGAGTGATTTTAATGGAGTAAAATGCTGAAATTATTTGAAGTTTCAAAAAGTGTTTGAATGGAGTGATCTTAGGAGTGTTTTGTGGTGCAGCTATGGAGTCCTTATGCTCAAGGTAAGAGTGGGGTTTATGGTGTTCAGTCTACAACTAAGCAAGTTCAATTTTTACAGGGGTTGAAGATGATTTTAGGCCTTAGGCTAGAAGGAAGCAAGGCTGGAAAATTCTGGTTTCAAGTTGTGCAGAATTTTCAAAGATTGCAGAATTTTTGGTGCAGAATTTTGCACACCCTTAGCTCGATTTTCAGAGGTTCTTCTGGGGTGTTTGAGGGTCCTCCAAGGTTGGTTTTTCAGCCTTATTTCTGGACAAATACAGAAGAGATTTGCTGGCTTGAAGGTGAACTAAAAACGGCTTCATTTCCTTGATTGCAAGCTGCCAAATGCCCAGATTTTTTTTTCTGGTTGGTACTGTTTTGTGCAGTCCGAAATTTGCACAGTTTTTCCAGCTTCCAAGCCACATAAAATGACCATTTTCTTGGCAGCAAATGAATGGGATTATGGCCTGAATTTTCGAAGAAAGGGTCTGCAACAATTCTGGAAAATTTCCAGATTTCTTTCCACTAAAGTATGAACAACATGAAGGTAGATTTGAAGGTCCTTTCATGGTGATTGATTTTCTCTCCCTTCCTATTTACCCTCATATTTTCGGCCAACTACCCAACCACCATAGCTGATTTTCGAATTTCATGGAGGAGGAATTATCCCAGATTTTTTTTTTGGAATTCAAGAGAAGAGATTTAATGGATTTAAATTGTAAAGATGTAGGACAAGCTAGAGGTAATAAATAGGACAAGAATTCCTCTAGAATTCTTTTTAGGACATGTGGATAAGATTAGGACATTCTCTTCATGTCTCCCTTAAGACAGCATTCCTATTTTTATAGAATGCAAGAAAACAAAAATTCAAACTTAGTTAAGATAATCATGACAAAAGCTTAAATGATGGGATTTGAACTCATGACCTTAGAAATTAATTCACCAAGCTCTAACTACTAAACCACACTAATTCTTGTTCTTATTTTCTCACCCACATTTTCTTCTTATTTAATCCTCAAGCTTTCTTCCTATTTTGACCTCAAGCAAAATTACCATTTTACCCTTCCTACTCGATAAACATAACTAAGCATTTTAACCAATAATCCACAACTCTAAAGCACATAGAATCACTTAAAACATATATATTCATGCAAAATAATATGATATGCATCCCGACCCCCTTACTCTAGGGTTGGCTTTAGGTGGGGTTTCACATCCTCCCCTCCTTAGGAGAATTTCGTCCCGAAATTTAGACGCACCTTTATCACATTCCCCCACACTTAGCTCTTAACTTGTCCTCAAGCAAAGTATCAAAGACAAGTAGGAAAACACAAGTTTTTACCAAAATCACTCAATTAAGTTCAAAATGATATTTCCAATGCTTTCTTTATTCAAGACAACAAAACATATGCTAGTATACCTTTCATAACAAATGCAAGACTTGTGTTAATGAAGAATGACTAGTAGAACCATCTCAACACTAGACATCATTCTAAAACCATTGGAAAGAATTTAGTTCAAAAGAAATATACATTCCATAAGCTTATTTTTCATACACTCTCTACACTAATCCGAAACATATCATGATTCTACTTAGGTCAAGTAGGACTTTTAAGCTTGTAATATAAGGCTAAAGGGCTTGTAATGTTGCTGTCAAATGAAGGATATAGGAAAATTAAATATCAAAGACGATGAGAGTTTGCAAGAAAAGGATAAACAAAATATACCAAGAGATTCCAAACTTTTCTTGCTCTCCTATCTCACAACTAGTCAAACACCCATAACCTTGTATAGAAATCTATTAAGTTCAAGCAACTCTTGCATTCTTTTCATTAATAGTTCTTCTCTCATTAATCATATTGCACAGGATCATCAAAATTTCAACAATTCTTATATGAACTGAACATTCTTCCTGTGCTTTTCTTTTCTATTTCTTTCAGATATTCTTTTCTTTCTATCTTCTTTTCACCATTGCTTTTGTTTATTGCTCAATTTTTTTCTCAACATTTTCTTGTAGCTTTTTGTTTTTCTTTCAATTTTTCTTTTTCTCCCTCCCTTCTCTACTTCAACTCCACACATAATGCATGACTGAAAGTAACAAGTAGTGACATTTACACACGCTTTTTCCCTCATAATTCTTCTACTTGTACTTTCATCCATCAAGAGCAATCAAAGATTTGGAAAGTAAATTAAACTCTCAGAAAGAAGTAATAGGACAAAGTATGATAATGGGTTTTAAGAAAGAAATTGACAATTTAGGCTCAAAATAGGCACTAGGGATAATGTAAAATAGGTAGGCTTGAAAAGCACAAACTATCGAAAGAAGGCCTATTATCGTTATCCCTAAGTTAAATCGTGAATGTCTTTCTTCTTTTGCTTCGAGAGGTATTCAAGTAAGTTCTAGAATGATCAATGAAGTTTAGTAGAAAAATAGATTTAAGAACAATGTAAAGCCTTTGATCTAGAACAACTTAGTCCAAGTGCAGGCAAAAAGTCATGCATAAGCCACAAATGATATAGAACATATGCTTTATGATCTAGCACAAAGACATGCACTAAAAATACATCATGAAAGCTCATAAAATCAGATTTTTTTTTGAAAATTTTTGCTCAAAAGGAATTTCATGAAGAATAAAAAGAATTTTCTATTCTAACCACTCCCCCACACTTAAACTAGACATTCTCCTCAATGGCAAAATAAATAGAGCAAGGAAATATTGACATGGGACTAAAAATAAAGGGGAAAAGATAAGAAAGAAAATACTTCCATTAAAATGGGCCTTCTTCTACAAAAGAGTTGAGTGCTAGCAGAAAAGAGCATTGTCGAAGTACCTAAAAAGAAAATTACAAAAGAAACACACCAAAGCATAAACAACAGAAAAGAAAAATAAACATAAAGGTAAAGAAAATAGTACCAAAAAAATGAAATAAAAAAGATGAACACGCAGCAATGATTGATGCGTATTTATTTGGGTATAAAAATCATATAAAAATAAGCACATTCCCAATCAAGTTTAAATTAAAACATTAACCCCAAATTACACATATGAGCAAGCGTATTCATCATTAACCGAGCATAGGGTTCAAATGAGTGTCGATCCTCAAGAAACAAGTACGCATTAATCACTCTTCTTTTATTTTTTAACTGACTCAATAAAGTAAAAAAGAAATAAAAAGAAAAATAAAATAAAATAAAATAAAAGTATATACATGTCAAGGATGGAGAATTATGTAACTTAAACCATTGTTTGGACAAACATGATCTTAAAGTACTCAACCATTATCATAATTAATTATTCTCTTGGCATTATGAAGGATTAAAGTAGATTCACTTCTTTTTCAATCCATGAAATCACTATCTTCTAGATAAATTAGAATTACTTGGTCTCGTCTCAACTAATTCACTCAAAAGATACATTAAACACAATCCTTGATTAAATTTCCTTGGTCTCGGCAAATTTAAAACATGAAACTAACCAATGAATCCTTGGTCTCAGCAGACATTAATTAACCTCTAATTACTTAGTCCTCATCAATTGACCCCCTTGGTCTCGGTGAGTTAATAGACAACAAATATGAAATCAATAAATTGAAACCACCATCAACCCCTTTGGTCTCAGCGAATTAATGGAAAGAACCAATCAATTAATCTCGTGATAAGCTCAAGTAATTAAATACCAAGAAGAATAATAATCAATCAAAAGATCAAATTACACTAAATATCATGAATATCTAAAACAATATCAAATTACAATAAAACAAATAACACATCATTGTTTAAGAAAAAGAAAACAAAGTAAAAGAAAGAACTCATAGATAAGTCTCATTCTTCTTCCTTTGAAGACCTTCTTGCACAACCCTCCTTGAATTGAAGAATTCCTCATTTGATTTGAGTGATTTTCTATGATGATCTTTGAATTCTCCTTTTTCTCTTGTGTTTTCTATCTGTTTATAGGCTTAGGAAGTGCCTAAACTCATTGGTGTAAAGTTCTTGGCCGATTAGAAGTAGGAAGATACTAAAATTCCATAGATTACCAAAAATCGCGTATGAAAATCAAAATCTCGTCTTTTCCTCAGAGCACAGCCGGCGCCGCCTTGGTTGTCGGAGCTGGCACTGGTTGTGTTTTGTTTCTCCTGTTGTTCACCTATTTTTTTCTTGATTTCAGCACAATGCTGTCCAGAGTGTAGCCAGCGTCGCCTTGGCTATTGGAGCTAGCGCCGGTTTGGTTCTGTCCCGATCGGTTTCAATAATTTTTTGTCGCCTCGAAGTTCGTGTCAGTAGTACATGGCTGGCACCGATTCCACTGCTCTGTCTGGCGCCGCCTTGGTTCTGTTTTGGGACATTTTTGCTTCATTTTACCCCTAAAATCTGAAATAATTCACAAAATACCTTTCCAAAGGTAAAATCTTAAATATGAAGGAATATGACTAGTTATTGCACAAAATGTATCACAAAAGAGCCTCAAATAACTAGGAAAAACATGACTAATTTTGCCCATATTATATTCACCCACACTTATCTCCTTGCTTGTCCTCAAGCAAAGTATCAAAGACAAGTAGGAAAATACAAGGTGTCATCAATCACTCAATCAATTTCAAAATAATATCTCTAATGCTTTCTTCATTCAAGAATATAAAACACATGCTACTACATCTTTCACAATAAATGCAAGACTTGTGTATGTGAATAATGACTTAGTAGAACTATCTCAATACTTAACAATATTCTCATACTATTGGATTGAATTTGGTTCAAAAAGAATATGCATTCCATAAGCTTACTTTTCATACACTCTCTCCACTAATCCGAGACATATCATGATTCTACTTAGGTCAAGTAGGACTTTTAAGCTTGTAATGTAAGGCTAAAGGCTTGTAATGTAGCTTATCAAACGAAGGATATAGGAAAATCAAATATCAATGAAGCCGAGAGTTTGCAAGAAAAGGATAAACAAAATGTATCAATAATTTCCAACTCTTCTTGCTCTCCTATTCCCAAAATCAATCAAAACCCCTAACCTTGTTTAGCAATCATAATTCAACTCAAACAAATCTTACATTTTTTCTCTTTTTCTTTTCTTGTTCTCATCTTTTCTCTTCCTTCATCAACTCTTCTCTATTTTTCATAAGATCACTCATATTTTCAGCAATGGTATCTAGGATTTGATATGAACTCAACTTTTACAGTCCAATCACCATTCCTTTTGTGATCTTTCTTTTCTTTTTCTCTCAATTTTCTTTTGTCTCTCTTTTACTACTGCTGTTGTATTTCACTTCTCTCTTTCCATCTTTTCATTTTTTCAGCAGCTTTCTGTTTTCTTTTCTTGTTTTCAATCTCTCTCTTCTCTTTCTTTTCTTTTTCCAGCTCAACACAACTATGGATACATGACTGAAAACAACGAGTCATGATCTTTCTCCAAGTATTCTTCCTCAACATTCTCCTACATATACTTTTATCCATCAAGAGCATAAAGATTTGGAAAAATTATTCAAACTCTCAGAACCAAGCAATGGACAAAGTATGATAACGGGTTTTAAGAAAGAAATTAATCAATTTAGGCTCAAAATAGGCACTAGGGATAATATAAAAGTAGGTAGGCTTGAAAAGCTCAAACTATCCAAAGAAGGCCTATTACCGTCATCCCTAAGTTAAATCATAAATGTCTTTCTTATTTCGCCTCCAGAGATATTCAAGTAAGTTCTAGAATGCTCCATGAATTTTAGTAGAAAAAAAAAAAAAACTGGTTTAAGAACAAAGTAAAGCATTTGATCAAGATCTACTTCGTCCAAGTGCGTGCAAAAAGTCATGCATAAGCCATAAATGATCTAGAACACATGCTCTATAATCCATCATAAAGACATGAATTAAAAATATAGCTTGGAATCTCAAAGAAAATCAAAAAAATTTTTGAAAATTTTGCTCACAAGAAGGACAAAGTATATGCATAGAAGAATTCTCACAAGAAGGATAAAGTATATGCATAGACAAATTTTCAATCATACCACTCCCTCACACTTAAACTGGACATTTTTCTCAATAGCCGAATAAATAGAACAAGAATAAACAATGCCATGGGACAAAAAATATAAAGGCGTAGAGATAAGAAAGACAATACTTCCATTCATTGTGCAATGTGCTGTACAAGAGCTGAATGCTTGAAAAACAAGGCATTGACAAAGTACCTAGAAAGAAAAATACAAAAGAGCACACCAAAGCATAAAAACTAGAAAAGAAAAATAAATAAAAAACAAAAGAAAGAAAATACTACAATAAATAAACCAAGAAAAGAAATCAAAAACTAACTAGAAAAGACATGAAAAGATAAAAGAAAAACAAGAGTGATCGAGAAAGTGGGGAACAAGTAGCATCAGTCCTCCGCATCATCATCATCATCATCATCATCAGCAGCAGCATCATTATCAGCTACATCATCATCAGTCAGTGCAAAAGGTCCCTCACCACCATGTTGCCCGAAAGAATGCTGTCGCCATTCAGCCAATTACTGCTCCATAGTAGCTTGTCGTCGTTCCATGTCATCTACGGTACCCTGCAAGTGTAGGAGCATCTTTGTTTGCTGGGCTAACTGTCCCAACACGGTAGTCTCAAAGTTAGTCCGTGGTTAGGATTGAGAACTGCTAGCTTGTGGACGTGCTGGTGGCGGTGGGTGCTCCTCCTCCACGTTGGGAGGCCTAACTTGACCGGGATGTCTGACCTCATAGGGGGTTAGCCACTTTTTCAACTCCTGGCTGTACTTGTACCCGCAACTCATCAGAGTTTGTTCCGTAACCATATTGTACTCAGTGGTAGCCTCCGTTAGTTCTCTCTCAAGACTAACACCAAAGTCTTTTTGAATTTTCATTATAACCAGGGGGAAGACGAAGGTTTTTATAAAGAGACGGTGATGAACCACATCCCTAATAGATTGGATGATCAGGGGTGTAAGAGGGATAGGTAGAGTGTTCATTATTCGATGCAAAATGTAAGTGTTAATCAGTCGAGTCTCATTAAAACCGCTAGCACGGGGTACAACATTGAACCCAAACATATAGACTAGAGCTCTAAAGTTGACAGCAAGATCATTGTTCGAATAGAAGCTATTGGCACGAAAGGCATTATGCTTGTACAACCCTAGAATGGCTCTAGTCCCACTGGCATCCCAATTCGGGTCAGAAAGAATTTTTTGATTGTTCACGTCGATCCCTTGCCAAGAATCATCATCAAACACCTGGAGGAGAGTAGCTAAATGATTTTGGGTGATGACAATAGGGATTCCTTTCACTCTCGTCTCAATATAGGGAAGGTGTTTATTGCCTTTGTAAACCATATTAGCATAAAATTCCTTGACGAGTACTGGACAATACTTCCCTTTCAGCTGTACTATCGACCCCCATCCTAGGTTCCTAAACATCATTCCCAATTTAAGGGCATGGTCTAGGGTAGGCGCGAAAGTACGTTCTACAATGATTTTGTTTGATGCTCTCCGATTGTACCATTCCTCATAAGATGGATCGATAAACTTCGTTGGTCTCAAGAACAAAGGATCGATGGATGAAGGGGCTGAGGAAGAGAAAGCTCTCGCCCTTTTAGAGGAATGACCCCTTGCTCTAGACATGGTATCAGGTAGGGAGTGGTGAAAGTAGGAGGATAGAACAATTGAGCTCCAAGTCTTAAAATAGCATGTAACTATTCTTTTGCAAACACAATCCTCAACTCTTACTCAACCATCAACTAATCTCACAACTATATAGCCCAAACTCCTTCAATGGAGATCAACTCCAATCAATTCAATCCCCTCCAATCAATTTAACACAACCTGCAACAATACATGTAAAGCTCACTGCAAAGAATAAACGTGTTGAATATCCCCAATGCATTCAAGTATACATGATTATGTGAATGAAGGCATTATCATGGCCTTACTTGAAAACAGGTCAAGGTCCATATGTAGCAATGGTTTAACCATTATAAATAGCCACAATTCTAATCTTAAATATATGCATGAAGTTCCTAATGATCACGTGCATGAGTCAAATATCCAAGAACCATTAACTTCTAATCTATCCAAACTCATAAAGCTCAAGGAGTAATGTACAATTCAAGATGGCAGAATCAATCCCAATTTTCGGCCAAAATTGTCCCTAAAATTAGAAAAAATCATCTACACCATTTTAACCTTGGGAATTAAATAAAAATCATACCTTTGTGCTCGTGTATGCATGGACAAGCAAAAGATGTAAGCTTTTTGTAGAAATTTACGCTCCTTGCTTGTGGATTGAAGGTGAGGTTGTTATGAAAAATAGAAGATTTTTGAGATTTTTGATCCGTAGGATCAACAAAAGAAAGGAAGATAGATGTTATAGAAGTGATTAGGAGGTGATAAATCAAATTTTGGGAAGTTGAGGAGGTGAAGCCAGCGCGGGTTAGAGAGAATTTGAGAAGGATTTGGAGATTTTGAAAGCAAAAGTGGCCAAAATGGCCTATATGTGCGCCTTACCCGACAGGAGCTGGCGTTGGTCCTAGCCCGAGCCGCAGGCGCCGGCTGCATTCTGTCCAGTTTTCAAGATTTTTTTTTATATTAATTAAAAAATGATGAACACACAATAATGATGAATAATGCATTCTAATTTATGAAAAACAATCAAAACGACAGAAGTAGAAATTGTCTTAATCACGAAACTGCAAGTAAAGTAAACGAAAAATGGCTTCAATGCCTTCCACAGCTTTGATCCCGTGGATTTTCCTCTGTGTTTCCTGGTAGAGCTTGATGATCCCCCAGTAGTTTAGCCAATTGACCAATTTGGTTTTCCAAGTAGTGCATGGATGCCTCTAGGTTCCTTGTTGTAACATCGACTCCTTGGAACTTAGTCTCCGTTGTGCTTACCAATTAGCTAATCAATTCTTCTAATGGTGGCTTTGAAGGTGCTGCAGCATTGTTCATGGGGTTTTGGTTCCTTTGATTTCCTCCCAAATTGAAAGAGCCCTGCCTAGGTTGATTTCCATTGCTCCAAGAGAAGTTATGGTGATTTCTCCAACCAGGATTATAGGTAAAGCTATAAGGGTTGTTACCTGGCCGGACATTACCTGCAAAGGCTGCTTGTTCTGGGGTTTCTTGGAGTGAACCCATGTTTTGGCATTCATGGTTTGGGTGGCCCTCTCCACAGAAATCACAACTTACGTTTAATACCTAGCCTTGAGGTATCACCATTTGTTCGATCTTTTGAGTTAAAGCGTCCACCTTAGCTTCCAATGTTGCCACAGTATCCACTTTGTGTACTCTTTGCACATGAGCTCTAGACCTTGTACTGCCCCAAGAATAGTTATTAGAAGCCAGGTTTTCAATAAGTTCAAATACCTGTTCCGGGGTCTTATGATTGATGGAACCGCCTACAGAAAAGTCCACCACTTGACGTGTCGTGAACGTGAGGCCATTCAAAAAGATAAGCATCTGTATTCTTAACCCAAATCCCTGGTGTGGGCATTTTCTTAGCATCTCCTTGAATCTCTCCCAACTTTCATATAATAGCTCAGAATCTAATTGTTGGAAAGCAAATATCTTGTTCCTAAGTTTGGCTGTCCTTGCTGGAGGGAAATATTTGGCTAGAAAATTTTCAGCTAGGACATTCCAAGTAGTGATGGAACCTGTAGATAAATACTTTAACCAAGATTTGACTCTATCCCTAAAAGAAAACGGAAAAAGTCGTAATTTTATGGCGTCCTCAGAAACGCCATTCATCTTAAAAGTATCACAAATCTCGAGAAAACTAGCTAAATAAGCATTGGGATCTTCTTCAGGTAGCCCATCAAATTGAACCATGTTTTGAACCATCTGGATAATATTGGGCTTTATTTCATAGTTATTTGCATCCACCTTAGGTCTAGTAATACTCGAGCCTGTGCCCGAGATAGCAGGTTTTACAAAGTCATCCATAACCCTCCTATTTCCAGCATTGTTATGTTGAGCACCATCCATTTTGACGATCAAGTTCCTGTGGATTGTCCGAACGGATCTTTGATAGTGTCCTTTCGATTTCAGGGTCAAAATCGACTATCTCGCCTTCAGATTTTCGGGTCATGTACCAAGGATAACACCTAAAACAAGAAGCAAGTTAGATACAGAATTAATGATTAAACAAAATTAAAAGAATACAAAGTTAGTTAATAGAACATAGTCAAAGTTAGTAGGCTAGGTTATAAGGGTATACACAAATACACAAAATACAAAAGATAGCACCTTTTTGTGCAAAGAACAATTGTACATATTTACCTATTTACCTACTTACATATTTATATAGTTAAATCAACGAAATCCAAGCTTTCATGATATTGTTCCCCGGCAACGGCGCCAAAAACTTGATGTGTATTTATTTGGGTATAAAAATCATATAAAAATAAGCACATTCCCAATCAAGTTTAAATTAAAACGTTAACCCCAAATTACACATATGAGCAAGTGTACTCATCATTAACCGAGCATAAGGTTCAAACGAGTGTCGATCCTCAAGAAACAAGTATGCATTAATCACTCTTCTTTCATTGTTTAACTGACTCAATAAATTAAAAAAGAAATAAAAAGAAAAATAAAATAAAATAAAAGTATATATATGTCAAGGATAGAAAATTATGTAATTTAAACCGTTGTTTGGACAAACATGATCTTAAAGTACTCAACCATTATCATAATTAATTATTCTCTTGGCATCATGAAGGATTAAAGTAGATTCACTTCTTTTTCAATCCATGAAATCACTATCTTGTAGATAAATTAGAATTACTTGGTTTCATCTCAACTAATTCACCCAAAAGATGCATTAAACACAATCCTTGATTAAATTTCCTTGGTCTCGGCAAATTTAAAACATGAAACTAACCAATGAATCCTTGGTCTCGGCAGACATCAATTAACCTCTAATTACTTAGTCCATATCAATTAACCCCATTGGTCTTGGTGAGTTAATAAACAACAAATATGAAATCAATAAATTGAAACCACCATCAACCCCTTTGGTCTCAGCGAGTTAATGGAAAGAACCAATCAATTAATCTCGTGATAAGTTTAAGTAATTAAATACCAAGAAGAATAATAATCAATCAAAAGATCAAATAACTCTAAATATCATGAATATCTAAAACAATGTCAAATTACAATAAAACAATTAACATATCATTGTTCAAGAAAAAGAAAACAAAGTAAAAGAAAGCACTCATAGACAAGCCTCATTCTTCTTCCTTTTAAGACCTTCTTGCACAACCCTCATTGAATTAAAGAATTTCTCCTTTAATTTGAGTGATTTTCTATGATGATCACTGAATTTTCCTTTTTCTCTTGTGTTTTCCATCTATTTATCGGCTTAGGAAGTGCCTAAACTCATTGGTGTAAAGTTTTTGGCCGATTAGAGGTAGGAAGATACTAAAATTTCACAAATTACCAAAAACCGCGTATGAAAACCAAAATCTCGTCTTTTCCTCAGAGCACAGCTGGCGTCGCCTTGGCTGCTGGAGCCAGCACCGGTTGTGTTCTGTTTCTCCTATTGTTCGCTGATTTTTTTTTTTAATTTCAGCACAATGTTGTCCAGAGTGCAGCAGGCGCCGCCTTGGCTACTAGAGCCAGCGCTGGTGCCGATTTGGTTTTGTCTCGGTCGGTTTCGACAATTTTTCATTACCTCGAAGTTAGTATCATCGGTACATGGCCGACACTGGTTCCATTGCCCTGTCCAGCGCTGCCTTGGTTCTATTTTGTGACGTTTTACCTCTAAAATCTGAAATAATGCACAAAATACCTTTCTAAGGGTAAAATATCAAATATGAAGGAATATGAATAGTTATTGCACAAAATGTATCACAAGCCTCAAATAATTAGGAAAAATATGACTAATTTAGCCCATATCAATGATGAATGATGCAATTTAATTCATGAAGAAATAAATATAAATGAAACAAACGAGAAAAACAAAAATTGTTCCAAATCACAAAAACTTAAAGCAAAATGACTTCAATATTTTCCACGGCCTTGATCCCGCGGATTTTGTTCGGTGTTTCCTGGTAGTATCCCTGCTGGACGATCCCTAAATAGTTTAGCTAGTTGGCTAATTTGGCTCTCCAAGTTGCATATGGAGGCCTCTAAGTTCCTTGTTGTAGCATCAACCCATTGGAACTTAGTCTCTATTGTAATTACCAATTGACCAATCAATTCCTCCAATGGTGGCTTGGAAGGTGTTAAATTGTTGTTCAAAGGAGGTTGGTTCCTTTGATTTCCCCCATAGGTGAAAGAACCTTGCCTAGGTTGGTTTCCATTGCTCCACGAGAAGTTAGGGTGATTTCTCCAACTAGGATTGTAGGTAGAGCTATAAGGATTGTTACCTGGACGGACATTACCTGCAAAGGCTGCTTGTTCCGTGGTTTCTTGGAGTGAACCCATATTTTGGCACTCATGATTTGGGTGTCCTTCTCTACAGAAATCACAACTTACATTTAGCACTTGGCCTTGAGGCATCACCATTTTTTCCATCTTTTGAGTTAACGCATCTACCTTAGCTTCCAAAGCTGCCACAACATCCACTTTATGTACTCCTTGTACACGAGCTCTAGACCTTGTACTTCCCCAAGAATAGTTATTAGAAGCCAAATGTTCAATAAGATCGAATACTTATTCCGGGGTCTTATGATTGATGGAACCCCCTGCAGAAGAGTCCACCACTTGTCGTGTTGCAAACGTAAGGCCATTCAGAAAGATGAGCATCTGCATTCCTATCTCAAATTCATGGTGTGGGCACTTTCTCAACATCTCCTTGAACCTCCCCCAACTTTCATATAAAGTTTCAAAATCTAATTGCTGGAAGGCAAAAATTTCGTTTCTAAGTTTGGATGTCTTAGTTGGGGGGAAAATATTTGGCAAGGAATTTTTCAGCTAGGGCATTCCAAGTGGTGATAGAACCTGTGGGTAAAGACTTTAACTAAGATTTGGCTCTATCTCTCAAAGAAAAAGGAAAAAGTCTTAACTTTATGGCATATTCAGAAACACCATTCATTTTAAAGGTATCACAAATCTCAAGGAAACTGGCTAGGTGGGCATTGGGATCTTCTTCAGGTAGCCCATCAAATTGAACCATATTTTGGACCATCTGGATGATGTTAGGCTTTATTTTGAAATTATTTGCATCCACCCTAGGCCTAGTGATACTCGAGCCCGTGCCCGAGATTGCAGGTTTCACAAAGTTATCCATGACTCTGCTGTTGTTTCCAGCATTGTTGTTCTGAGCACCGTCCATGTTTGCGAGTAAGTTTTTTTTTACTGCCTGGTAGATTTTTGACAACGTCCTTTCGATTTTAGGGTTAAAATCTACTATATCACCTTCAGATTATCGGGTCATGTACCAAGGCTAACACCTAGAAAAGACAAGAAGAAAGATAGATACGAAATTCATAATTCAAACAAAATTCAAAGAACAAATTAGTCAATTAAACATCAATCAATGTTAGTAAATGGGATTACAAAGCTACATAAGATACAAAAGATGGCACCTTTTTGCAACAAGAATAATTGTACATATTTACATATTAACATATTTATATGGTTAAATCAACAAAATCCAAGGTTTCATGATATTGTTCCCTGACAACGGCGCCAAAAACTTAATGTGTTTTGATTTGTGTATAAAAATTATATAGAAATAAGCACATTTCCAATCAAGTTAAATTAAAACGTTAACCTCAAATTACACATATAAGCAAGCGTACTCATCATGAAGCATAGCATAGGGTTTAAAACGAGTGTCGATCCTCAAGGAACAAGTATGCATTAATTCCTTTTCTTTCATTGTTTAACTGACCCAATAAAGTGAAAAAGAAATAAAAAGGAAAATAAAATAAAAAATATATACATGTCAAGGATGAAGAATTATATAACTTAAACTATTATTTTAACAAGCATGACCTTAAAGGACCCAACCCTTATCATAACTAATTATTCCCTTGGCATCATGGAGGATTAAGATAGATTCACTTCTTTTTCAATCCATGAAATTACTATCTCCTAGACAAATTAGCATCACATATTTTGTCTCAACTAATTCACCCAAAAGATGCATTAAACATAATCCTTGATTAAATTTCCATATTCTGGCAAACTTAAAACATGAGACTAATCAATGAATCTATATTCTATCAAACATCAATTAACCTTTAATTACCAGTTCATAGCAATTAACTACTTTTTCAAGTAAGTTAATAGAAACAAACAATAAATTAATCTCGTAATCAGCTTAAGTAATTAAATACCAAGAAAAAAAATCAATTAATCAAAAGATTAAAGTAACTCTAAAAATCAATAAAACAATTAATATATCATTGTTCAAGAAAAGAAAACAAAGTAAAAGAAAGCACTCATAGACAAGCTTCCTTCTTCTTCCTTTGAAGACTCTCTTGCACAATCCTCCTTGATCTAAAGAATTCCTCCTTTAATTTGAGTGATTTGATGTTTTGATCTACGAATTCTCCCATTTTCCTTGTGTTTTCCCTCTATTTATAGGCTTTAGAAGTGCCTAAAATCGTTCCTTTAGGGTTTTTGGTTGACTAGAAGTAGGAAAATACTAAAACTCGGCAAAATTATCAAAAACACGTGCGAAAATTGAGACACCGCCTCGACACTAGTGCACAGCCGGCACCGCCTCCCCTGGCTAGCGCCAGCGCCGGTTGTGATCTGTTCCTTTGTTCATTCACTTGATTTTTGCGCCATCTCTTCTAGAGTGCAGCCGGTGCCGCCACTGAGCTCCCAACTGGTGCCGGTTTAGTTCTGTTTCGCTTGTTTTCACTGACTTTTCATCACCTCGAAGTGTGTACAACAGCACGTGGCCGGCGCCGATTGTACTGTCTTAGCCGGTGCCGCCTTTACTCTGTTTAGCGACGTTTTTGTCTTATTTTACCCCTAAAATCTGAAATAATGCACAAAATACCTTTCCAAGGGTAAAATCTCAAATATGAAAGAATATAACTAGTTATTGAACAAAATGTATCACAAAATAGCTTCAAATAACTAGGAATTATATGACTAATTTAGGCCCTACCACAAACTAAATAAGATATTGTATGGTAAAAGGAATTTATTATATTGTAGTTTGTTATTAAGGGTTCATGTCAAGCCACTTGACTTCCTAGACTTTTGGGTGGTCATGATGTGTTACTAGGTTTCGCTCATGATCTGCTGAATATGGGTTAATTAATGGATGAATTAATAAACTAATCTTGATAAGAATTAATATGTTAATTCTAAATTATTAAGAATTATTAATCCCAAAGACATTTGGATTAATTCATATTTACTAACTATATACCAGGAAACCTAATAGGCTATGCACAATAGAGGATTAAGTACTTAAGATGTTATTTGATAACATTATGGGGTTAATTGTGTGAAATAGAAGTAACTATGTCCAAATTATAATTGGTCATAATTTTGGGCCAAATTGTAATTGCTGAAATTTATGGTTTCCAATTGCAATTTCTTGGCAATTCTAATTTTAATAGAATTCGCAGAAACATGTTTTCATTGGGAGTTTTTTTTTTTTTTTTCCCGGAGATCACTTGAATTTAATTGAGAGAATTGTTCTCTTAGATTTTGGGTACACAGCTTTCTTCTCTTTCTCTCTCATTTCTTTTCTGTACTCAGAAACAAACCCTAGATGTCAAGAGAGTCTTCAAGCAGAGACTCTTTTTAATTGGCATGAGTCCCTCGTGTGGATACTCTCAGAGCCAACCTCATACTGAGATTGGAGTGGCTCATCTTAGATGTCGGTGTAGATTGGTTTTTGGAATGAGCATATCTGGATTGTGCCTCAGTTCTTCAATGTGAAAAGAAAATTTTGATCAACAGAGGTAAAACCCGTGTTTTCTCTTTTGCCTATTTAAATCATATACATGTCATCTTGGCTGGGATTTCTGTTTTTCCGCTACTATAAGTGTTATAGTATATCTGAAATTCCCAACACATCCCCCACCTAAAATTCATAGTATAATAACCTTGTCCTGATAAGATTTCCATTCTCATTAACTAGTTAAGAACTATAGTTTATGTGTTAAGTAACCTATGATCCGTACCTTATTGTAAAAGGCCTTCCTTCACGTGGATTATTTACTTCGATAGAATCTAACATAAATTGTGCATTTGTAAATTAAAGTAAAAAGCACAAGCAATTTTGAGAATAAAACTTTATTTATTATATCAAATTTACATCAGATACATAGTTTGGATGGCATACATTCCAACATGACTTGTCGTCACACTTAGCCTTATTGTATTCAGGAAACCTCACAAGAGAGTACTTGTCACCATAGACCCATTCTTAAAAGCTTTCTCAAAGTCATCATTATTATAGACCACATGTATAAGATTACTTATCAGACCTACTAACTCACCACTACTCAATAAAGTATTATGTTCACAATCATCATCAACTTAATCAAAGAAAGTTAATCCACAAACCGTAAGGTCAAGATTATTCTAATCCCAAAATTGAGATTGGTACATAATTTTAGACTCAATCTAAACTAAGGAATGTCTAATCCCAGGCTTTGATGCCACTTATAATACCTCACTACATAAGTAGCCTAATCGAGTTAGGGTGGTCACTCCGTCCTTCAGATTAGGGGTATTTGTAACATGGTAATTAAAAAAAAAAAGACTAGAAAAATAAATCTATAAAACTTGAACTTAAATTAAAACATCAAATAAGGCTATTACAATCCAAATATAGATTTAAGTCTCTAAAACAAAACTTCTAATCATTCGAATAAAAGATAATAAATATTGTACCAAGACTATCACTATTACAAAAGAAAAATCTGCTCCACAGTCTTGATAGCTCATCTTATCATGAAAACATGATTAGAAAAACTATGTGAGATTATATAAATCCCAGTAAGTTCGAGGTATGTAAGTTCGTGCCATGATTTCCAAAATTGATATCATGATGTATGAGTAATATTAACTTAAATAGATATAGTTATAATTCAAATAATTATATAACGTCCAAATGCATTATCTTTTTTGGAGTAATTCAGCAAGTACAAAATTAGTACCTTACATAATAAAATCCTTGTCGGGTAAATTATTCATATCACATATCTAGAACATTAAATTTATTTATCAAAAGTCTTGAAGCCATTATAATACCTTATCTTGTGTATCATTAAGATACCCGTACCATGATATCATACCACGAACTGTCATATATATGGTAATCGCATATACAATGCCAATTTATTAGGTAGGGTATACATCCCTTTTGAGATAATACCTCACTATCTCTCTGATATAAAATCAAGTCAGTTGTCCCATGCCCGTCCACCTACTCCCTTTAGAGACTATGCTGCAAGCTAAGGACTGTGCTTAGCTACTTAAACTATCACCCCATTTGGAAAAAGGCAACTTTTCAGAGATAGCCAATCTACTAGAGTTCTTTGCTAAGACACCCCACAAAGTTATAGCCCACTACGTTATGGAAATATGGGGTACTACACTCTTAGTGTACCACTCTTGGCAGGATGGATCAATGAAACTAGTAGGGTGTAGGAACAATGGGTCTATTGAGGTAGGATTATAGGAGGATGAAGCTCTATCCCGTTTAGACGCTTGACCCCTCTCTCTAGGCATTATGAAAGAATACAAGGATAGCTAATTCAGATGATAGCTAAGTTATCACAACTATGTCACAACCGACCTCTAGAAAATCAAACCACCACAACGCATCTTCACACATAATCCCAAAATCCACAATGTTTAATCAATTTACACAAACCTTAATCTACAACGTCAATTAAACCCAACTTCCTTTCAGCCCTACAAGAGATCGAATGCCATAATGTAAACCATAATATGGTTCCCAATGACTTCACAAATGGATTATAGCATGCAAAACATAGTCTATTCCAAGATAAAAGTAATGGCTTAACATATCACATGAATTCATCAACAAAACAGTTGCCATAACCCCGAATATACGGCCTATAATCATACTATGGACATGTTGTTCTAAAAATAATCCAAGAATCATACTCTAATTCTATTCTAGTCATAATAATGCTATGAAGATAAGCCAATTCAACCATCAATTCCAATACATGCAATTTTTGGCAAAAAATATACACAAAAATAGAAAAAATCTGATTGCAAGAATTGAATAGTAGGAATGCAAGAAAAATCATACCTTTGTGTTCTACCATGCATGGGTAAACAAAAGATGAAATCTTTTTGATGAAAGCCTTGCTTGAAAGGAGAGATTTGAAAGTGGGATTTGGAAGAAAAAGTTGAGATTTTAAGAATTTAGATCTGTAGATTCAACAAAAATAAGATGATTATGTGGTTGATTGATGTTTTTGAAGGTTAAAATGGAACTGGTGGCATTCGGGGATGCAGAAACGACGCTGGTTTGAGAGAAAATTGAGGGAAGTGAGTTAGTTTCAAAACAAAGTGCCCAAATCGGCCACTTAAACCGTTTTAGCCTATAGGAGCTGGTGCCAGCACTGTGCGACTAGGATGACGCCGACCCTGCTCTGGCCAAACATTTTTTCTTAAATAAATATAAAAAAGTTAAATATGGAAACTACAAAATAATGAAGAAAAAGAGCCTTATATATAAAAAAAATAAAAAATGCATGAAGATGAAAGAAAGCACAGAAGAAGTAACTAGATGTCCAAAAGGAAAAACAATAAATTAATTAAAATTATTTCTTTCTACGATTGAGATCACATGGATTGCTTTCAGTATTACTTGGAAGGGATCCCATTTGACGATCTCTAAGAGTTTGGCTAGTTGTCCATTTTAGTTCTTAAGGTTGCGCATGGACGCCTCGAAATTTCTCGTCGTTGCATCTATTCCTTGAAATTGAGTGTCCATACCACTTACGAGTTGATTAACCACCTTTTCCAATGATGGATTAGGTGGTGGTGCATTGTAAGGTAAAGAGGATTGAATCCTTTGGCTCTAAAAATTAGAAGAAGCCTGACTAGATTGGTTTTTGTTGTTCCATGCAAAGTTAGGGCGATTCCTCCAACCAATATTATAAGTTGTGCTAAAGGGATTATTACCTTGTCGTCCATTACCACAAACACAGCTTGTTCTAACGACTCTTGTGATGACCCCATATTTTAATACTCATGGTTTGGTTGCCCTTCCCTATAAAAGTCACAATTCACATTCATTACTTGCCCTGGGGAAGGAGATATTACCAATTGATGCATCTTTTGCGTTAGTGCTTCCACTTTGGCCTCCAATGTCGCCATAGCATCCACCTTATGTACTCTATGGATGCGAGCTTGTGATCTTGAACTACCCTAAGCACAGTTGTTTGTGGCCAAATTTTCAATCAAATCAAATACCTCGTCCAGAATCTTAGAATTAATGGAGCCTCTTGCAGATGCATCGACTAATTGCCTAGTAGCAAAACTCAAATCACTGTGAAAGATTTTGCATTTGCATTCCCAACTTGAAGCCATGATGAGGATACTTTCTAGGCATTTCCTTAGACCTCTCCTAACACTCGTAAATATTTTCAGATTCTAATTGTTGGAAGGCAAAAACATGAGTCATAAGCTTGGATAATCTAGCTGGGGGAAAATATTTTGCCAAAAATTCTTCAGCTAAAACATTCCAAGTAGTAATGGATTTGGCTGGCAAAGATTTTAGCCAAGATTTTGCTCTATTTCTTAAACAAAAGAGAAAAAGTTTTAGTTTGATAGTATCCTTAGAAACACCATTCATTTTGAAAGTATCATAGATTTCTAGAAAACTTGCAAAGTGGGCATTAGGATTTTTCTCAGGCAACCCATCAAGTTGGATCATATTTTGTATCATTTGGATTTGTTGACTTTTATTTCAAAATTTTTAGCCTATATCCTAGGTCTCGTAATACTTAAGCCTGTACTCGAGATTGCGAATTTTGCAAAATCATCTATAATCCTCCTATTACCACCATTACCGCCATTCTTGGGATGATTAACCTCCATGTCTTTCCTTACTCTTTCGTGTACAACCTTTTCTGACCTTTGTGAGGGTTCTATCAATGTTAGGATCAAGTTATACGATGTCGGCTTTAGATCACCGGGTCATACACTAAAGGCAAGGTCTACAGAAAACAAAAAATAGTGAGATCATAGAATTTACAAGTAAATAGTTAGGACGTATTCACAAATTAAGTTAGAATAATTACAACATATAGAGACATCAAATTACAAGTATACAAGAAAGCAAATTATGGAACATATTCATACAAGGAACATATATACATATGCACATATTTACATAAAAATATATTAACATATAAATATGGTTAAATCAATAAAATCCAAACTTTTATGATATTGTTCCCCAGCAATGGCGCCAAAAACTTGATGCGTAAATTTTGAGTGTATAAAAATCATCAAATTTAAATCCATCCCTTATCAAGTTTTAATTAAAACATTAAATCCAAAATACACATACGAGCAAGTATACTCATCGCAAGCATATCATAGGAATTAACGAGTAACAATGCTCAACGGAATAAGTATACGCTAATCACTTTTCATTCATTGTTTAACTGACCAAATAAAGTGATAAGATAAGAAAAAAAAAAAGAAAGAAATATATACAACTCAAGAATGTTGGAATATATAATTTAGACAACTATCTTAGAAAACATGATAATGACCTATTTAGCAACTATCTCAATTAATATCTTCTTGGCATTATGAAGGAATATAAAGTAAAATTTAATCATTTGCCAAGTCATGAATCCACTTATATAAACTCCGCTTCTTTCTCAATCCATAGAATCACTATTTTTTTGATTAAATTAGCAGATTTCCCAATCAAACCAATATAACAAAAAAATTCATTATACTCAATTCCTCATAAACATGAAATTAGTCAACAACCCTATACTCTAGGAAAAATCAACTAATCTTTGATTACTTAAGTTCTTTTGCATAATTTCATTTCCCAAGTTTGTTAAGCAATAACAAATATGACACTAATAAAATTAAATCAACTACTAACATCATTTTACAATTCAATTAGAAGCAAATCTAACTTCATCAATTATTTCATAATTACAAGTAATCAAACACCAGGAATGATAGAAAATTGATCAAATAGCTAAATTAATACAAAAATCATGAATCCCAAAATATTGTCAAATTACAATGGAAACATTGAATACACCATTATTCTAGAAAAAAAAAAAAAAACAAAGGTCAAAGAAAGAACTCATAAACAAGCCTCATTCTTACCCCTTTAAGACTCTCTAGAATAATGCTCCTTAATGTGATGAATTCCTCATTCAATGAGTAATTTTTTTATTTAATCCTTAAATTCATATTTGTGTCTTGTGTTTTTCTTGTTTAAATAGGCTTCCAAGATGCTAAAATTCATCCCCTAAGTGTTTTGGGTAGAGTAAGGATTGGAAAATATCAAAACTCTTGGAAACTACCAAATCCGCTAACATTGGAAAAGCTCTCCAACATTTCACAAAGCGTAGTCGCTGCCGGCTTGGGAGGGGAAGAGGGGGGGAGGGGTCACAGCCAACACCGGTTGTGCTCAGATTGGCCCGATCATGCTCTATTTTTGTGCCAAAAATTCCCCTGCTCCAGATCGGAGCCGGCGCCGGGTCGCCGTCTGGGCCGGTCGAGCACTAACGGCGACAGTTTTATAATTTTTGAATGTTTTTTGCAATAAAATTTTAAAATGCCTTTCCAATGGTAAAATATCAAATATGGAGGTATATGCTTAGTTATTACAACTAATGTATCACAAAACATCATCAATAATTAGGAAAATATAGATAAATTTTGCCCCTATCAATAACATTTTGTAAAATCTGTGTCATATCATTATCTGAGGTTGTGGTCCCGTTCTGGGTTTAACATTTCTAGTAATGTCAGCTGAACTTCTTTTAATTTGATTTCTATTATTTCCACAGGTTCTTTTCATGGCATGTTTCTTTTCTTTAGAATCTACTTAACAAAACATTAAGAGAAATCATAACTCCCAACATCTATTATATTGTATCCTATAAAGTATAACAAACCATGAGATATGATAAGGGCAAGGAAGGAGGTCGTTTGCACTTACATTCTTACCCATGCACAATGCTTTACAACGTCTTCCTTTCACTAATAGATCTTTACATCTCTATCTTAGGTAAAACCTACACTTAACTAAGTGCTATGGATTCACCTATCAAGATTACTCTCTATTAATCCTTATATCTCCTACCATTGTATCTCTAACAATAAAGAAGTATCATATCATTATATCTTCAATCACGCAATCTATCGGTTCAGATACTAATTATATCTAAACCTCAAATTTATAATAAAAAATTCACCACACTTCCATTGTAAGGCTTTGATACCATTTGTAACACCCTACATTTTCTAATCGTAGTAGGCCTTACGTTTGTGGGATGTCGCCCCATCTGAACTCTCAGATAAACACTTCTTGTAATGATATACAAGCCTAAAAATAATAGAAATGTTCTATGATCCCAAACATATAGGAACTTAGTTCACAAAAAACTAGGTGTCATTATATTTAACAAAAGGGGTACATAAGGTCTAACCTCTATTATATATACATCCCAAAGGAAATAGGTTTATTATATGTACATACCCCACCCAAAGCTTTACATATCTCAATAGAGTAGTAGGATTAACTAGCAACCACTGCTACAATTGGGATTCTAAAATTCTCAAGACAGAATAACACCCGAATGAGTGTAAAGCTCAATGAGTCCCGTATGTGCTAGTATTTCTCTTTAAAAGAAACCATACAAGAATAAAATGGTATCTACTATGAGTAAGTAATATAGTTAATCTTTTGCAAGATGTACAGTTATGTAACAAGAGTTCAAGAAAATATCATGTAGTGAACCTCATGAGCCGTTCTTGAAAATAACATGATTTCATGAAAAAAGACATGCGAGTCCTGGATTCATGTATGAAAAATAATGTTAAAGATCTTTGAAGCAAGATATGCGAGTTCATGATTTATGTATGAGAGGAACTCAAAGAATTCCACTGACAGAAGTTATCCAATTAGTATAATTCAAGAATATCAGTAGTTAGCATAATAGGAATTTAGGAGTTAGCTAATTCCAATGTCCTATTACAATGTTTGGAGTAAAACGAACCCTAGAACTGGCCAAGTTACTTGGAGCTGTCTATCTCCAACATAAGCTAGTACAAGGAGAAAAGCTCATGTTTAGTACTCAACACTTTCAACACATATTCTTGTTCAAGCTGGAGAAAGAGGTTTTATCCTTTTTCAGCCACTTGTTATAATGCATGAAGAAATTTTGATATGAAACATGACTTTAACTAGTAGTGAAAACATGCTCAAGCTTTTTAAAAAGAAAAGAAATGCATGATTTATGCTCGAGCTTTAATGAAATAGCATGATTCGTGCACAAAATATGCTCAGAATAGCCTTCAGCAAAGCTAGGGCAAAGGATCTAAAGTGCTTTCATGTTCAGCAAGGATTTCAAATTTTAACATATTAGGAAAACATGTACTTATGTCAGAAAATCAATTAGTAAAAGAGGAGCTTGAAAACTAATGGAAATCACCTTATATAATGATCATTTTACACCTCCTTTTAGTATCTAAAGGTTCTTGATAAATACATTACTAATAAGTGCACAACAGGAAACAACTAATTTCCTAAATTTCAATTTCCCCCGAGAATGAAAATAGATAACTTAGAGTAATCAAAAAAGGTACATCATCCTTTTTAAATCCATTTCTTGATCCCTTCACCATCATATTCACAATTCACGTAAACAGCTTCTTAACTTCTCATTCTATTCATTAATTCCAATGGAACAACATATCAACCCATTGTTTTCAATGAAATTATGCCTTTTCACATCATGGCACATCTTCATATTTTTATCATAACGTTTTATGTACTTGTCAGAATTGCATGAGACTTGCCCCAAAATGCACATTTTTTTTTGTAATTTTCAGTTAATGGGACCTTCATTTCTTTGCTATTTATTTTAGGTTATAGTCTAAATAGACTACTCGTCAAGAATTCCTCAGCTTTGGCACCTTTCATGATTTTGTCCATAAATTTTGATTCACAATTCCAAATGACTTGAAATTTGTGCCCAAATACTCTGAAGACCTTTAGCTACAAGTACATAAACTCAACTCATCCAAACTTACCTCCGACGTCAAACTGCTACAACCAAAGTTATGCAGTTTTTCTAGAAATTTTTTCTTTTTCTTGTAAAATGTTTTCTTTCTTTGTTCTATGCTTATACTAGCACATAGTCACCACTTCATTCATTCATTCATTTCTTCATTTTAACATCGCAAAATCAGCATACTTTTAGGAACATGGAAAGCAAGGCCATCATGTTTTTCATGCAATGAAATAAACAGCCATGTAATATGCATTCTAATGCTTCCATTTTCAATAATCATAATTTATTTCTTTCAATTCTTCCTTTGTTCATTTCTCCCAACAAGTACAGCCATCATCAAACTCTCCAAACAGCCCAAAAATTACAGTAATTCAGTCCCACAAACAACTGCCACAAATCTTAAGAAAAATAACATCAAAACAACAATCCTTCACAAATCATATACCATTTTTCCATGAAAATTCATATCAAAATAATCTTCATGAGTTTTAGACCAACTTCAATTCTTGAAGAAAGGTGTTTCACCTTGTGAAGAATGAAATCTAAGCTTGATAATGACCAAACTTCTTCTTCCTTTTTCTCTCCTCTCTTCTCATAGTTCTCTCTCTCTTTTCTTTATTTTTCTTTCTCTTTCTTTCTTTCCTTTTCTCGAGTTGTTTTTCTTGCTTGCCACCTCCACTCCTCTCTTTATTTCTTTATTTTTCTCCTTATTTTTCGTTTCTTGATATATAAATATATATATATATATATATATTTTTCTCAAATAAGATCATGTGATTTCTAATAAGGATCATGTGTCTTGTAATGATTAAACATAGCTCGATATTTGTAGAACCTTATGGAAACTTTTGGAATTCTTTAGAAAATTCACCTAGTCATTCTTGTAATCATATAACCAGCCAAATAATGCCATGTAGCTAATCATATAACCAACCAAATAATGTTATGAATCAAAGCATGGCCCACCAAATATTAATCATATAATTTTCCATTAGTTTTCTATATTTTTTAATCATGGTTAACCATACTTTCCCAAAATTAACCGTAGTTGGGTCACTATTCATCCCGGTTGGTAGAACTTTTTATTTTGCCAATGAAATCTGTACATTGTATTGAGCATTCTGGTGACTATTAGAAATTTCTTATTCCTTCTGGAGTTTTCTCAATTTGCAATCACAAATTACGTTGATGATCCTTAAAATTTTTATCTTACCAAAATGTTTTTTTAATTAGCTTGATCATTTTCTTGTTCTGAGCCTTCATGAATATACTTATTCAATAACAAGTAGTCACTAATCAATGTCCCAAAAGGAAGGATGTTACATTCGCTCCATGTATCCTCGTCATAAATAAAGTCCAAAAAATATAAACACAATTTAATCCCCAGTTAACCTAACCAAAGCATTCAAAAATAAAGTACGTGTAAATGCATCAATAATTCTTATGCACATATTATATACCATGCAATGCATGCTCTCTTCTATATGTAAGGGTTGTTTTAGGAAAGGTATTACGTCCTTCCTCCCTTAAAGTAATTTTGTCCTGAAATTTATGATATCGTACCTCTAGAGTAAATCTAGATACTTTCTCTTCATCTATTCCTCTTTCGCCCAAGTTGCATCCCGTTTCCTATGGTGCTCCCTTCACCATTAGTATCTCCTTGTTCTGAAGTACCTTAACACCTCGATCTAATATCTTAACTAGATTTTCTACATAGGTTAATCAGGGTACAATTGAAGTGGATCATCATTGATTACATGCTCTAAATCAGGTTGGTACCCCTTAATTTGCAATACATGAAATACAACATGTATGCCAGTCAGACCAACGGGTAAATCCAAACTATATGCGATAGGCTTAAATCTATCGATTACTTGAAATGTTTGTAGATATCTTAGATTTAATTTACCTCCTTTCAAATGCTGGAAGGTTCCCCAACTTGGAGTTAAGTTAAGAATGTCTGGTCATTAACTTAGAACTCCAGTTTCCTTGTCATTAGTGGAGGAAAACTAACCAATCCTACGACTAACTTGCATTCTTAATACTTTGGAGTTAAGTTACAAATTTGAGTGAGAAAAGAATAAAATATTAGAGATAATCCCAATAGAGATCAAAATATTATTAAAGAACATGAAAGTAAAAAAGATTGAAATATATGATTATCAAGAAGCTTTTACGATTGATGAGAACCGATGGTTCTACTGATTAGAAGATAATGTGTACTATAAGAAGTAGCAAAAGACACTGAGCAAAAGAATGAGCACATAGTGACATTAAGATTTTGAAAAAAAAATGAAGAACTATAAAGAGATGATACAGGCAAAGAAATGCTAAATCCAAAGAATAAAGAAAATCATGAAGTAAATGGATAGGGTCTTAATGTAGCAAAAAATAGAAAGTCATGTAGAAGTTGATCAAGTATAACTTTAACTTGAGAGCTCACATACCGTGAAGCCTTGGTGTAAGAACTATAGACTATGAATCGTTGTTAGATATTAATTGTAAATTCCTATGTTTCTTTGCCTTATGATCGATCAGTTTTGTTTTACTTGAAGCACTAAAAATGATTTCAAAGGAAAAGGATAATTCCAAATCTAAATATTCAGATAAAGTGGTTTTGGATAAACCTCTAAATCCAAAATATCATCTAATGATCTGTAGCATTTTTCAAAATATATCTTTTTGTGAAAAGTTTCGTTCAGAAAGTAACTAGCTGTTACTAGTTGTTGGGACTTCGTGTTTGGCTTCTATAAAAGCCTTTAGAATTTGATTTTGAAGTAGATTTTTGTACTATCTCTCTTAGAAATATTCTTACAACTTAGAATACAAAAATCTCCCTTTTTATTGGTGCTTCAAAGTGAAATAAAATTGTTCCAAAGGTAAAAAATTGTGGTGCTTAGTTGTTCATATTCGACTCAATCTCTTAGCTATCTCTCTACTCTCTTTCAAATCCACTTTGTATCAAGGTTAAGGAGGCACACTCCAGTTGAGGTGAGCCTTGATTGTTGTGTTTAAAGAGGTTGTGTATAAAATGAAGTGTGGTAATCCTCATGTGTAAGATTAATGTCATCTACCACCATTGATTTGGAAAAAGGTTTTAGTGAGGTGTGTTAAAATCCTTCAGTGAGAACTTAAGGTAGTGGATGTAGATCACTTAAAGATCAAACCACTATAAATCCTTGAGTCTTTTCTTGTGTTATTTGTCTAAATTTCTTCACTGCATTTTCACTGTCTACAAATCTTAAATGCTGTATCTTTTTCTCCAAAGTTAGTGGCTTATTTATGACCTTTGTATTCTAATTTAAGCATGTCCTTGATACCTTGACTACCCATCTTTAATTCATACATTATGTGCTGATCTAAAAGACCTCTACCCACACTCTTGAAGCTGCAAAACATCTCTGCTATTCCATTCTTTTTTTCTTAAAAAAAAGGGACAAAATTTTTTAATTTGCATTTATTTACCATAAACCTTATTCACTCACCTCTAAGGTTTTTCAGAAGTGATATAGGAAACTAGGCATAACATTAAAGAGCCTAATGAACAACCATTGTGAAAAATAAAGTTCCTAAGGTTGCCTTAGAAAACCAAGTGTTGGGAGAAAGCTTTCAATAACAGCAAAAGGTGGAGTAAGAGATTTGGCTAGAAAAGGCTTAAAAGAAAGAGGAAAGAAGTGATATCAAGTAGAGTGTGCTTGCATCTAAAGAATTCACCATCATACCTTCCACTCCTCTCTTCGATGCATTCGTATGTAATGTATAAAGTTCTACTTCTAGTAGGGTAAGCATAGATATAGACCTAATTCTTTTCTTAGACTCTAGAAGGTTTTTTCACACTTTTCATTCCTCAAATACGACGTATCTATTTGTAATAGTCAAGCCTAAGGCATCGCAAGGTTGTGAACTCCCTAGTGAAGCAACGGTAACATCCTACTAATACTAATAAATTCCTACTTCCTATGATATTCTTAGGTTGCTTTAAGTGGGAATACCCACACTAGTTGTTTTTATCTTATTCTTATACTTAGTTTCTACATATCTAAAAAATAAAATTGCATTCAACCAAAATTCACACCTACCAATCTAGTCAGGCACTTATTCCCCTAACTACCTTCACCAAAAATTCTTCCCAACATTGAGGTAATTGTCAACTTCATTAGAAATACGTATTAAAGAAACCGTTAACCACTTGACTATCATCCTATACTTATAGATCATGTACACATCGACTAATGAAGCTGGATATTCTCAGTATTCCTTCAACAATAGATTACGATCTCTTGTTTCTAATATTAAACACCATATTTCTTTTGCCTAACGTCCAACTGATCTTTCAAAACTGCACTACCCTATCAACTTAAGCTCCTTATTCCAACAATGAATCCGTATTTAATATGATATTCTAATCCTCATAGAATGCTCGAATTGAATTCTTTGGCAAATTTATTTCTCTAATAGGGGCTAAATTATTCATATTTTTTCTAATTATTTAAGGTTCTTTTATGAGACATTTTGTTCAATAACTAGTCATATTCCTTCATATTTGAGATTTTACCCTTAGAAAGGTATTTTGTTCATTATTACAGGTTTTTGGAATAAAATGAAGCAAAAATGTCGAAAAACAGAGGAGAGGCGGCGCCGGCTAGGGCTCTAGAACCGGCACTGGCCATGCACTAGATTACACAAACTTCGGAGCGACGAAAAATTACCACAGAGAGGAATAGAGTGGGAACCGGCGCCGGCTCTGAAGAGCCAAGGCGGCGCCAACTGCATTCTGGAACAGATTGTATAGAATTCAGGAAAAATCGGCGAACAAGTAGAGAACCAGAACACAATTAGCGCCGGCTCTAAGAGCCAAGGCGGGATTGTGATTTTTCTACGTGGTTTTTGATAATATGTGGAGTTTTAGTACTTTCCAACTTCTACTCGGCCAAGAACATTGTACCTATGAATTTAGACACTTCCCAAGCCTATAAATAGATGAAAAACACAAGGAAAAATGGGGGAATTCATTGATTATCATAGAAAATCACTCAATCATAGGAGGAATTCTTCAATTCAAGGGGAGTTGTGCAAGAAGGTCTTCAAAAGAAGAAGAAGGAGGCTTGTCTATGAGTGCTTTCTTTTACTTTATTTTCTTTTTCTTGGACAATGATATGTTAATTGTTTTATTGTAATTCGACATTGTTTTAGATATTCATGATTCTTAGAGTTATTTAATCTTTAGATTAATTAATTGTTCTTCTTGGTATTTAATTACGTGGCGTATTAGGAGATTAATTAGTTGTTTCTTTTCTTTAACTTGCTAGACCAAAGAGGTTGATGGTGGTTGCACTTGATTAATTTCATATTTATTGGCTCTTAACTTGCTAGACCAAAGTGGTTAATTGCTGATGATTGAGTAATTAAAGGTTAATTGATATTTGCCAGACCAAGGATTCATTGATTAATTTCATGTTTTAAATTTGCCAGACCAAGGAAATTTAATCAATGATTGTGTTTAATGCCTCTTGTGGATGAATTAGTTGAGATAGACCAAGTGATGCTAATTTGTCTAGAAGGTAGTAATTAGTTGAGACATACCAAGTGATACTAATTTATCTTAATCCTTCATGGTGCCAAGAGAATGATTCGTTATGATAATGGTTAGGTACTTTAAGATCATATTTGTCTAAACAATAGTTTGAGTTACATATTTCTCATTCATTGACATGTATATATTTTTATTTTTATTTTGTTTGATTTTATTTAATTTTCACTTTATCGAGTCAGCTAAATAATAGAAGAAAGGTGATTAATGTCTACTTGTTCCTTGAGGATCGACACTCGTTTGAACCCTAAGCTCTGTTAATGATGAGTACGCTTGCTCATATGTGTGATTTGGGGTTAACGTTTTTGTTTAAACTTGATTGGGAATGTGCTTATTTTTATATGATTTTTATACCTAAGTCTAAACACATCAACTTTTTGGCGCCGTTGCCGGGGAACAATAGCATGAAAGCTTGAATTTTGTTGATTTAACCATGTAAATATGTAAATACGTAAATATGTAAAATACATACAATTGTTCTTCTTGCAAAAAGGTGCTATCTTTTGTATTTTGTGTATTCGTGTATACCTTGTAAACTAACTTACTAACTTTGATTATGTTCTACTAACTAGCTTGGTATTATTCTAATTTTGTTGTAATCATGAATTGCATATCTAACTCGCTTCTATGTGTAGGAGAAATGGCGAATTGGGATATGAGAAAGTCGAATGTGGGGCAATTCCCTATTGCCCTCCCAAGATGACACTCACAGTACTAGAATCAGCAGAACTTGAAGCCGTAATTGGGAAATTTGCTGTTCATGTCACGAAGCGTTTCCAGGAAATCAATTCCACATTCAAAAAGTTCGAAGCAATGATCCACAATATGGAACAACAAATCTTGTTTTTGACGGATATGATGATAAAATCTCATGAACTAACCCCAATAGCCAGTGAGGAAATAGCTGCAGTCATATTGCGAAGCAGAAAAGAAGTACTAGACATTCCAGATGACAACCGGCGCTGGTTGGAAGCAGAGAACCGGCGCCGGCTATCTAGTAAACTCAAGACGGAGCAACACAGAACTGAACCGGCGCCGGCTGAAGCACTAGAACCAGTGCTGGCTGTCCCCTGTTCATCTCTCGAAAAGCCTTCTTTTCAGCCTAAAATACCATACCCTACTCGTCTACATAAAGCCTGAAAAGACGCCCAATTTGATAAATTTCTTAAGGTATTTAAACAACTTCACATAAACATCCCATTCAATGAAGCGCTAATTCACATGCCTAAATACGCCAAATTCCTCAAAAGCATGCTCGTCAACAAGAAGTGATTGGAAGAGTTATCCACAGTGGTCCTCAACGAAGAATGTTCAGCCATCATGCAGGACAAACCAAAATGTCCACATAAAGAAAATGATCCAGGGAGTTTCTCTATCCCATGTTTAATTGGCACTCTTCATGTTTATAATGCATTAGCTGACCTAGGTGCTAGCATTAATTTATTGCTATATAAAATATTTAAAAGGCTAGGCCTAGGAGAACCACAACCTACTAAGATGAGTATTCAACTCGCGGATTGGTCTATCAAATATCCTAGGGGCATAATAGAAGATGTGTTGGTTAAAGTGAATAAATTCATATTTCCAGTGGATTTTGTTATTCTTGACATGGATAAAGATTCTAAAGTCCCATTAATCCTCGGTAGGCCTTTCCTAGCTACAACAAAAGTATTAATTGATGTTCATGGGGGGAGGTTGACACTTAGGGTTGGGGATGAGGAAATAGTCATTCATATTTTCAGTGGATTTTGTTATTCTTGACATGGATAAAAATTCTAAAGTCCCATTAATCCTCAGTAGGCCCTTCCTAGCTACAGCAAAAGCATTAATTGATGTTCATGGGGGGAGGTTGACACTTAGGGTTGGGGATGAGGAAATAGTCATTCAAATCTGCAAGGGCATGCAATAACCTGTATCTTCTGATGATTCATATTTAAGAGTTGATATTCTCGATGAACCTATTTTTGAGTTGATACAGGAATCCATTGAGGAGGAGTTGATGGAAACATCCATGGCGTATTCGGAGGAGGTTCACATTAAGGATGGGATGTATAAGTTGGAAATTGAGAAAAGCAGTTTAGGGAGAATAAAATCATCCATAGAAGATCATCCTGAATTGGACTTAAAAGACCTGCCCAAGCATTTGGAATATGTGTTCTTGTCTAAAGGAAATAAATTGCCTGTGATCATTGCCAAAAATCTCAATACAGAGCAAAAGACCAAATTGGTAAGTATGTTGGGAAAGTTTAAGGGAGTTATAGCTTTGAAAATCACTGATATAAAGGGCATTAGTCCATCCTTCTGCACTCACAAGATTTTGATGGAAGAAGGTGCAAAACCAGTAGTGCAACCCCAACGTAGGTTGAACCCACACATGAGTGAAGTGGTAAAAGGTGAGGTGGTTAAGCTTTTAGATTCGGGCATCATTTACCCTATTTCTGATAGTGTTTGGGTAAGTCATACTCAAATGGTACCAAAAAAGGGAGGAATGACGATGAGTCCCAATGATAAAAATGAGCTAGTTCCTAGGAGGTTGGTCACGTGATGGAGGTTTTGCATAGATTATAGGAAGCAACAAAGCCACTAGGAAGGATCACTTTCCTCTCCCTTTTATTGACCAAATATTGGAAAGGTTAGTTGGACATGAGTATTATTGTTTCTTAGATGGATTTTCTGGCCATCTACAAATTCTTATAGCTCCGGAGGACCAAGAAAAAACCATTTTTATGTGTCTATATGGTACTTTTGCATATCATAGGATACCGTTTGGTCTTTGCAATGGTCCCGAAACATTCCAAAGGTGCATGACAGTTATATTTGAAGGACTCGTGGGGGACATCATGGAGGTATTTATGGATTATTTCTCAATTTTTGGTGATTCATTTGACTTGTGCTTATCTAATCTTGAAAAGGTACTCACAAGATGTGAAAAGACTAACCTCATGCTCAACTGGAAAAAATACCACTTTATGGTACAAAAAGGTATTGTGTTGGGGTATAAAATTTCAAGAAAAGGTATAGAAGTCGATAGGGCTAAAATTGAAGTAATTCGGAAGTTGCCTCCCCCTATTTCGGTAAAAACCATAAGAAGCTTTCTTGGTCATGTAGGTTTCTACAGGAGGTTCATCTTAGACTTCTCAAAAATTTCAAAACCTCTTACCTATTTACTTGAAAAGGATGCTGTGTTTAATTTTGATGAAAATATCTCAACGCTTTTACCATACTTAAGAAAAAGTTGATTAATTCATCTATTCTAATTGCACATGATTGGTCTCTTCCCTTTGAACTAATGTGTGATGCAAGTGATTTTGCAGTTGGTGCAGTATTGGGACAAAGGTGGAATAAGCACTCCCAACCTATATACTATGCGAGCAAGACTTTAACTGATGCATAGGAAAACTACACAACAACGGAGAAAGAATTACTTGCTATAATGTTTGCCTTTAATAAATTCTGTTCTTATCTTATTCTGTCCAAAGTCATCGTTTATACGGACCATTCGGTCCTGAAGTACCTATTAACCAAACATGATTCCAAACCAAGGTTGATAAGATGGGTTCTATTATTGCAGAAATTTGATTTGGAGATTAGAGACAAAAAGGGTGCAGAAAACTTGGCTGCGGATCACTTGTTAAGATTAGATAATCCACATTTGGAATCTTTGATAGAAGAGGATATTGATGACGCTTTTCCGAATGAACAACTCTTGCTTATAGAAGGTGAGCTGCAAACCACTCCTTGGTTTGCCGACTTTGCTAATTACTTAGTTGCAGGAATTACTCTAGAAGATCTCATGATGCAACAAAAGAAGAAATTCCTCTCCGAAGTAAGGCATTACTTTTGGGAAGACCCATTTTTGTTCAAGTGTTGTGCAGACCAAATCATTCGTAGATGTGTGGACTCTATGAAAGGCGGCGATATTCTAAGACATTGCCATGAAGGACTGGCTGGAGGCCACTATCAGGCCAACAACACTACATGGAAGGTGCTTGAAGCTGGATTCTATTAGCCCACGATGTTCAAAGATGCCCACAAGTTTGTCCAAAGTTGTGATAGGTGTCAACGTACAGGTAACATCTCTAAATCTAATGAGATGCCATTACAAATTTTTCAAACTTGTGAAGTATTTGACTATTGGGGGATAGATTTTATGAGACCTTTTCCTAGTTCTTCGGGGAATAAATATATTCTGGCGGCAGTAGATTATGTTTCTAAATGGGTGGAAGCCCAAGCTTTACCCACTAATAATGCAAGGGTTGTGGTAAAATTCCTGAAAAAAACTTTTCACCCGGTTTGTGTGCCTAAGATGCTCATTAGTGATAGGAGGACTCATTTTTGTAATGCACAAATGGAAAGAGTTCTCAAGCACCTAGGTGTGAACCATAGGTTGGCCACCCCCTATCACCTCCAAACAAGTAGACAGGTCGAAGCGGTTAATAGAGAACTTAAACGAATCTTGGAAAAAACTGTTAACCACACTCGGAAGGATTGGAGCTTAAAATTAGACGACACTCTTTGGGCATATAGGACAGCCTTTAAGACACCAATTGGCACGACTCCGTTTCGGTTAGTTTATGGTAAAGCTTGTCACTTACCTGTTGAAATTTAGCATAAAGCTTATTGGGCTCTTAAACTTGTTAACCTTGATCTTGAGTCAGCTGGTAAATCCAGGGTGCTTCAGCTAACCGCCTTGGAAGAATTGCTGGTAGAGGCTTATGATAGTTCATGCAATATAAGGAGCGGGTCAAAAGATGGCATGATAAGCATATCACTCAACAAAAAGAATTTAAGAAAGGTGATCAAGTGTTGCTTTTCAATTCTCGGTTAAGACTTTTTCCATGGAAATTGAAATCCAGGCAGTGGGGACCCTACACGACAAGTAAGATATTCCCCTTTGGCACCCTTGAAATCACTCACCCTACTAGGGGCACCTTCAAAATCAATGGCCATCGTGTCAAACGCTATGTGGGTGACGGTCCTCCTAACCCCAAGCAGGTAGAGATGCTCTTCGACACTACCATGTAGAAACTTCTGGTTTATCATGAGGCGGCTATTTTCTGTCCTCTCCTATTTTACTTCTTTTGTTTTTGGTTCATTTTCTTTTCTAGTTTTTATGCTTTGGTGTGCTTTTTTGTATTTTTCTTTTTAGGTACTTTGCCAATGCCTCGTTCATCAAGTATTCAACTCTTGTACAACACAATCCACAACAAATGGAAGTTTGTTTTCCTTATCTCTTCTCCTTTATATTTTTGGTCCCATGGCATTGTTTATTCCTTGTTATATTTATTTGGCCATTGAGGACAATGTTCAGTATAAATGTGGGGGAGTGATTTGATTAACAAGTCTTTTATACATATACTTTAGCCTTCTTGGGAGCAAGTTTTGAGCAAATTTTGAGCAAAAAATTTTCAAACTTTTGTGCAAATTCTTGAGATTTCAAGCTATATTTTTATTGCATGTCTTTATGATAGATTATAAAGCATGTGTTCTAGATCATTTATGGCTTATGCATGACTTTTTGTACTCACTTGGGCTAAGTAGTTCTTGATCAAATACTTTGCATTATTCTTAAACCTGTTTTTCTACTAAACTTCATAGAGTATTTTAGAACTTACTTGAATATCTCTCGTGGAGAAATAAGAAAGACAATCATGATTTTAACTTAGGGATGACGATAATAGACCTTCTTTGGATAGTTCGAGCTTTTCAAGCCTAGCTATTGTTATATTATCCCTAGTGCCTATTTTGAGCCTAAATTGTTGATTTCTTTCTTTAAAAACCCATCATTACACTTTGTCCATTGCTTGTTTTGAGAGTTTGAATAATTTTTCAAATCTTTATGCTCTTGATGGATGAAAGTATATGTAAGAGAATGTGAGAAAGAATACTGGGAGAAAGATTGTGACTTGTTACTTTCAGTCATAGATCAATAATGAGTGGAGCTGGAAAGGAAAAAAGAAAGACAACAGAGAGAAGGAAAAGAAAAGCAGTAGCAAGAGTGAACGAAAGAAAGTGAAAAAGAAAGCGAAGAGAAAGGGACGAAAAGAAAGAAAATAGAGGAATTGAAAAAAGAAAACAAAAAGCTGCTAGAAAGAATGGAAAGAGAAGAAGTGAAAAAAAAAAAAAACCAAAAACAGTAGCAAAGAAAGAAAAGACAATTGAAAGAAAAAGAAAAGAAAAGATCACAACAGGAATGATGCTTGAGCTGTGCAAGTTAAGTTCATATAAAGTAATTAACACCATTGCTGGAAATTTGAATGATCTTGTGGAGAAGAGTTGAGAAAAAAAAAAAAATGCAAGATTTGCTTGAAGTGGAGTTGTGATTTTTGAATAAGGTTATGGTTTGATTGATTTCTGGAATAGGAGAGCAAGAAGAGTTGGAAATTATTGATTCATTTTGTTTATCTTTTTCTTGCGAACTCTTAGTTTCTTTGATATTTGAATTTCCTATATCCTTCATTTGATAAGCTACATTACAAGCCTTTAGCCTTACATTACAAGCTTAAAAGTCCTACTTGATCTAAGTAGAATCATGATATGTCTCGGATTAGTAGAGAGAGTGTATGAAAAGTAAGCATATGGAATGTAGATTCTTTTTGAACTAAATTCTTTCCAATGGTTTGAGAATATTGTGGAGTATTGTGATGGTGCTACGAAGTCATTTATCACTTACATAAGTCTTGCATTTGTTGTGAAAGATATAGTAGCATGTGTTTTATATTCTTGAATGAAGAAAGCGTTGAAGATATTGTTTTGTAATTGATTGAGTGATTAATGAAACCTTGTGTTTTCCTACTTATTCTAGATACTTTGCTTGAGGACAAGCAAAGAGCTAAGTGTGGGGGAATATGATAGGGGCTAAATTAGTAATATTTTTTCTAGTTATTTGAGGTTCTTTTATGAGACATTTTGTTCAATAACTAGTCATATTCCTTCATATTTGAGATTTTACCATTGAAAGGTATTTTGTTCATTATTACAGATTTTTGGGGATAAAATGAAGGAAAAATGTCTAGAACCTTAGCTAATCTAAGCCACCTAGAATCCACAATCTAATAAACTAAGCTAACTAAATCAACACCCTAACACTCTTAACCCAACAAGGATCAAGAACAAAAGGGATGAGAAGATTTAGGCATCTAACTAAATCTTAACAAGAACACTAGGAAGAAACCTAGCACCCAAATTAGAGATAAAAGATTGGATTATCCTTGAATGGTTTAGATACTTAAATTAAAGGGAATGACTAAGCCCTAAGATTAGTCTTAATTGAATCGAAAAATTCGAAGAGGAATCACCTCACCAAACTCTCAAGAGTTCTTGTATTCAAAATGATCAAAGTCCAAAAGTCCCCTTTACAAGAGTTATAATAGGGTATATATGGAAACCCTAATCTAAGCTAGTCAAAAAATGCCTAAAATAAGTCAAATTGGCCAATAAAACTGCTACAATTCGTGGAGAAATAAAGAAGAGCCAAAACATAGCTAAAATAAGCTAAGTAAATTATGAAAATATATTCAAGAAGTTTGCACAGCTATGCATAATTGCTGCATGGCCGTGCCACCATAGGGCTTCACAAAATTTAAGCTGTGCACGTGTAATTGCACAGCCATGCATGGTGCATAGCTTCATGCATAGCCATGCTTTTGGCCGTGCATCCAACTTCTGGAAGCAATTTCTTCTGCAATTTACATGGCTTGATGCATGTCCTTGTATTGAAGCCGTGCATCCTCTGTTGTACTCCTCTAAACTTGATCAAACACTTCTTCATGGATTTCTTTAGCCATTCTTTGATCTTCCACTTGAATCAACTTCTTTTTAAGTTTATTTTATTATTATTATTTTTTTTGCTCATCAATTGGCTTCCAATGGTTCTTGATTTTTCATATGTGATTGTGTTAAATTTGAGCTCCTTTAATCTCCCTTTTGGCAACCATTTCTTGACTATGTTCTTGGTTTTTGGCTTGTAGGCTTGGATGTCTTGAAAATTACCTTGATGCATCCAATTTCTAGGAGCAATTTCTTCTGCAATTTACAAAACTTGATGCATGTCCTTGTATTCAACCTGTGCATCCTCTGTTACACTCCTCTAAACTTGATCAAACACTTTTCCTTAGATTTCCTTAGCTATTCCTTGATCTTCTATTTGAATCAACTTCTTTTTAAGTTTTTTTGGCTCATCAATTGGCTTCCAATGGTTCTTGATTTTTCATATGTGATTGTGTTGAATTTGAGCTTCATTAGTCTCCCTTTTGCAACCATTCCTTGACTCTCTTCTTGGTTTTTGGATTGTAGGCTTAGATGGCTTGAAAATTATCTTGAAACCTCTTATTGAATATTTCTAAGGAATTTTGAAGCGAGTCTTATCTATCTATCCCCTTCGTTAAATAATCCTTCATGCTCCTGACGGATCATATCATTTCCCCTTTCTTGAAATGTATTTGTCTTCGAATCAATGTGCCATGTTGCTTGGGTGGGTTTCCTTACAAAAGAATAGAAACCAGAAGTTTGGTATGAAGATAAAATTTTAAGCTCTTGGACCTCACCATTTCCTTGTTTTCTCTCTCTATAACCTAAATTTCCATTTTCATTTTACCTCCTCTTTCTTTTTCCACACTTTTATTGATTTCACCCTTCAAAACCTAATGAGGAACTCTCATTTTACCTTCATACTCCCTCTTTTGTGTGCTTGCTTTTGGATTTCTAATCTCTCTTTCTCTTCTTTTTCTCTCCTCTCATATTCTTATTTTGCTCTCTCTTGTCTTTCTTTCTCTTTTTGCTCTGTTTTCTTTTTGTCTTCTTTCCTCAAGAAACTTTGATCTCTCAAGATCTCATCGGGAGATATAGGACAAAGTATAAATTTCTTTCCATCTTTGCACAAAGTGTAGGTGTTTTTCCTCCCATGGTGAACTACATCCCTATCATATAGGCAAGGCCTTCCCAACAATATATGTCTAACATGCATAGGAAAAATATCACATACAATTTATCTTTATATTTCCCCATTACAAATACAAACTTAACTTGCTTGTTCACCTTCACCTTACCATATTATTTAACCATTGAAGCTTGTAAGTCATAGGATTTTTCAAGGTCTCCATTCCTAACTCCTCTACCAATATAGCAATAGTCATATTCTTACAACTCCCTCCATAAATAATCAAGCTAAATGGCTTTTGATTGATTTAACATATTGAATAGAATATATTCTCAATTTGTAAAACTCCTTTTCCTTCTCTTTCCACTACATACTCATCTACAACATTTCTTATAACACCAATCAATAAGCATGGTTTTTCAACCGCATTCTAATCTTTTCTACTCACTTTAAGTTCTCTACTAGATTTGGTGTCATTTTATGAAGTTGAACTTGATGTCTCTTTCTTACAAATTATACTCCTTATTTGTTTTTGCACTACTTCTAGCCATCTCTTACTTTTCTCCTCTTGTGGATGTGAGCTTTCTCCCACTTCATAAGTACTTGAAGCATTTTTGGGACTTTCTTCCATAACATGCTTCTGTTTCTTCTCCACCTCAGTATTTGAATTCATTTGTTCTTAAATAAATTCTACTCTATTTTGCTCAACTTCTTCTTGCGCATTCTCCTCTATCACTTTTAATGGATGTGACTCTTTATCTCTAAAGAATGAGATATTGTAGAACTCCTTAGTCACCCCATTTGTAGAGCTCATTGCTTCCATTTCTTCTCCTTCATCATTACTTGGCTCCTCAGTAATCTCATCAATATTTTTTTCAACTTTTTCATGCTCTTCTTCATCTCTTTGGTTTGAAAATTCTTAGCCTTTGACTTCTTTTTTTAGCTTCTCCTCTTTCTCAACTTCGTGTAATTCATTTTACACATTATTTTCATTTTTCCCAACAACCTTAACACTCCTTTTAACTTCAAACTCATCCTTTTGTTTTCCCTCATATTATTTCTTTCTCAACTCAAATCTTTTGTTCAATTGGCTATATTACTCCTTAAAGGACTTCCAATTATGCACATAGCCACTACAATGTTCACAAAGAATAGCACTACCTTTTTACAAATCAATACTTTTCTTTGATTATTCTTTTTTGGGCAATCACATGAGCTATAACCATATCCCCAACAAGTAAAGCAAATATAATCTTGCTTTATCCTCATTTCTCCTTTCGTAAAATTTTGCAATGTATTTTCCTTACTATGCTTAGAACTTCTTGGACAATCATAGGAAATATGAGCAAAGTTTCCATATATTTTGCACTTATCGGGTACAAACTGCTCTTTCATTAAATCTTTTATCTATTTCCAAGAAACCACCATTTGATACCCACTTCGCCTTCTTTGTATATTCATTTGCTCTCACCATTCTAAAGCATTTTTGGAGAAACCCATTAGTACCCATCTCACTTTAATTTTTCCATTACACTCAAAGCATTTAAACAATTTTTCCATTCTTCTTTTCCATCCATAATACTCCCTCAAATCACTTTTGCCAAGGAACGAAAGTACTAACTTCTCATGGTACTTTGACTTCCCATTCTCCACATCCTCCTTTCTTCTTTATAAGCTACCCTTTGAATGTTTTTGTGCTCCTTTCACATAAACTCCCTCACATTCTTTCTCTTCATGTTTCTAATTTCCTCTTGCACTTGTGCTTGGCCCTTTATCATAGCTATTCCCAAAAGATTCAACTCCAAATCAAGCAAGTTCTCATGTTCATCTTCATTCTCCTAATAATCTTCTTCACGGTCATAGTCATGTTTTTCATGCTCCTCATACTCACTCATACTCAAACAAGATTCCTCACTATAGCCATACCCTTCACTTTCACTATCACTCCAACTAGCCATTATAATTTTTTTTCCAAGAGAAAATCACACAAAAGATATGTAGAAAACACAAAAGAAATTCCTCACTTCACTCTCTCATCTGGTTACACTCAATTTTCAGTTGTCACTCTTCACTCATAGTTGCACTCTTCTTTGCACTTTTCTTAGCTTTTATCATAGTGAGGTCACCCCTTTTTTTTTTTCAACACTCAATTCCACAAAGATTTCTTCCTAAAACAACCTCTCTAATTGCTTAGCAATTAGTCCAACTAGACAAGTCAAGCTTTTAACACCCCACAACTCTAGGGCCCGAATAGTTGCGAATGTTGCCCCATCGTAATGACAAGGGATCTTTATAATGGTACAATATAATAAATAAATAAATTTAGATACTTAATAGCTCCAAAAGAAATTATACTATAACCTCTGAACATTTGTTTATACAAGTTGTGCTGACAAAGTCTCCTAGATCTAAACCTAACTCATAGTAAAGCGAAAGTGTTCAAAATACATCAACTAACTTCTTCGAGTCTTTCTTCTATACAAATTCAGGTATTCACAAAAGTTAGCTTGAGCAATATGGATAAAACTTGTGTGAGATATAATATATCTCAGCAAGTCCCGTAGTGCATAATGAGAAGTTTTAATAACACTATAGTTGTGATGCACGATTGAAATTGTTGGAACAGTGAATAAAAATCATTATTTCCTGTTGAGAAGAATTTATAATAAAATCATTGAAGTTTAGCTCTTTTCTTCAGGAAAATAGATTCCCTACATGATAACATGGTGAATAATATACGCTTTGGGCTTCTAATAAAATATCATTCCGTATTTTCAAAATATATTTAATTATCTAAAATTCTACATCACTATCTCATTTGGAAGGAATATTATTCCAACCGATATTGCCACACTGGCCCATACAGGATTTATAATCCTACGTCATTAATTATATGAATAACCCAACGCATACACAGCGATTAAATACACGATAACCATCGTCATGGTAAGCCACACTGGCCCGGGTGTCCCATGCCCGTCCTTCCGTTTCCACTTTGGATAATGGGTGCTAGTTAAGGATGACTAAACATCAAATATTAGCACCCCGTGAAATAAGAGACAACAGTCCAGAGGTGGCTACAAGTCGGACGGCATTCTCAAATCCATGTAAGTTAGTATAGGTGTAAAGTCTCTTTGAGTACTCAAGGATCACATCATACTAGAGATTATCGCAATGTCTCAATATTTTCACGGCCCAATCAATTCCAAAACAATTCCATTATGAAGATATTTTCTTTCCTGAAATGACTTTGAATAAGAACACATATAATTTAGGTCCATTCCGATATTTCAAAACATCATATTCTCATGCTATGGCTTTCATAACCTTTATGCATGAAATGCAATCATAAGTTGCTTAATGAAATTCATGTAGAGTTTGCAAATCATTTCATCATATAGGTATGACTTATCAAAATAAAGCATCCTTAAACAGTGCATAATCATTTATGCTTTCAAATTATTCATAATAATATTCGTAATAAAATAAATTGGCATGCTTTATAATATTTTTCTCATAAAAGAGCTTTATTAAAAACGTTGCGTGGGTATAGGGACTTACCTTAAGTCCAAGCCAAAAGAGAAAAGCGTTTGATCTAATGCACGGTATTCCGCTCCTTGACCTTCTACAAGATCTGTCACATAGTTGGACATATATCAATTTTATAACATACTTCCTCTATTTAAATACAACGTACATACTTGTACTATTTCGCAAGCTCTCCCCTATCTCATATATCACATCATACTCATCAATCATCTCACTTCATGGTCATCAATCAACAACACAACAATTATTAACACATAACATGTTCATGTAGATTTAACTAATGTACATACACATGCAAAGATATATATATATATATATATATATATATATATATATATACACATAGTAAACATAGTCATATAATCATGTGTATATATTTAATTCGATCATAGATGGATATGGTTCAACAAAACTACATGCACATATGAATTCATTTTTATGAATAAAATTCCAGCTTTTCTTCCTTTCGCCATGGTATCTCATTTTAATCATTACTTTTGATCCACAACTCTGCTTGGACTCCATTTTATATCGAAATGCTCGTTAGACCTACAATTACATTGCTATAGGTTCTATCTACACATCCTCAAAGTTGTCCAGAATTTACTGGGACATAACAATCCCAGTATTTTCTTGTTTTAATTCATTTTTTCAAGATTAACATTTCTATCTTGTTCTCCTTTATCCGTAACACCTTTAGGGCACTTAATCCATTAAATTTTCCTTCAAACACCTTCAATTCTTCATATTTTTAGATCAAACAAACCACCAATTCCATGCTTGAACAATATAATCATTAACATAACGTAAAATAACCGTAGTTTATTTTCACTATATCTTCATTTTCTTTCCGATTCTACCATCTTTCTTCACAACTACAAACAACCCCTTAAAATCACCATTCAAATACTTCCATTTACCATATAAAACATAGCATATGAATCCTTCAACTAATCGGCACACAAAACTTCACATAGTACAAGAATAATCATAATCATAATCATGATTTTCATGTTAAAATCTATACCAAAATGATCATCACGATAAAATATATAATTTTAATTCTTGAAGTATAACCTTTTACCTTATTTTTGAGCTTCTACAAGCTTGATTTCCACCAAGAACACCAAGAATAATTTTTCTCTCACATTTTCTATTTTTCTCCAATTTTCTCTCAATTTTTCTTACTTTTTCTTCCTTATTTCTTCCTTTTTCCTTCTTTTATGCTCTTGGCTGGTTCTTTCTTTAGTTCACTTGCATTCCATGGCCAAGTTAATGGCTAATGAGCTCATAATGTATTTAATACATTGTGGGCTATAGGCTATAACCATGTGTCACGATTTTCAAAATTCCATCAATTTTTCTTTTTATTTGATAAGCTTTTCTTGCAAGAATATTCCATACAACCTTACATACAGTGACATTTGTCCTTGTCCATCATTCACATAATGCCATGTGTCCAAATTTGCCCGCACTTCCAATTTTTCTCAGAAATAACTATAATTTTGATCCGTATTGAAAAAATATTTTATTTCACCAATAGAATCTATAAATTTCATTGAATTCAGTGGTAGGAACCAAAATCCTTAATTCTTTCTATATCCTTTCCAATTTTCCATTAATATCCCATTCATGGTCAAAATTACGTAAATGCCCATGTTGCCTCCATAGCTTAATTTATACTAGAATACTTGTCTAGTCACATTGATCAATTTTTACTATATTAAAAGTAGTCGCAATATGAATATTTATGGTACCGGTATAACAAATTCAAAATTATATCTAGGTCCCTATATATTGCACCAAAAAATATTCTTCACATTACACTGATCATCTTTTGTTTTGGCCACCGATACAAGTTCCTATTTTATCAAAAATAGTAGCCAATCAAATTTGAAATTATTGAAAATAATACTAGTTTTACATATTATTTTATATATGTAAAATATAGAGATATATATTTTATTTTAGTTTTTCACATAAAAATAATATATGACAAAATTTTCTCTACTTAATAATTTAGGCAATAAAAATTATATTCTTACATTTTGTATAGTAGCATCAAAACAGCTAAGCAACAAATGTCATAGGAATAAACAATTACTCAACGAGAAAGACATGGGCATAGAATAACATAATAGAAAAAATGTTATAATGCATGCCCAATATTATTGCAATATTCCTACTTGAACAAGGGGTATTACATCCTTCCCCTCTAAAATAAATTTTGTCCTCAAAATTTCTAATACCGTACCTTATAACAACTCCAAATATGTTTTCTTTATCCGTTCTTCAGTTTTCCAAGTTGCATCCTACATTCCATGATGTTCCTGTAATACTTTGGCCATAGGAACTTTTCTATTCCATAATTCATTCACACTCCTTTCCAAAATCTTACATGCTTTTCTTCATAACTCAAATTTGGATGTAGTTGTAATGGCTCAACATTCAAGATATGCTTAGTATCAGGATTGTACTTCTTGAGTTGCAATACATGAAACACATTATGTATCCCTGTTAACCTGTCGGGAAGTTCAATCTTGTAAGTTACCAATCCAATCTTTTCAATAATCGAAAAATGTCCTAAATTTCTTAGGCTCAATCTTTCACCTCTTGGATGCTTCACAATTCCTCTATTTGGTGTTAACTTTAAAAATACTGGTTCTTCTACTTGAAAATTTTAACCTCTCCTCAAGTTGCATGAATAACTCTTTTGTCGACTTTATGCAGCCTTTAACCGTTCTTGCACCAATTTTACTTTTTCATTCATAGTCTGAATGATGATCACCCCGTTATGATCACCTGGGCCACTTTATTCCCAACTCCAATATAATGGCACTTGACACTTTCGTCCATATAATGCGTCAACTAGTGCCACTCCTATTGAGACTTCATAGCTATTACTATAAGCCAACTTTGCAAACGGGACACTATTGTAAACTTGGGTTAACTTTTGTAGGGAATTTTTTAAATTCACCAGAATAGAATGAGCTATCTTGTTTAAATGGTCCATAACTACCCAAATTGTATCTTTTTGATTCCTACTCGTAGGCAATCCAGTAACAAAATCCATAGTGATACACTTCCATTTCCACTAAGGTATTGAAAATGGTTGTAGTAATCCTGCTAACCTCTAATGATTGGCTTTCACTTTTGACAAGTAAGGCACACCGATGTATATTGAGCAATATCTTTCTTCATTCTCGGCCACCAAAACACCTTTTTTAGATTATAGTACATCTTAACTTCTCCAGGATGGATGTATATCAACTTTTATGAGCTTCTCCTAAGATCTTCTTCTTTATCTCCCAAACATCTGGTACATATAATCTCCTATGAAAATATAATATTCCATGATCATCCATTTGAAAATCTTAACTTCCTCTCTCCACATCTTTTTCCTTAAAATCTTTAAACTTTTGGTCATTTAGTTGAGCTTCCATAATTTCTTGCTTCAAATTAGCTATAACTATTAAGTTTCTCAAACAGATCTTCTCTTTATCTATTTTCCCTTCTAAACATAATGCCTCTAACATTGCCGGCACTTCCTCTATCCTTAGTCGGGTTGGACTTTCTTTGCTTCTTAGAGCATCGGCTACCACATTAGCCTTCCTAGGGTGATAATTTATTGGACACCTATACTCCTCTACAAATTGCATCCACCTCTTTTGCCTTATGTTCAAATCCTTTTGAGTGAATATATGCTTCAAAATCTTATGATTTGTAAATATTCCACAATCTACTCCAAACAGATAATGTTTCTATTTCTTTAAGGCAAAGACAATGGTTGTCAATTCCACGTCACATATGGGGTAATTCCCTTCATATAGCTTAAATTTACGTGAAGCATACGCAATCACCCTTTAGTTCTGCATCAAAACAATTCCCAATGCTTCTTTTAAAGTATCTGTATATAATGCACAAGATTTTCATTCTTTAGGTAAACTCAATACGGGTGTTGTTATAAGCCTCTACTTCAATTCCTGAAAACATTTGTCACATTTTTTAGTCCATGAAAAAACCACATTTTTTTGCAACAATCGGGTCTAAGGTGATGCTAGGGTTGAGAATCCCTTGATAAAACGTCTATAGTATCTAGACATCCCTAAGAAACTTCTAATCTACATGACATTCTCCGGTTGTTTCCAATTAGCAATTGCTTCTAAATTTTCTAGATTTACTTGAATACCATCTTTGGTAATGACATGCCCTAAAAATGCAATTGAATCCCTCTAAAATTCACATTTGACAAACTTAGCATAAATGTGATGCTCCCTCAACTTTTCTAGTACCAACCTTAGATGTTCTGCATGTTCTTCCAGACTCTTGGAATATATCATAATATCATCAATGAAGATTAGTACAAATTTATCCAAATAAGGTTGGAAGACACAATATATTAAGTCCATAAAAGTAGATGGGTTATTGGTTAGGCTGAATGGCATAACTACAAACTCATAATGTCCATACCGCATATTGAATGCAGTCTTTAGTATATCCTTCTCACGTATGCGCACCTGATAATACCCTTGTTGCAAATCCAATTTAAAAAAACAACAAGATCCTTGAAATTGATCAAACAACACATCTCTAAGTGGGAAAGAGTACTTATTCTTAATAGTCAACTTATTCAGGCCCCGATAGTCAATATACATTTGCAGAGTTCCATCTTTTTTCTTCATGAACAATATTGGGGTCCCCATGGTGAAATACTAGGTCTAATATGCACTTGTCCCAACAATTACTCTAATTACTTCTTTAACTCCTTAAGTTCTAATGGAGCCATTCTATATGGAGTTTTGGAGATAGGTTTAGCTCCATGTATTAGATCAATAGTAATCTCCACTTTTCGAGAAGGAGGTAAAGTTGTCAATTCATTTGGAAAAATATCTGAATACTCTTTCACTACATCTGTATTCTCCAGAGAACATTGTTCTTTAGGTTTATTAATCAAGTAGGCTAAGCACCTTTGACAACCTTTCTCAAGAAACTTATGGGCTCTAGCTCTAGATATCAAATATTTCAACTATTTCACTCAGTTACCCTTAAATTCCAAAACATCCCTTCTAGGCCTAATCAATTGTACCATCTTATTACTACAATCAATTTTTGCATGGTGTTTTGACAACTAATCTATGCCTTAAATACGATCATAATCCTCAAAGGGCATAATGATTAAATCTCCTAATAGATGTTCACTCCCTATCATAACTGCACGATCAGGTACATACTTCCCTACTTCCAGATATTTTCCTAAAGGTGTGCTTACTAATAGAGTATAAGGTAATTCTAACCCATTCCATCCCATATGGCATGCAAGTACTTTATTTATATAGGAATGAGTAGAGCCAGGATCAATTAACACATTAACTCTACAGTCTTAAATAGTAAGCGTACTTTGAACAACCGTAGGATCCATTCCCTGCTCCTCCTTATCCATTGCAAATACCTTATCTTTCACCTGCGGCTTGGAATGATCCACTGGGCTTGCTGATGGATTGAGATTCCTTGGTGCAAAATGGAACAATTTTGGATATATATCTCTTAAATGTATGGGATCTTCGCAATTATAGCATTTTCATTGATAATTCTTATGCCAACGATCATTTTTCTTATGTCCTCTTTTCCCACAGACATGACAACCTAGTCTCCACAAATTATTCTCAGCTGAAGTAGTTCGAGCATCTTTTCATTTATTATTCCACTATTGCTTCAAAGGCCTTTTTCTAGGAAATTTCTTAGTAGGTGCTACCGCCTTATTTATAAATTACTCTTATCTTCATTCTCTGTCCTGGTGGCCACATCAACGACAGTGGAGTATGTCATGGGTGGAAAAGGAGCTAAGGCCCTCCTTAATTCTGGCCTTAAACCTTTAATGAACTGGCAAGCACGGTTTTGTTTAGTATTAATCAAGCGGCGACAGTGACATCCTCAGTTCTTTCAGCTTCAGCTACTTGAGGATTGTTTGCCCCCTAATTAGCTCGTCATATAGGCTGGTTCACCGTTGAGGCTCCACCATTATTACGTATAGTAGCTTGAGTTTTGATATAATAATTCATCTTCTATAGAGCCAGAATTTGCATATGTTTGCATACTATGTGCATTTATGCAAATATGCACCAATGAACTTAAATAAATCAAAAATATCAAAGAGTTAAGATAAATTGTGTAAAAGTAGGCATTTCCAACGGAAACGAACAAATTTATGCAAATATCATCATCAAACTTATCCCTTTTCCCACTATTGAATATCAAGTCCACATGTACTACTTATTCATTCTCATATTTCTAAAGATCAATTTTATCCATTCGAATAGTTTCGGAATCATATCTAGCTCAATAGGTTAAAAGGGATGTCTGATCCTAGGCTCTGATACCAATTGAAACACCCAACAACTACAAGGCCTAATACTTGCAGATGTCGCCCTGTCGTAATGACAATAGGTCTTTATAACGGTACAATATAATAAATAAATAAATTTAGAGACTTAATAGCTCCAAAAGAAACTATATTATAACCACTGAACATTTGTTTATGCAACCAGACCTACAAAGTCTCCTAAATCTAAACCCAACTCAGAGAAAAGCAAAGGTGTCCAAAATACATCAACTAACTTCTTCAGGTCTTGCTTCTATAAAAAATCCAGGTATTCACAAAAGTATGCTTGAAAAATATGGATAAAACTTGTGTGAGATATAATATATCTCAGTAAGTCCCGTTGTGTACTGTGAGAAGTTTTAATAACACAGTGGTTGTGATACATGATTAAAATTGTGGGAACGGTGAACATAAATAATTAATTCTTGTTGAGAAGACTTTATAATAAAATCGTTGAAGTTTAGCTCTTTTCTTCGGGAAAATAAATTGTCAACATTATAACATGGTGAATAATATATACTTTGGGCTTCTAATAAAAAATCATTCTATATTTTCCAAACACGTTTAATTATCTAAACTTCTACAAAATTATTCCAACCGATATTGCCATATTCCACGTCATTAATTAGGATGAATAACCCAGTGTGTACACTGCAATTAAATATACGATAACCATCGTCATGGTATGCCACACTACCCCGGGTGTCCCATGCTCGTCCCTCCGTTTCCACTTTGGATTACAGGTGCTAGTTAAGGATGACTAAACATCAAATACTGGCACCTTGTGAATTAAGAGACCATAATTCGGAGTAGCCACCAATCGGACGACATTCTCAAACCCACGTAAGTTAGTATAGGTGTAAAGTCCCTTTGAATACTCAAGGATCATATCACATTAGAGATTATTGCAATGTCTCAACATTTCCACAGCCCAATCAATTCCAAAACATTTCCATTCTGAAGATATTTTCTTTCTCGAAATGACTTTGAATATGAACATATATAATTTGGGTCCGTTCTGATATTTCATAAAATCATATTCTCATACACTTTCGCAACGTTTATGCATGAAATGCAATCATAAGTTGCTTAATGAGATTCATGTAGGGTTTTTAAATCATTTCATCAAATGGGTATGACTTATCAAAATAAAGCATGCTTAAATAGTGCATAATCATTTATTCTTCCAAATGATTCATAATAATATATTTTCTTTTCTCATAAAAGAGCTTTATTGAAAGCGTTGCATGGATGTGGGGACTTACCTTAAGTCCTAGCTAAAAGAGAAAAGTGTTTGATCCTATTTTAGATATTTCGCTCATTGACCTTCTACGAGATCTATTATATGGCCGAAAATATATAAGTTTTATCACATACTTCCTCTCGATAAATACTACTTATGTACTTATACTATTTCGCAAGCTCTCCCCTATCTCATATGTCACATCATAGTCATCAATCATCTCACTTCATGATCATCAATCAACAACACAACAGTTATTATCACAAACATGTTCATGTATGTTTAACTAGTGTATATACACACGCACAGATATACATATATAAACACATAGTCAACATAGTCATATAATCACGTGTATATGTTTAATTCAATCATATATGGATATGGTTCAACATAATTATATTCACATATGAATTCATTTTTATGAATAAAATTCCATATTTTCTTCCATTCCCCACACTATCTAATTTAAATCATAACTTTTGATCCACAATTCCAATTGGACTCTATTTTGCATCAAAATGCTCGATAGACCTTCAACTACACAGTTATCGATTCCATTTCCACACCCTGAACTTGTCCAGAATTGATTGGGACAAAACGATCCCAGTATTTTCTTGTTTTAATTCATTTTTTTTCACAATTAATAGTTATATCTTGGTCTCCTTTATCCATAACACCTTTAGGGAACTTAATCCATTAAATTTACTTCAAAACACCTTCAATTCTTCATGTTTTCAGATCAAGCAAACCACCAATTCCATGCTTGAACAATACAATCATTAACATAAGGTAAAATAACCAAAGTTTATTATCACTATATCTTCCTTTTCTTTTCAATTCTACCATCTTTCTTCACAACTACAAACAACCCCTTAAATCGCTATTCAAATACTTCAATTTACTATATAAAACATAGCATATGAATCCTTCAAGCAACCAGAACACACACTTGCAGACATAAAACTTCATATAATGCATGAATAATCATAATCATAATAATGATTTTCAAGTTTTCATGTTAAAATTTATACCAAAATGTTCATCGCGATAAAATCTATAATTTCATTCATGAAGTATAACCTTTTACCTTGTTTTTGTGCTTCTACAAGCTTAATTTCCTCCAAGAACACCAAGAACAATTTTTCTCTCTCGTTTCCTACTTTTCTCCAATTTTTCTCTCAATTTCTATTACTTTTTTCTTCCTTTTTTCTTCCTTTTTCCTTCTTTTATGCTCTTGCTGATTCTCCCCTTAGTCCACCACCATTCCATGGTCAAGTTAATGACCAATAAGCTCACAATGTATTTAATGCATCGTCGGCTATCGCCAGTGTCGCGATTTCCAAAATTCCACCTATTTTTCTTTTTATTTGATAACGCTTTTTTGATAGGCTTTTCTTGCAAGCATATTCCATACAACCTCTCATAGAGGACACTTGTCTTTTTCCATCATTCACATAATGACATGTGTCCAAATTTGCCTGCGTTTCCAATTTTTCTCAGAAATAACTATAATTCCGGTCCGTATTGAAAAAATATTTTATTTCACCAATGGAATCTATAAATTTCACTAAATTCAATGTTAGGAACCAAAACCTTAATTCTTTCTCTATCCTTTCTAATTTGCGGCCAAAATTACCAAAATGCCCATGGTGCCTCCGATAGCTTAACTTATACCAAAATACTCATCTCATCACACTGATCAATTTTTTCTTTTTGTATATTAACAGTAGTTGCAATCTGAATATTTAGGGTATAGGTAGGACAAATTTAAAATTATATCCTGGTCCCTACATATTTTTATTGCACCAAAAAATTCTTTGCATTACACTGATCATCTTTTGTTCTAGCCACCGATATAAATTCCTATTTTTATCAAAAATAGTAGCCAATCAAAGTTGTAATTATTGAAAAGAATAATAGTATTTCATATGATTTTATATATGAAAATATAGAGATATATATATTTTTTATTTTAGTTTCTCATATAAAAATAATATATGATAAAATTTTCTTTGCTTAATACTTTATGCAATAAAATTTTTCTAACATTTTGTATAGCAGCATCAAAATAGCTAAGCAGCAAATATCATACGAATAAATAATTACTTAGCAAGAAAGGCTACGACACAAAATAACATAATAGGAAACACATTATAATGCTTGCCGAATATTATTGTAATATTCCTACTCGAATAAGGGTTATTATATCCCAAAGGCTAGTATAGCATACCATGACGATGGTTATCATATGTTTAATAGTAGTGAACACGCTGGGTTATTCATACTAATTAATGACGTGCAATTATAAATCTTGTACAGGCAAGTGTGGCAATAAAGGTTGAAATAATGTTCCTTAAAAATGAGATAACAATGCAGATTTTTAGATAATTAAACACATTTTTAAAATACGAATTGATTTTTGATTAGAAGCCCAAAGCATATATTATTGACCATGTTATGATGTTGAGAATCTATTTTCTTGAAGAAAAGAGCTAAAGTTCAATGATTTTATTATAAATTCATCTCAGGATTATTGATTTTTATTCACCGTTCCAACAGTTTTAATCACAACCAAGTGTTATTAAAACTTCTCACAGCATACTATGGGATTTACTGAGATATATTATATCTCACACAAGTTTTATCAATATTTTTTAGGCAAAGTTTTGTGAATAGCTGGATTTGTGTAGAAGCAAAACTTGAAGAAGTTAGTTGATATATTTTGGACACTTTTGTTTTACTATAAGTCAGGTAGATCCACGAGACTTTGTAGGGGTAGCTTGTATAAACAAATGTTCAGAAGTTATAATGTAATTTCCTTTGGAGCTATTAAGTCTCTAAATTTATGTATTTATTATATTGTACCATTATAAAGACCCCTTGTCATTACAACGGGCCGACATCCGAAACTATTTGGGCCCTGTAGTTGTGGGGTGTTACAACCCTCTAAGAACAATCAACTAGGCTTAGATGAAAGTTTAATCAATAACAACAATGAGCCTAAAGGGTTTTATATCAAGAATCAATGAATTCAAGAAGTGCATCAATTTCAATGGACAAAAGGATGGGTAGATGGACAAGATCAAACAAGATTTTCAATAACACTAGAAATTCAAGAAAATAGCACTCAAGAACAAGAGCAAGATGATAATAGTTGGCCAATGAACATGAATAAGAATTCACAACTAAGTAGGTTCAATTGGACAAGCAATTCCCCACAAATGTGTGTAATAAGAAGATAATCAACTATAGAAAGTGTTTTAGTCACAATTTTAAGTCAAAAGTTCACTCAAGCAAAACTTATCCTTAATTAGTTGAAGTCATTGTTAACCCCTTTTTTCAAGCAAGAAGAATCAACCAATCAACTCCTTAATAAAACACAAATAATCAAATACTAAGAATAACAATCAATCGATCAAAAGACTAAATTAACTCAAGAAATCATGAATCCCAAAATAATGTTAAATTACAATAAAAACATTGATTCTATCATTATTTAAGAGAACAAAAACAAATGTCAAAGTAAGCACTCATAGACATGAGTCCTTCTTTTCCCTTGAAAACTTGCTTGAACAACACTCTTTGATTTGATAAATTTATCCTTCAATGAGTGATTTTCTGATTTGATCCTTGAATTCATACTTTTTTTTTGTGTTTTTCTTGTCTTTAAAATCTCCCTTGATACTGAATTCGTGCACAAATCTATCACTATACAGGCCGGACCAGGAACCAGGTCACTTCGACCTACCTAGCGCTAGGTGCATTATGTTCTGCTCCTGGACGTTTGATCTATTTTTCTCTGCTTTTCCAGAATAGACCTGGTGCCTGGTGCACTAACCTGACTTGGCGCTAGGTACATTTTGGAAAATTTCACTTTTTGCTCAAAATCACTTGAATCCTGCACAAATTTATCCAAACACACTTTTCACAAGCAAAATATAAAATAAGAAGGAATATACTTAGTTATTACATCAAAAGTATTACAAATTAACATCAGATAACTAGAAAAATAGTGATAAATTTAGCTCCTGTCACATTCCCCCATACTTAGGCTTTGCTTGTCCTCAAGCAAACAAGAATTTAGAACCAGACAAAATAATTTAACAAAATTTTCCTTAGCAAATTCATCCTTAATGAAGACATAAATTTCCTCCAACCTTAAGTATAAATTCGTCATTCATTTAACCTTTCAAAACTTTGTAACTCATGTATTAAATTAAATAATTCCAAGGCCATCAAAGTTAAGTTACATAAGCCTATATCTAGTACAAAAAAAATCATCTTACTCCTCAAGCAAAAGCATAGATAACATAAATCATACAAGTCAATCCATTTAACCAATTCCAATATTATAAACTTAAATTTACACAATGCAACTTGGTAAGGAAAACACTCCATTTTTTTTTTCAATAGCTTAGGGAATTGATAGCCTCAAGTGAATGGATTTGTCTTCATACACCGTATTGGCCTTCTTATAGTCATCATTCATCATTTTGTTTTACTCAACAATTTTCTTTCTTTCTTTTGCTTTTGGGAATTAATACCCTCAAGAAGGTGATTTCTCTTCACTATCCATATTGGCCCCCATAACTAAGCAAAAAGCATTTTTCTGTCTTCAAAGAAGAACCAATTTTTTTCCAACTCATTTTTCAACACACATTTTTTCCTTTTCCTTTTCTGTCAATTTTTTTATTACCTCACATTCATTATTTACAACTTGAAGTCAAGCAAACTTTAAATTTATAATACAATAATTAATCAACAACTCTTCCCATATTTCATCATATCATCCACATTCCAACTTAAAGAATAAAACAAAACTTAAATACTAACTATAGCTAATGTTAACTTAAATTCTCAAGACTTAGTAATATCCAACTTAATATACAAGTTTACCTTTTAATAAAAATCCAATTAAAATGAATGACAAATCTATATCTCAAGTTGAAAAGAAAATCACAAACTCCATTATAGACAAATAAGCTCAATTTAGCTCTGAAATCCCCTTTTTTTTCCAATTTTCAAAATTTTCGATGAAAAATTTAGCTTTATACCAAGAAAACACAAAGATAATTGATAAAAAAAATTAGACAAAGAATATCACCAAACCACTCCCCCATTCTTAAACTGGACAATGTCCTCATTGGTAAAAAAATTAACACAAGAAAGCATCTCCAAAGGGACCAAAAATGATAAAGGAGGTAGAAAGTTAAGCAATACTCCCCAAGTGTAATGAGTTCCAATAGACATTAAAACTTGGAATAGAGCGAAGAGCTTGTCCAAAAGGATTCTATTCCGGCCTACAAAACAAAGCACAAACAAAAGCGCAAAGAAAATAATAACAAAGAAAGACACACCTTAATAAAAGGACAAAAACAAAAGAAAAATATTAATAAAAATCCTAACAAAGCAAATAAAGGCACGACTCACTCCCCCGCCACTTAAGATGGAAACTATTTTCCCTATTTGGGGAGGGAAAATACGCTTAACAAACTAAAGAAAACCCAACCTAAGACAAAGAGACAAACACTTTCGACTCATCATGCTTTCTCATCATCCCTTTGTAAAAGACATTAATCCTCATTGAAAACGGTAAGGATGATGAAAGTAGAAATAAAAGAGGTTTTTGAAAAATAGAAGGTTCATGAAAACAATTTTCTCAATAAAGCAAAACACATATACTTCAATCTCTAACATTCCTTTAGACACATAAATATTTTTGTCAACATATAAGTACACATGGTATCTAAAGAATGTAGTAAACATGAAATCACCCGTTAACCCTGAAGGATAATGCAAAACTTCAAAGAAAATGCAGTGAAAAATTTTTTAGTTTTCGGAGCCACATCTAAGAGAGAATACTTACTTTCCCTTGCTGGTCGTAGATTAACTAATGTGGGGACAGGTTGCACTGAAACTCTTTGCATTGGAAGGGGAGAAGGAGGTGCCTACTATTTAACTGGAATGCCCGCTAATCATCTACTCCTACACATCAAACGTTTTTCTCTTCGTCCTCTAGAATATGACTCTACCTTCCTTTTGGCGTTAGCTTGGTGAGAGTGCCTTCTTAGATAATCAAAACATTCTCCAAGAGAGAAAGAAAAGAAGGACGAAAAACCAAAGAGGAAGAGAGGAGAGACGACACACACTAGAGAGGAAAAAACTTAAAACCTCATTAGCTTTTTTCTCTTCTCCTCTCCTTATTTTCTGCTAGCTTAGGACTTCTATAAGCCTTAATTGCTGAAAATTATCAAGCCCTAATAGGCTTGGTGTTGTGCTAAAAAATCAATCTAATACTGGCCCAATCCTCTTAATCAATTAATTATCTTTTTTGGTCCTCATTAAATACCCAAGACTAATTAATTAATTCTAATTGGACTCTTAATATATATCAACATTTATCAGCCCAATTTGACATATATATATCAGCCCAATTAATTAATTTATTCCAGCTCAATTCTCTTAATTAATTAATTATCCTTTCTAGGGCTCATTAAAATTCAAGACTAATTAATTAATTCTAATTGGACTCTTAGAATAAATTTTAGATTGTGTCTAAATAATACCAAGGTAACTTGAGCTACACTGGGGACCAAGAGAAATATTATTCATGGTTACTAAAATGACCAAAATGCCCTTACTATTAAACAACCACATTTTATCGTTCTAAATATTTCTATTTATCACTATATGAAAATATTGACCCCAAGAACAATATTGCTTAAAGCAATGTCTCCGACCTACAGGTAAAATGATAGAAATACCTCTCTATGTAACACCCATTAATGAGACAGGACAAATGTACTAACACCCATCTTAAAGACATCTACCATTCTTAGATCTCTAGTATGATAATCCATGACTCACTTGAATGTACTTGCTTATAATTGGAAGCTACCCAAAAGCACACATTCTAGAGTCACGTTTCAAGGGCCCTAGATCATTTAGATTAGCCTGGATAATCACAAGGGGGTGATTTAACCTCAATAAGTGAAGCATAGAAACTCTGTTCCATGAATCTATCTTAACTAACTAGAGTAATACACACAATATACAAGGATATTGATCTTAAAAAAGAAATCGCACCCAATATACATCAAAATATAAAACTCTAGCTTCGCCAAACCACCAACTCGTACTCAACTATGAAGGTATCCCTTCATACTGTAGTAGTAATAGTCTTGTTTCTATAATTATAGTACTTTAAGAGAGACTACTACTACAGGTCCAGTTCTACGTATTCGAAATATGCTTATACCTATGATGTGAGTGAACTACTCATTGATTCAAGGTAAACTATTCCTCATTAGAAATCATGGCATAATAGCCTTACCTTGATAAAATGCCCAGTTCCATCAAACGACTAGGAACTCAATTTTATTAGTATGATAAGTACCCATAATCTATACCTTACTGTACAGAACGAACCAATACATAGACCATTACTTATTATACTTGGACTTTTAAATGTGCAATAATATAAGAAAGAAACTAAGTTTAATGAATAAATATTTTATTGCAATATGTTCATATAGAATACATAGTCTTTGAGGGCATACTTTACAACAAACCTTTTAAATGATTTGTCACATTCAAAATTTCCCAAAAAACTTAGCAATTGAGTTCTTAAAGATGGGATAAAAAAAAAACCTTACTTTTTAATACTTCTACAAATTCCAAGTTACCTCCCTAAAATTGGAGTGAAGGGTAGAATTTATCAATATCCTCCAAGGACTTCTTATGATGAATCATGGATAAATCTAACTTCTTGAGACATGTTAAACTCCAAACATCATTATTTGGACCATTGTCCTCTAAGAACGGAGAAGAACCTAAGAAATTATGTAACAAAGAGAGATTAGAATTAATAGCACATAGTGCAGAATCAAATACCTCCGTTTTCACATTGGGCAATTGTTCCTCATATCCTCTCTCTTTTGCTTGAGGATTCTCTTGTTCAAGTGTATGTGCCTTTATGGCATCATTAACCAACTTGGTTAGTTGTGTTCTTTGATGGCTCATACGTTGAGATACTTCTTTATGCCACTTAATAGATAGATTTGTATTGGTGACAGAAGAATACATCAAGGCTTCAAGTGGCATCTCACAGAAAACATTAATTCGAGCTTTCAAATTTACCAAATTCTAATCATTGTAGCTCCATTTATCTTGCGACCAAAAGTAATTGTCCATGATGATGTCAATCTCGCGCTCAAAGAAAAACAAAAATCAAGTAAAAAATTAAAATAAAAATAAATAAAAATAATAGAAAAATAAGGAAAAATAAACACACACAAATGAGAAATATTCACAAGCTACTTAAACACAAAAAGTAGTGGTATTTACAAATACAATAAAGGCTAAATCAACAAGATTCAAGTGTTTCTGATAGTGCTCGTCCCTTGCAACGGTGTCAAAAACTTGATGCGTATTTTTTAATGTAGAAAATATTACCAACAAAGTCCACAATCAATAAAGTTTCGATTAAAATGATAATCACTAAAATCACACATACAAGCAAGTATAGCCATCATATAATATATGGAATAGAAAGTATTGAATTCATGAGAACTTATGCTCCCACCTTACATTACCTAAATATTTATTGTTTAGTCAATAAAATAAAAAGAGAATGAAAAAGAAAAATAAGATAAAATATATATATATACAACTCAAGAATGAACGAATATGTAATTAGACAAACCATGAACTACTTATCAATTATCACAAGTAATTATTATCTTGGCATCATGAGGGAATAAATTAGAACCACTTCATTTGCCATCCATGATTCCCTATCTTCTAAGTAACTTAATGGATATATTCTATCTCACCAGTCCTACTCCAAAGATATATTAAAATCAATCCTGGTACAAATCACAATATTTTAGATGACTTAAAACATGAAATTAGCTAATAAATCAGTATTCTAGCAATCATCAACCAATTTTTGATTGCCAAGTTCTTAACAATTAACCCCATTTTCAAGCAAGCTAAGAGATAACGAATCTGAAATTAATTAGTTGAAGTCATTATCAATCCATTTTCCAAGCAAGTTAAGAAGAAGAATCAACCAATCAACTCCTTAATAAAAACTAGTAATCAATTGCCATGAACAATAATCAATTGATTAAAAGACTAAATTAACTCAAGACATCAGAATTCTAAAATAATGTTAAATTAAAATAAAAACATTGATTCTATCATTGTTTAAGAAAAAGAAAACAAATGTAAAAGAAAGAACTCATAGACAAGCCTCATTCTTTTCCCTTAAAAACTCTTTTGAACAACACTCATTGATTTGATGAATTCCTCCTTCAATGAGTGATTTTCTAATTTGGTCCTTAAATTCACACCTTTCTCGTATGTTTTTTGTGTCTTTCTAAGCTCCCTTGATGCCAAAATTCATGGCTTGAAATGTCTTGGCCCAATAGAATTCAAAAAAATACTGAATTCCTTTGGAAGATACCAAATTCGTGTACAAAACGTCACTGTACAGACCGGACCTGGCGTGGGGTCACTTTGACCCTCCTGGCGCTAGGTGCCTTCTGGTAAACTCCTGGACTTTTGCTTTATTTTTCTCTATTTTTCTAGAATACACCTAGCACTTGGTGCAATAGCCTAACTTGGCGCCAGGTACATTATGAAAATTTTCACTTTTTTCTCGAAATCTCTTGAATCCTGCACAAATTCATCCAAAACACTTTCCATAAGCAAAATATGAAATAGAAAGGAATATGTCTAGTTATTACATCAAAATTATCTCATATTAACCTCAAATAGCTAAGAAAATAGTGATAAATTTAGCCTCTATTACCTACAATTTTTTTGTGTGTGCCCTTTCTTTCCATAATAAAGTAGGTTACTATTCTCAAAGCTATTGGTATCATTCATTATCACTTCCTCCAACTCCTCAATTGATGTTTTGCTACCCTTTTTTTTAGGGAAACATTTGGTAGTGAATTAAGTCTTATTAATAGACTTATTCTTATCCCTATTCTGGGTCCATGTAGTAGCATCTACGATGGTAACACATGTGGTGGGAGAAACGATACCTATGTCCTCCTCAGTTCTGTAAGTTCTTGAAGTATCTCTATCACTTTTATCGATTGCTTGAGCCGCAATAGAATCTCTAAGTACTTCTCTAGGAACAATTTGGCTACATGTATAATTGTGAGGATTTATGACATAAAAATATGGGTTCTTAGAAAAAATACAGTCGTCATATACCAACAAATTTTAAACCTTACTCCTAAAGATATGTCATAGTATAGTAGCAATTAAGGTATCAATCTCTTGAGGAAAATGAGAAGTATAATCAATAAGAAAAACTTAAACACTCTATTCACATAGAATCCTCTTTTTAACACATAATTTAACTAGTTCTAATGGTATGTTACATGCACATATTTACAAAAAGATGGGGGAAATTGAATTAGGAAACTTTCTAAAAAACTAACTTGAACAATAGTAGGAAACAAAAAATTAAAATAAGAAACAACGAAAAAGGAAACTTCCAAACCAATTGAAAAATTACTAAGTTTTACGCATATCTCATGAAATCAATTTAGAAACCAATCATTAATGTGGTTACTTCTAGTAGTTGATTTTAGAATTCATGCTCAATGCTAAGAATCCCTATCTTTGCTAAAGTGGATCAATTTTTGCTCAACTCTTCTAATCGATCCCTAACCTAACTCTTCATTTATTTCAAACTAATTAACCTTTTCTTAAAAATAGTAATATTTCAATTAATCGATTGGCAAAAATTAAGAATTAAGTTGATAACATATATATCAAAGCATTACCAACATCAAGATATATATAACAATCAACTTCAATCATGCATCACTTGAATTACATAATTCCCTACTAACATAATCAAGCAATCAACTTCAACCTAACTAAGCTAATAGATGCTACTTAGCTCATTAATAAAAAGATCAACCAACTTAGCCGTACAATCATATGAATCGAATATGTTGCATCTACATAAAGACATCGGCATAATTGACAGAAAAGAAACACAAAATTGCATAAATACTCAAGAGGCAATGTATAGAATATCAAAGATAGAATCTTTTAATCATGAATCTCAAAGTATCAAAAATTAATAGCAAAACATAGCCTTCAAACATGAATAAAATTCACAATTGTTTCAATACAAAGGAAACTATAAACAACTTGAAAACAAAAAAGAATAAGAGAAAGATTGAAAGATAATAGTTAAGAAGCCCACAATCTTAAGTCTTCTTACCTCATTACCTTCTCTTCATTTCCTAGCCTCCTTTGATTCTTTTTCCCTACAAAATTATGTTCTTAAGTATATTGATGGATATATGAATTTAGATGTTCTCCATCTTTATAATGAGCCTCTAAGTTGCCTTTGATTGATTTTGAGAAGTTTCAACTAATATTAGATCAGTCTTAAGACTTATTAAATCGTTCAGAGGTATTTCACAACCATCATGCTTGTCATGCAACATGGCTGTGCATGCCTAGCTTCCAAAATCTTTTGGTGGTGGCATGACCAGCTTGCATCGGCATGCTTGGTGGCCATGCATAACACACAACCATATGCATGACCGTCCAAGTGGCAGAGATTATTTTTCTCATTTTTTGCAAACTTCTAGAAGCAAGAATTAATCCTCATTATGCATGGGCATATGCACAGCTATGCCCATAGTTGCGTATGTTTTGCATGCCTTGATGCATTGGTGTGCATCAAGCTATGCCCCTAAAAAATCATCAATAAAGCTATAAAATATGTACTCCAAGACCTCTAATTCATATCTAGTCATTCTAAAAATAAACATACAGTATTCAAGTCCATATTCTACTCATTTTTCACCAAGAAACCTTAAAACACACGAAAAACAAATTTTGAGTAGAAAATCATCATTTATCACACAAAAGCATGCACAAAAACAAACAAAAAGTACTAACAAAATGTAACTATTTCACACCTAACAAATACTCTCACACTTAGGTTTTTTGTACTTCCTTGGGCAAAATTTTTTTTTAAAAGATGTAAAACATGAATTTCAAATGTTCAAAAGATATGATGGATAGCTTATCTTCTTTTTATAATGAAAAATAACTGAAAAATTATTCAGTCAAGAAGACTTAAGGTAAACTCACATTTGAGATCAAATATATCTAAGGCCAATGAAGTTAGTTTAAACATGTTGGTATCCATTCAATGCATTCCACTCCTTCCTTTGATCAACGTGCATATGCAATGCAAATCATATAAGTAAGGCTCGTATAACTAATTTCAATTTTTGTAGTTTGTGCTTGTCTAAACTACTACAAGTTAGGTAATAAATTAGGACATTTTTCAACCAAAAGTTTTCTTTACTTTAGAATTTAAAAAAGGAAAAAATCTGGGGATTTATAGGCTCAAGTGAGTGCATTTTGCTCTATCTCACAATATTAGCCCCAATTGAATTCTTTTTTTCTTTTCATTCTTTTTCAACTCTCTGCTTTTTTTTTTCTCTCACACACGTTGTCTTTCACCAAAAGACATGCACTTTCTGTGAAACCCCACCTAAAGCCAATCCTAGAGTAAGGGGGTTGGGATACATATCATATTATTTTGCATGAATATATATATTTTTGACTGATTTTATATGCTTTAAGAATTGTGGTTTATAGGTTAAAAGGCTTAGTTATGCTTATTGGGGAGGAAGGGGAAAATGGTAATTTTGCCTGAGGTCAAAATAGAAAGATAGCTTGAGGATTACATAAGAAGAATATGTGAGTGAGAAAATAAGAACAAGAGTTGTTATGGTTAAGTGGTTAGAGTTTTGGAATTAATCTATAAGGTCATGAGTTCAAATCCCATCATTTAAGTTTTTATCATGATTATCTTACTTAAGTTTGAATTTTTGTTTTCTTGCATTCCATAAAAATAGGAATGTTGTCTTAGGGGGGGACATGAAGAGAATGTCATAATCTTATCTTTATGTCCTAAAAAGAATTCTAGGAGAATTCTTGTCCTATCATTACCTCCAGCTTGTTCTAACCTTTGTATCAATTAAACTTGTTCAAAATTTATCAAAATTCATGGTTTTAATTCCAGAAAATTTCAGCAGGGATTCTTGGTCTTTGAATTTCAAAAATGAATCTTGGAGATGGGGTTTTGACTGAAAATAGGAGAGGAGTTAGGGAAGGTTCCCAAGAGAAATTAATCACCATTGATGAACCTTCAAACTCCACTCCATTGTGTTCATAATCTTCATGAAAGAAATCTGGAAATTTTCCAGATTCTTGGCAACCTAACCTTCGAAAATCTCAGCCATCTTTCTTACTCAATTGCTGTTGGAAAATAGCCAATTTATTCAGCTTGAGGAACTGAAAATTTTGTGCAATTCGAACTGCACAAACCAGAAAAAAATTTTGGGCAGTTTTGCAACTTTCAACCAGAAAATGAAGCTGTTTTATTCCACCTTTAGGCCAGCAAAACTTCTCTGCTTTTTCCCCAGAATGGAGGCTGGAAAACCAGCCTTAAAGGACCCTTGGACACCTCTCAAAACCTCTGCAAAATAGGCTGAAGGAAGTCCAGAAATTCTGCACAGAAAAATGCTGCAACCATTCGCAACTTTGAACACCATAGAACCAGAATTTTTCCAGCTTTGTTCTCTTCAAGCCCTGGCCGAAAACCGCCCTTCAACCTGTGTAAATTAACCCTTGTTCAGCCATGAACTGAAAACCATTACCCTTTCCACTTACCTTGCACAATTGGACTCTATAATCACACCTCAAATCTCTCCTACAATCACTCCATTCAAACTTCCATTTGAACTTCAAAATTTCCAGAATTTTCTCTCCATGAAAACACCCTTGTATTAAGCTATACAACCAAAATTTCTCTACCATTAAACTCTGATTTTTGGCCAGCCTTAAAGCCTTACCAGACTTCAATCATTTCAGCAAAACAAACCAAACCAGCTGACACCATTGTAACTCCAAGAAAACCTCCATCAATCAAACACCATTAACATATCCTATACCTCAAACCACTCCTCAAATCACTCCATTTGAATTTCAAATGATCAGATTTTTCTCTCCCTCTCTAAGCTAAACCGAAACCCCTGAATTCCCTAAACTATTCAGTCAACACTCTCCAAAAATTCATCCAGTAATCTCCCTTAAATTCTCTCCATTTTCACCAAGAACACTAAGAACACACACTACTTTTCTTCAAGCCAAAACCCACTCTAAACACCTCTAATCCCTCTCAAAAACTCCAGAATACTCCTACATACTCTCTAGAGTTCATTTTTGGAATTTATAACATTAAATCTCAAAAACAAAAATTGGCATTCGGATCAAAACTGATTTTTCTCCTTGAAGTCTCAAGAACATCATCAAGGTAACCAAGAACAACTCTTTTGTTCATCTTCTTCCATTTAACCTTCTATGTATCAGACTAATGCTCTCTCTCTCTCTCTCTCTCTCTCTCTCTCTCTCTCTCTCTCTCTCTCTCGACCGAAATGGTTGATCAACAACCATGGCTATTTTTCTTACTCTTGGACAATTCAAGACTTTCAATCGCGTGGACCTTCTTAAATCTTCATCGAAGTGATCATCAATCAAGTATTCCTCCTTAAACCTTCTTTTTAATTCAGCATTCATGTCTCTTAGATATTGATAGGAATAATAAAATATGGGGGATTGAGTATATGTATGTGAATGAAGGGGTTGGGATTAGGACATGAGAATGATTGATCATGTTTAAGCTATATGGATTTCCTTGAGAATCGATGCATGTTCATCATGTCCTAAGAGAATTATGAATGTTTAAGAATGCTAGATGTTATGTCCCCTTTGGTGAATAGGATTTTTATGTTCTTATCTCCATTGAAGCCATGATCATGATTGTTTGGCCATGTGATAGCAAGTGTTGATTTAAGCATATGTTCATGAGTAGATTAGTTTGTTGTTTGATGTTGAAGAAAATGTTCATGATTCTTGTTAGCAATAGGAAATCATGATTATGTTCTTGTTGATCCTAGGCTATTTTAATTAGTAAATTTTATTACCTTAATTAAAATTATTTGGATTTTGAAATTGCTAGGAAGTTTTGGAAATGGGATGTTACATGAAATATTGATATTTTACTAGTCAAATAAATGATATTTTTCCTTAAGAATAATATACGCATAGGTATAATATTAAATAAGATCTTTTATATAAATAATAATAATGACCTTGTGGACCCTAGTTCAAACTTTTGCCTATAGTCATAAATATTATATATATTAAAATTTATTTGTTATTTATTAAACAAAAATTTAATATAATTCATTTATTATTAATTTTATTTATTACTAATTATTTATTATCTGTTAAAAATTAATTAAAAATTATTTGTAATTTATTATTTATTTATAATAAAGCTATTTTAAATTACCATTTATTAATATTATTTAGGGCTTGGTATTATTCAATATTCAAACCTTAGTTTATTTATTAATAATAACACTCAAGAATTATTATTTGAGTCTATAATTTATTAGCAATTATTTTAGAACCCCTAGTTATTTTAACTTATCAAACTAGACTTATTTTATAAAATTCTTTATCAGCTAGCCTTAAAGCTTAGGACATTAGAGTCGTGATTGTAATAAGTTGAACTAGGATTATTTGTGTAAGTAAATTTAGCTTGAGTGTAACCTTATATTTTGTGTTTACCCCGTGCGGGGTTAGGTCAGCCTTAGAAGACTTTTGAATTTGAGCAAGCAAAGATTCAGGTAAGCTCCTGCATGGAATTTTGTAAAGACCAAAAATTACTGTGGCAAGCTAAATGCAATGTGTATGGATATTCATGTTGTAAAGGCAATTAAGGGCTGTTTTCCTATTTATTTCAGTCAAGCAAATCATTGGAAAAATCAAACAAGCAGTTTTACTCAAAATGCTAAACTTTTTCTAAAACCCAACTTTGACAAGAATTTTAGAAACCCTTAATTGCTATTTTCAAATAAAGCAATGTATGATCCATTTTCTCCCAAGTGGGACAATCAACGTTCAGTACTCAATAAGGGTAGACTACCAGGACTAGTCTTTGAAGGGTTATGGTAAGTCTCTCAGTAGGTGGCCACCTCTGAGGGGTGAGTCCTTCCTGGATAGGATGCCAGTCCGGTAGGTCATGCCAGTCCGAGCTAGCAAGTTTCAGTCATGTGGACTGTGTGTTTCCGGAGTGGACAACCAGTAAGTTTGAGTGTAGAGATGGAGGAGTATCTCACCCGGTAGGCCGTACACTTATCTTTTGTCGACTTGCATAAAGTGTGGCATTCTGACCGTTGCTTAGTCATGGGGCCTAACGTGTGGTAACCCATGGCTACCCATTTGAGTGGTTGTATTTATTGTGCACATGTGTGGATTAAAAAGTAAAACACCACTCTTTATTTTCAATACTTATTTAATGCTTGCCAGCACTTTCTCTTATGAAACTGTTACAACTTGCAAACATGAATTATTTTACCTGAAACACTCAAAGCACACACGGGCTTGCTGAGATTTTTATCTCATCACCTTTTATACCATGTTTTCAGGTTGATCCGGCTGTGGAGGTCAATAGCTAGACTTGTTGCCTATGTTTTGAAGACTTTATGCTATTTTCTTTATAGATGTTTTGAGAGATTGTAGCAAACAATTTATTTTGAATTTGTTCTTGTATTTATCTTTTGGGTTGTAATAAGTTTAATTTTAAAGTATTTATTTTATTTTATTATATGTGACCTAGTTATAAAGACCCCTTGTCCATTGAACGGGACGACATCCCCGGCCCTGTTGGGCCTAGGTAGTGGGGTGTTACACTTTCCATTCCCAAACTTTTTTGTCCTCAATTTTTATAGGCGTTTTTTGGGAACTACCTACTCTATCCTATTTCCTTAAACCCAAGTTTAAGACTAGTTTAGACAATTTTCAACAAAATTAGCATATAAACTAAACTTATACTTCATCTATCACTTATACAAATATTTCAAAGTCAAAAGCTTCATATATCTAATAAGAAATAAATAAGGTTAAACTAAATTCTCAAGTCTAAAATATTTTTATCCTAATACAAAAGTTTAACAAAAATCAACTCAACTAAATAAACATCAATAAATTTTCAAAGTAGAAGAGAAGAATTTTTTTCACCAATTTTGCATTAGTAAGCTCAAGAATCACTAAATTGTTGCCCTAAGATCTTGAAAAATTTTAGGACAAATTTTGGCCCTCAAATCAAGACAAATATTTATTTTTCATCCCCACACATAAACAGTACATTGTCCTCAATGGAGGAGAAATAAAGAATTAAAGCATATACAATGAGAAAGATAAGCAAACAAATACTTCCTAAGTCTAACTTTGCTTCAAGGTTGTTGCTGAAAATAAGCTCCCATAATTTTCACTAAGATTTTATTGTAAAGCATCAAAGATAGAAAAGAACAATGATAGATCCTTTAGTACATAGCTAAAAGAAAAGAGAAGAAGTGCCAAATAATAATTAAATATATAACAAAGGGAACAAGAAATCAATAAATGCAAACAAAAAATAAATGCATAAAAACTAAAAAGAAAAGAAAGCAAATGAAAAACTCCCTAGGGTTGCCTCCCAAGAAGTACTTTTGTTTAATGTCTTTTCCCGGCATGATCACCCTCCTTAGCTAATATAGGTAGGTTCTTCTGGTCATAACTCATAGGTAGGATGATTTTGAGCTCTCTCATAGGATGGTTTCAACCTCTATCCATTTACCTTAAAGATCTTACCGGTATCAACAGCTTGAATTTTCTACTGCCAAGTGAAAGAATGCTAGTGACAAAAAATGGACCAATCCACCAAGAAGTAAGTTAAATGGGAAAAAGTTGATTTCTAGAATTGTAAAGTAAAACCTTGTTACCACATGAAAAATCTTTCTAGAAATCTACTTGTCATGATAAAGCTTAGTCTTCTCTTTATAAACCAAAGAATTCTCATATGCATCGCCCCTAATTTCTTTCAATTTATGATGAACTAGAGTATCATGAAGATTTAAATTATATTGCTTGATAGCCCAAAATGCCTTATGCTCTAACTCAACCAGAAGAGGACAAGATTTTCCAAAAGTAAGCCTATATGGGGTCATGCCAATTGGTGTTTTGAAGCGGTTCTACATACCTATAATGTATCACCCAAATAAAGATTCCAATCTTTTCTATTAGGTTCACAATTTTTTCAAGAATTATCTTAATCTCCCTATTGTAACTCTTAGCTTGATCATTTGTATGGGGGTAATATGTAGTGGAAATATTATGGTGGGCTTTATATTCTTGAATAAGGTGTCAACAACTTGATTATAAAGTGGGAGCTACTATCACTAATGATTGCCAACCAATAGAAAATTTGGTCCCTAGCAAAATTAACCACCACTTTAGCATCATTAGTCTTTGTAGCCTTAGCTTCAATGTAATACCTTGTATTTTAACCTTCGAATGACTGCTATTTGTAATAGGATGAGAATTTTTATCAATGGCCAGAACAAAAGATGATCAGTAAAATGAAGCGAATATTTTGGTATAATAATATTTTGTTGGGACCTGGATGTAATCATTGATTTTGTTCTTCCTATACCCTAAATCTTCAGAAGGCTACTACTATTAATAAAATAAGAATTTGAAGGTATGTTGAGAGCGGAAATTGGTCAGTGTTATAAAACACACGTTTTGGTGTGAGTTAAGCTATTCGGGTTATCGGGGGCATTTTCGTCATTTTGACCGCACCCACAACTTTGACAGCAAATTTGACCAAATTGAAAAGAAAATGAAGGATTTAAGTATTAATAATGGATTTAGTGGATTTTTTGGAGTTGAATGGTAAAGTAAAATATGTTTTCATTACGGACCTGATTTTGGTCATTTCTAAGAAAAATTTCAAAATGCGGTAAAAAATTGATACGTGTGGCGTTTTGTGATTGGTAGCCCATGAACATGTGTTAATTTATGAGAGGTTGCATGAGGAATTCATGCAAGGAACATGGAATTAAAGAATTACAAAATAAATAAATAATGATGTGTATTTTTATGATTAGAACACATTATTTGTGGGGCCATTTAATTAATGTCTTGTGCAATTTAATTAATGTTGTGTGGCATTTTGTGATTTGTAGCCCATGAACATGTGTCAATTTATGAGTGGTTGCATAAGGAATTCATACAAGACACATGGAATTAAAGAATTACAAAAATAAATAAATAATGATGTGTATTTCTATGATTGGAACACATCATATGTGGGGCCATTTAATTAATGTCTTGTGAAGTTTAATTGGCCAATATTTTGACCATGAAAAACAACCAGAAAATTGGCAGCCACAAATGAGAAAAGAAGAGGAAATTTTGAGGAAGAAAATTAAGTGAAATGGTGTGTAATTTTTTCATTGGAACACACCTATATATTAACCACCACACAATTAATAAAAATGAGAAATTAATTGGCCAAATTTTGATGAAGAATGGCGGTGAGAAGGCTGTTATATAGCCAGAATTTTGGCAGCCTTGAAGAAAGAAAAATAAGAGAAAAAGAAATTAGCAAGAAAGAGAAAAGGTAACTAGTATGTGTTCTTGATGAGATGTGTGTGTTCTTGAGAGATTCTTGGAGCAAATCACACCAAAGAGCTCTAAATACAATGTAAAACCTCACCTTGCTAGAATTAAAATTGTTGTTGGGTGGATGGTTATTATGTTGATGTTGATTTTAACATGAAAATATAATTTTCATGTCTTGGTTTTGGATTAAAAGCTAAGGTTTGTAAACTTTGTGTATGAACTTTGTGTGTGCTTATTTGTGCTGGCTGCTTAGGAGATTTATGGATAATGTTTTGTGCGATGAAGGACTAAATTTTCATGGTAGTTCAAAGGGTTGATCATGGTTGATGAAATGATGATCAAAGTAGAATAAAAATGCAAGTTAATTGGTTAGAAGAATGAATTGTGCTAGCTTTTGATTGAAGAAAGTGAATTTTTGTTGAATAAACATGACTCTTGTGAGCTATTGGAATCTGAAAAATTAAAGAATCAAAGATTATTTGAAGGAAAATTGAATGAATTTAATGTTCTCAAGGTGTTAAAGATTAAAGAAAATCAAAGGATAGCATGAATAGTAGAGTTGGAGCAAAACTACTGGGAAAGTTTTTACTCTGTATTGTGTCATGGAAACCATAACTCAGAAAAGGGCTTACATATAATTAAATTCAAGAGTGTTATGGTCGTTTTGATATATCATAGAGCCAAATCGGAGTTATGGATTGAAAGTTATGCGTGAAACAAAATTGTGTGTCAAGCAGCGAAATTCCAGAAATTTGGTTGGAAATGAATGAACTTAAGGAAGATTAATTGTGTGATTTTGGGATGATATGAATGGGAAATGTGAAGCTAATTCCTTGTTCATGAAGGTAGGAAGGATATGGATAAAGGAAAATGAAATAATTGAATAAACGATAAAAAAAAAATAACGTGAACGAAAGTTGAACATTTTTCTTAACCGTCGGCCCCGTCGGTTAAACGTCAGTTGAATGTCGGCTAACCGTCGGGCATGTCGGTTGGACGTCAGCTAATTGTTGGCTAATTTTTGACAAAACACAATTTAACATAAAAATGATGTTTAGTGTAGGTTTATCAGTAAACGACCAACGATACGTCCGAAACGATGAGAATGGTATTCAAACAACGCGTGAATGATAAGAGCTCATTTAGGTCACGAAGTGAGTCCTTTTGATTTCTAAAATGTTTTGAAAGCTAGTATGCTTTATTCTTCCATGAAATGTTATGTTTTACACTGTTTTGGAAATTTTTGGATATATTTAAGGTTTTTCTGAGCAAGATTTATTTTATGCCATCTTGGCCCCGAATAAACTTTATAATTGGCTTGGAAATTTTAATGGATAATTAAAGCATGAATTTTGTGAATTTGGTCATTTTTGGATTAAATACTTGGGATTTTCAAAAATGGTAATTTATGGAATCGGGTATTCACGAATTGACTAGAATGCCCTTATTGGAACATTTTTTGGAAACATGATTGGAAATTTGAATTTAATTCTCTTTTAGGATTAGGATTTTAGATTTATTGAAATAAGTTCATTTAAAATCTGGTATTTGAAAAATGGTCCAAATGTCGTTATTGGAATGGTTTGTGGAAACTTTTGGAATTGGGGATTCGGTAAATGACCAAAATATCGTTATTAGAATTTTTGTGAACTCTTTTCAAAATGGGTAAGGGTAAAATGACCCGATACCCTTGGAGATGACTTTTGAGATCGGGTGGGCGAAATGACTTGAATGCCCTTGGAGACTTATTTTAATGTGCAAAAGAACTTTTCACCCTGTTTCAATATGGTTTTAGAAAATGATCTCTTGGTATGAGATTGATTTTTGAAAAATGATATTTTGATCCCGAAAACTATTTTATTGGCCTGGTGTGCCTATGAAATGATTGATGGGCCCTGTGGAGCCCATGGAAATATGGAAATAATCATCCAGCTTACGGGTTAGTAGGATCAATTTCTATAAAATGACATTTTGGCCCTACAAATATTTGATTTCAAAATCTTGCAGGATCAAATAACCCTCTGGCTCGATCAGCCAGTAGGCGTTGGTATTAGTAACGTTGAGTCAGCAAGGAGTTCGATCTTTGTACCAGCCTACGTTAAAGTTAGATGATCCTAGCAACCTGGCCTAGTTTTAGGGATTGTCTGGCTCTGAACAGGGTGACAAGACATTGAGATGAATCATTCTGGCTAGCCATTTAGCTCTTGGTATTTGCCGCACTTGCAAGCATACCTTGTTATTGAGTCATTCGCTGAATGCTGAGTAGGGACACTCAGTAGCGTTTGACTCCTAGCCACCTCGATGGTGAATGACGTCAGGCTTAGGACCCCTAGCTTATTGTGGCAAGTAAAATATGTGCTGCGATATACTTATTCATTCTCGGTAGTACACTGCGGTGTACTTACTCTCCGACGATGCACAATTGAGTGTTGTAATCTACAGTCTTAACACAACAAGATGTGGCGCCAAAGTTAAAGCTTTATAAGCTTTGTAGTATGCCAACTTTCTGTTGGAGAAGTGCCTATTATTTTAAAATTGGGGCAATGATTTGAAAGTGAAACACAGTTTTCAAAAAATGATTGAGTTCTGAATAAACTCTTCCTTAGAGAGTTTTAGAAATTTATTTTTGTGAAAGCCCTTTTGGACAAAAAATGCAACCTTACTTTACTTTACCTATATTTTTATAAAGCATTAGCACACACAGGACTCACTGGGTGATTTGCCACTCACACGTGTCTTTTATCTTAATATTTTGTAGGATTTGGAGTTGAGCGGACCTACGGATAGAAAGACGATACCATAGCGATAGCTGACTAGGTCTGAACGCTTTCTCTTTTATTTATGTATCTTATTATTGATGTAGTATGGTAATTACATGTACGAGACTCTCTGTTATATATGTATATGAGTTGGTTGTACTAGTCTAGGCCTTGATTTCTATTATCTTAGTTATTTATTATAAAGCCCTTTTGTCTGGGTAATTGGACGGTGTAACACCCTACCTTTTTCACTTTCGATTGAATACTATTTGTAACAGGATGAGAATTTGTACCGCTACCTAGAACAAAAGTTGATCGGTGTAATGAGACGAATATTTTGGTGAAATAATATTTTGTCAGGACCTAGACGTAATTATTGAATTTGGTCTACCCGTACCCTAAATTTTTGGAAAGCTATTATTATTAAAAAAATGTGAATTTAAGGATACTCTGAAAATAGAAATTGATGAATGCAATGAAACACACGTTTTGGTGCGAATTATGCTACTCGGGGTATCATGGGCATTTTCGTTATTTTGACCACGCCCGTGACTTTGACTGCAAATTTGACCAAGTAGAGAGGGAATTGAAGAATTTATGTGTTACCAATGGATTTAGTGGAATTTTTGGAGTTGAATAGTGAAATAAAATATTTTTTCGTTACGGACTCGATTTTGGTCATTTCTGAATAAAATAGAAAATCGCGGTTAAAAATGGACGTGTGGCATTGTGTGAATGGTGGATGAAAACAAGTGTTAAAATACCATTGGGGGAGTAAAATATTTGTGGGATTATTAAATTGTAAAAGCTTATTGAATAAGCTTAAAAATTATCCATTTAAGTTAAATCCACCAATAGTAATTTAGCTTTAAGATGGATAGCCCACAATGTAATTAATGTTGGTTGACCATTGGACATAATTATGGCACATCTAGTAGGGTTCAAAAGTCCTAGATCTAAGGTGAGAGAATATGGCATACATTAATGGATACTAATAAATCTTGCATGCAACTCAGAATTAATTTGTTTCAAATGATGCAAAGAATAGTAAACATATCGAGATCTTTTGTTTTGGTGGAAGTTTCTTTTCAAGAATAATAGAGATATTCTTTCATCCTTCTTAAGTTTTTTTTTTTTTAATTAGTGCACAGTACTTTTAGAAATTTGACATAATGGGGAACTTATCTAATTACTTCAAGTATGGGAAGATTAATCTCTATTTTCTTAAAAAACTTTCAAAAGGTCCTTTTCTAAGTCTTCCTTTCTATTTCTAGCCAATCTAGTAGGGAAAGGTGGTTCTATTTTGTTAGGCATCAATTTTCCTAACATAAGCTCCCATACACTAGGCTCATTTTGTTGGCTTGGCAACTTGTGCCACCTCTAGTTGATCCTTTTCCTTTATAGTCTTAATCATAGGCCCACTCAATTCCTTCCCACTCATAAGTGTGATAGCTTTGGCAATTCTTTTGAAGGGCAGGGGATAGAGATGGAAAATTCTTAGAAAAATGTGCTTTGATATGACTCATCTCGAAGGCCAATTTCGTTAGTTAGTCTTCTAGATTATGAATTCAAGAATTAGTCTCATGTTGAAAAGTCAGAGAACTAGATGCAAGAGACAAAACCATATCTTTTAGAGACATGCCTTGATGTAGAGTTGAGGAAGATAGCGCATGTCTAGCAAGAGAGTTCTCAACACTTGGTTCCCCCACCAAAAGCTAGAATTAGAAGTCTTGGGATATGCATTAAATCTTCTAGGGGGTTGATTTGGAAAATCTAAAGTGTAGGCATGTTCATTAGGATCAAAGTTAGGACAAAAATCACTAGAATATTAAGAGAACGACAAAAATGGCATGTCCTAATTTGTGAATTTGTTTCCAAAATCTTTCCAACTAAATTTTTAAGTTCGTAGACATTTTCTTCTAAGGAAATTGTGCCTCTCTTATCTATTTTTCTACGAGGATAATTTGTAGTGCCAAAAGATTGTGCGTTAGATTCTATGCCAGATATTAATTTCCTAGTGGCTTGTGGGGTTTTGTCCACCACTACTAGCCACATTAATTAATGACCTATCATGAGGATGAAAGCCTTCGTAGAAATATTGCACAAGTAGTGAGTCACTAATTTGATGGTGTGGACAACTGACACAAAGTCTTTTGAAGTTTTCCCAATAATCATGCAATGATTCCCTATACAATTGCTTAATTCCATATATTTCTTTCCTAATAGATGCAACTCTAAATGTAGGAAAATATTTTTCAATAAAAAGCTTTTGCATACTTAACTAATTCGTAGTAGAACCTATAGGCAAATCATACAACCAATTCATAGCGTGTCCATGCAAACGAAGTGGGAAAACACAAAATTTAACAACCTCATCTTGAATTCCATCCAGTTTCATATTAGAGCAAACAACATAAAATTCCTTTAAATACCTATGTGGATTATCCTTGGTAACCCATGAAAAAATGGCAAATGTTGAATCAAACACAAATGCAATTTAAAAGCATGATTAACTTTCGGAAAAATAATGCATAAAGGATGATTATTTAAGGTTGGGATAGTAAGTTCTTTAAGAGATAATTTAGCATTCATTTTAAAAGCAACAATAGGAAAGAAACACTGATTGCAAAAATCAATTAAAGAATTGCCCTCCAATGGAGGAAATTCTTTGCAATCTCCAATTTCCTATATAGCACCTTGATCTTGTCTCCTTAATTACTTACAAGAACATGAGCACAAAATAAAATAAAATTAAAAGAAAAAAGAAAAACTTTGTACAAAAAAAATCTTAATATAAAGTATCACAAGAATTATTCATAGAATGAAGATGGTTAAAAATTTCTTTTCTTCCATGGAAACTTCACCAAAAATTTGTTGTGTGGAGTTATGACATAAAATATAGGTTCATAGCTAGAAAAAAAATGCAATCCTCTTGCACTAATAAATTTTAAGCCCTACTCCTAAAGATATTATGCAGTATAGTAGCAAATAATGTATTGATCCCTTGAGGAGCATTAGAAGTACACTCAATAAGAAATACTCAATCACTCCAATCACATGAAATCCTCTTGTTAACACATAGGCTAACTAGTTCTAACGAAGTGTTATATGCACGTATTTACAAAAAGATGGGAAATTTTGAATTAGGAAACTCCGTAAAGAACTAACTTAAACAATATTAGGAAACAAAGAATCAAAATAAGAAATAAAGAAAAAGGAACTTCCAAACCAAATAAGAACTTGTTAAGTATTAGACATATGTCATGAAATCAATTTAGAAACTCATTATTAATGTGATTATTTTGAATATTTGATTTTATAATTCATGCTCAACACTATGAATACCTATCCTTGCTAAAATGGATCAATTTTTGCTCAATGGCTCCAATTAATTCTTAACACAATTCTTCATTTACTTTAAATTGATTAATCTTTTCTTTAAGACATTAATACTTCAATTAATCAATTGGCATAAATTAAGATCTAAGTTGATAACATATAAAGGTATCACCAACATCAAGTTATAAATAACAATCAACTTCAATCATGCATCACTTGAGTTGCACAATTCCTTATTAATTTAATCAAGAAATCAACTTCAACCAAACTAAGGTAGTAGATGCTACTTAGCTCATTAATCAAAAGTTCAAATTACTTAGACATACAATTGTGGGAATCGAATATGTCATGCATACATGAAAGACATCAACGTAAGTGATAGAAAAGAAATTCAAAATTGTATAAATACTAGAGAGGCAGTCTATAGAATATCAAAGATAGAATCTTTTATTCATGAATCTCAAAGTATCAAAAAATAATAGCAAAACATAGCCTTCAAATATGAATAAAATTCGCAATTGTTTAAATGCAAAAGAAACTGTAAAAAAGTTGGAAACAAGAAAAAACAATAGAAAGATTGAAAGATAACACTTGGAAAGCCCACAATCTCAAGTCTTCTTACCTCCTTGCCTTCTCCTCATTTCCTAGCTTCCTTTGATGCTTTTCTCTAAGTGAGTTATATTATTTGGTGAAATATATTGATAGATATCTAAATTTGAATGTTCTCCATCTTTATAAAGAGCCTCTACCACCATCCTTGATTGAATTTAGGAAGTTTCAACCGATATTGGATCGGTTTAGGACTTGTTAAATCATTCAAAGTTGTTCCACGACCATTATGCAACAGCATGCAACCTAGCCATGCATGCTTAGCTCAAAAACTCTCTCGGTAGTAGTGCAGCCAACTTGTACGGCCATGCATTGTGGCAGTGCATATGACAGAGCTCTTTTTTTTTTTTTTTTTTTTTACTTTTTGCAAACTTCTGAGAGCTTGAATTAACCCCTATTATGCACGAGCACATGCATAGTCATGCCCTTAGCCGTAGATGTCTGCTGGAGCTTCCTCTATTTTACATGCTTGTGCATCAAGTTGTGCCCTTTCAAAATCATCAACAAAGCCATAAAATATGTGCTCCAAGACCTCTAATGTATATCTAATCATTCCAAATATAAGAATATATCATTTATGTCCATGTTCTACTCATTTTCACCAAGAAACCTTAAAACACATGAAAAATACATTTTGAGTTGAAAATCATCATTTATCACATAACAACTAAACAAAAGTACTAAGAAAACGTAAATATTTCACACCTAATAGGTATTAAATTGACATTGAGATGGTATCTTCTTGTCACAAAAATCACATTCTCATTATAAACGTATACAAGAAAATGCTCATGTACAAAATACTATAGACAAGTGATATAACATACTATAAAGAAAGTTCAACTTTTTTTTATATATAAAATATTTGCATGCTAGCTTTAGAACCAATTAAGAAAATTTTCAAAAGCAATCATCATATAGAATATTTTCTATTACATGCATGGACATATAAACCATAAAAGAAATAGATCTTGTATCTAGTATTTTATTTCCCAAAACATAATCTGTAAAGAATTATGAATCAACATACATTTAAAATTTCAAATATTAATTTGATTACTTGTTTTTATTGAACAATTGATGAATTTAGATTTGCTTCTAATTGATTTGGTAAATGATGTTAGTAGTTGATTTAATTTCATTGATTTCATATTTGTTATCTTTTAACGGACTTGGGGAATGAAGTTAAGAATAAAGAACTAAGGTAATCAAAGATTAGTTGATTTCATCTAGTGTATAGGGTTATTGGCTAATTTCATGTTCATTATCACCTAGAGTATATGGATAATTGTTGAAAGATGAGTTTAATGCATCTTTTGGTTATGTTGGTTTGATTGGAAAATATGCTAATTTAATCATGAGATAGTGAGTTTGTGACTTGGTAAACAATTAGATTCTATTATAATTCCTTCATGATACCAATATAATAATTAATTATGATAATTGCTAAGTAATTCATTGCCATGTCTTCAATAATAATTTCTAAATTGCATATTCTTTCATCCTTGAGTTGTATATATTTTCTTTATTTTCCTTTTTATTCTCTTATCACTCTATTGGGTCTATTAAATAATGAATGAAAGGTAATTAATGGTAGTTGTTTTTTGAGGATCGATACTCGTTAATTCCCTATACTATACTTGCAATGAGTATACTTACTCATAAGTATAATTTGGGGATTAATATTTCAATTAAAACTTGGCTAGAGATGGATTTAGAATTTTATCAGTTTGTCTACACCCGAAATTTATGCATCAAATATATTTGAAGGACTTATAGGAGGTATAATAGAGGTATTTATGGATAATTTTTTATTTTTGGTAATTCTTTTGATTTATGTTTGGCCAATCTTGAAAAGGTGCTCCAAAGGTGTGAAGAGACTATCCTCATGCTTAATTGAAAAAAATGTCACTTTATGGTGCAAGAAGGTATTGTATTATGACACAATATTTCGCGGAAAGGTATTGAGGTTAATAGAGCGAAATTTGAAACAATTGAGAAAATTCCTCCTCCTACTTCAGTGAAGGCTATCCAAAGCTTTCTTGGTCATGTAGGTTTTTATAGGAGGTTTATCGTAGATTTTCCAAAATTTCTAAACCTCTTACTTCTTTACTTGAAAAAGATGTTTTCAATTTTGATGATAAATATCTCAATAATTTTAATGTGCTTAAAATGAAATTGATCAACTATCCTATTTTAGTTACACTAGATAGGTCCTTTCCTTTTGAAATAATATGTGATGCAAGTGACTTTGTAGTAGGTGCAGTACTTGGACCAAGGAGGAATAAACATTTTCAACTAATCTACTATGTAAGCAAGACTCTTATAGCGGCACAAGAGAACTACACTACAATAGAAAAAGAATTGCTTGTAATAGTATTTGCTTTCGATAAATTTCATTCTTGTCCTATTTTGTCCAAAATCATTATGTATACGGCCCATTCCCTCCTTAAATACCTGCTAACCAAGTATGATTTTAAACCAAGACTGATAAGATGGATTTTATTGCTGCAAGAATTTGACTTGGAAATTATGGGTAAAAAAGAGAGGCAAAAAATTTAGCTGCAGATCAGTTATCCATGAAGGGCTAGGCCAATGCTGACTCTATACTATCTTGAGGCAGCAAATTTTTCTATTCATGTATGGATTTGGGAATTTACTAAGAGTTTTGGTATTTTCCAACTTGTACTTGGTCTAAAACTCTTAGGGAATGAATTTTAGCATCTTGGGAGGCTATTTATGCAAGTAAAATAGAAGAGAAATAGATGAATCCAAGAATCAAAGTTGCTAATCAATCATTAAATAGGAGATTCATCACTCAAGAGGCGTTATGAGGAATTATTTACTACAACTCAATATTAATGCTTGGTAAGATAGCAAGTTTTTACTAAAAGTGAAATGGTAGAGATGAGCTATGACATTCCTAAGAGACATCAACAATTGGTGGATTCAAGTAGTAAGTTTAGTTTGTATTTAGTATATACCAAGAACAAGGATCACAATATAAAAAATCATGATCTCAAAAGCCTTCAAGAAAGCCACATTACCCCTCTTAGGATTTTTATCGAATACTTTGTGGGCATTATTTTGTAACTCATTAACATTATATTTTCTCCCCTTTTTAAGCCCAAATAATCACCATAACAAGAAATTCTTCATCCCCAAGCATTGATATATCATCCAAGAGCAAGTTTTTGCAAAGAATCACAAGGGATGTCAAGAAAAGTGGACCATTTTTAGGGCCTCTTTTGAATGACAGGAATTGTAGATTTGGTGGCTTATTTAATATCTCCAAGCTTTGATAAGGATCAAAGCCTTACCTTACTCTGATACCACTTGACATGATCCTTGGTAGGGTCTCTTCTTACCATTTGGGTTGAACTCTTGGTATGGGAAGTCAAACAACAAGAACAGGACAAACATAAACAAACAAGAGAAGAATAGAGGAAGATAGAACAATAGAATACTAAATGGAACTATAAGTTAACTCATTTAGTCACAAATCAAGAACTTTAATGGTACCTAGCCACTAGAATCCCAAATTCAGTAACCAAGATCCACCACACAACACCCAAATACCTAAGGTTTAACAAGAAAAACCAAGAACAAGAGGGATAAGAAGTGTAGGCACTCAACAAATCAAACAACAAGAACCAAAGAGGAACTAATGCAACTAAGATCCAAGTTGAGTTAATTTATTAAATTATCCAAATAGTTTTATAGACTCACCATGGTAGGACTAATCCCTTGATTGGTCTTAGATGAATGAAGAACAAAGAGCAATCTCCATAGCCCTAACCTCTAGAGAGAATTAGTATTTGCAATCATCCAAGTTATCCAAAAAAGTCATAGAAAGTCTTTGTTTAAACACTTCTTAGAATATACAAGTGTTGGGGTTTTGAAAAGTGTTAATAGGCTTCAATTCCATAAAAAATTAAACAGCTTGGAGGGTCTCATGAATTGAACTGGTGCTTCTTGTGCATTTAATCCTGTGCCAGTTGATCAGTTCTACTTCAAATCGAGAATTCTAGAGTTTAGTCAGTGTTGACTTGACTATTTGATTCGGTGCCGTTTCAACTCTGCTGGCCGGGTTCTTTTATCAGCAAACAACTGGTATTGATTCGTCCCTCATGTTTGGTGCCCGTTCGTCTCTGCCCCCCTCCTCCCTTTTTTTTTTTTTTTTTTGTCTTCAATCTTCCTTCATTGGTCTCCATCACTCTCCTCTTGTGTGGCTACGCGAATGATCATCCAATTATGTTCTCAACAATTTTCTAATATTGTCCACGGTCTATCCCAAGTCAAGTGAGTTTCTATTTAAGCTTGGAGATCGAAATCACTTGGCCCGTGCTCTTGTCAATGGCCCTTGTGATGGACCTTGTGCATGGACTGGAGCATTCTCTCTCCCTTTTTGATATTGTGCTTCCTCACTTGGGTGATTCCATTTATATTTCCTTTGTGGCATCCTCTATAGGGTGATGGTTCCATTACACCTTAACAAGTGGAATATGCTTATGACATAACTCCTTCTCAGTACATTCTAGGATTTTAATTTGCCTTTCTTCATAGTTCAAAACTGGAATTAATTCTATGGCTGCATCATTCAGAATATGATTGGGGTCTATTAGATATTCTTGGAGTCACGATATATTAAATACATCATGGATGCCTTGAAGTTCTTGCAGTCGTTCTAGTCTATAAGCTATCTTTCTGATTCTCTCAACAATTGGAAAATATGCTATATATCGTAGGGTCAATTTTTTTTTCTATGCATTCTTTTTTTTTTTTTTTATCAGGTTGTCATTCTTTAAAACACTTTATCCCCTACAACAAATTCTAAATCGTTTCGACAGCAATCAACATAACTCTTTTGTCAACTTTAAGCGATCGCCAATCTTTGCGTAATTTGCAACACTTTTCGCCATGCCCTTTCCACATCCAAAGCATCATATTGATTCTAACTTCACCCAAAGGTTTCCTAGTACAATTGGGACTGAAACTTCCTTCTATTGAGTGCTTCAAATAAAGCCATTCCATTTGTATGGTGATAACTATTATCACAAGCAAATTTTCCATTGGTATTTGTTTTCAAAATCCTTTGCACATCCTTGCAACATATCCTCCAAATTTTGAATTACTTGTTTTGTCTGTGGTTGTATCATGGTGGTAACTTCAAGCTAGTCCCATACAACTGTTACATTTTTTTTCCAAAATCAAGAAGTGAATCTTGGATCTCGGTCGGATACGATATTGGATGGTACCCCATGCTACCTTATCACTTCTTCCATGTAAATCTTACCTAGCTTTTCTAGAGTGTCCCATTCATTTATGGGAATAAAATGAGTAAACTTCGTCAACCGATCTACAACCACCCAAACGGTGTCCATTTGTCTAGTTGTTAAGGGTAATCCAGTCACCAAATCCATAGCAAATTCATCAAATTTCCATTAAGGTACTGATAGTGGTTGCAATGTGTTTTTGATAATCCACATTCATTCTTGACAAGTAAGACATTATGCCACAAATTGAGAAATATCTTTTTTCATACCTAGCCACTAGAACTGTTGTTTTAAATCATGATAAATCGTTACTACTCTAGGGTGAATGGTATATTTACTCTGGTGTGCTTCTACTAATATATCTCATTTAATCGCAGCATGCTTTGGAACGCAATATCATTCTCTAAATCAGAATATCCAAGCATCATCCACACGAAAATCATTTCCCCTTTGTTCTTTTCCATTTTCCTTGAGTTGTTGCAATTCCTTTTCTTGCTCCTGAGCTTTCTTTAATTGTTGCCACAATATGGATTTTATTGATATATTACTTATCATAATTTGCCCTTCAACTGCAACTACTTCTAATTTTGGTGTCTGCACCATTTGTAGGGCTGACACTTGCCACTTTCTACTTAAAGCATCTGCTACTGCATTGGCTTTACTCGGATAATACTTAATTGGGCATCAAAACTTCTTGATGCATCAAATTTGGGTATATAAAATCATTCATTTTTAAATCTATTTCTAATCAAGTTTAGTTAAAATGTTAATTTTAAATCACACATATGAGTAAGTTTGTTGATCGCAAAGCATAACATAGGGCATTAATAAATATCGATCCTCAATAACAACTACCATTAATTATTTTTCCTCCTTTATCTAGCCTACCAACTACATTGATTTAAAAATAAAGAAAAAACAAAATGAAAAAATAAAAGGTACCTACAAAAATTGGAGAAAATGTAAGTAAATAGAAATCCTTAAAAACATAACTATGATTAACAAGCAATTAACACAATTAATTATCATTTTGGTTTGATGAAGAAATAAAATAAACTCAATTTTTTTTCTCAATCGATGGACTTACTACCTTTCAGATAATTTAGTGGATATACTCTATCACACCAGCTAACCAAAAGACGTATTAAAACCAATTGTTCACAAATATCCCTATACTTTAGGCAATATAAAAGCATGAAATTAGGTGAAATCAACTAACCTTTTACTACTCAAGTTCTATACTCCTAACATTCTTTCTCAAGTCAATTAAGAAGCTACAAATATAACATTAAGGATATTGAAACCACTTCTAACCTCATTTCTCAAGTTAATTAGAAGGAAGAAACAACTAATTAATCCATCCAATGAAAACAAGTAATCAAATGCCAAGAATAACTATCAATTGATTAAATAACTAAATCAATACAAAGTCATGAATCCAAAAGCATCCTCTAAATATAATTAAATCATTGATCTCATCATTGTTTAAGAAAAAAGAAAATAGAGGACAAATATTAAATTCGTAGATAAACCCTCTTCTTCTTCTATAAAGACTTCTCCAAAATAATGCTCCTTAATTGATGAATTTCTCCTTGAAAGATTATTTTCTAATTTTGCTCCTTGAATTCATATGTTTAGCTTGAATTTTTCTTGTTTATATAGCCTTCTTGGTTGCCAAAAATATTCCACAGAAGTTATGAGTCATGCACAAGTTGACTACTAAAAGAATTCTTCAAAAACTTCCAATTCTGCTAGAAACAGGATTGTAAACTGCCTTTCTCTAGTCCAGGGCTAGCATCTGTCCACCTTCGCTGAGACAGTGCCAGGCCAGCTCTATTTTAGTGCTAGTTCTCTTTGTTTTCCCCCTATTTTTCTAGAGTTGGGCAAGGGCTGATTCAACATTCCCAAGCCACTCCAGTTCAAGTCTGAACAACATCAATTTAGTTTGAAATTCTACAATTTCTACACAAAAAAAAAAAAAATTCTACAGTAAATTACAATCAAAACATCTCAAAGTAAAAGAATTGAATAGCTATTTCACTCAAAAACATCACACATTTACGTCAAATAGCTTGCAAAATATAGGTACAATTAAGTCCTATCACTCCTCTAGAAATTTTATCTATCTTCGTTGCCGCATATTCAAATCCTTTTGAGTAAAAATATACTTCAAGCTCTTATAATCAGTGAAAAATTCAAACACCGCTTCATATAGTAATGCTTCTACTTTTTTAAGGCAAACACAGTAGCTGCTAAGTCATGAGTAAGGTAATTTACTTCATGAGGTTTTAATTTTCTTGATATATAGGCTATGATTCTATTGTTTTGCATTAACACTCCATCCAATCCTTCTTTTGAAGCATCGATATACACTTTATAAGATTTATCCATTACAGGTAAGGCCAAAATAGGTGAGGTGCTCAACCTCTATTTCAATTCTGAGAAACTTCTCTCATAATCTTTTGACCACACTTATGGCACCTTCTTTTGAGTTAATCAGGTCAAGGGTGAAGCAAGTTTTGAAAATCCTTCAATAAATCTTCTGTAGTATCCTACCTGCCCTAAGAAACATCATGATTCGGTAGGGTTTTCTGGATGCTTCTAGTTCACTATGGCTTCAACTTTTGCAGGATTCACCGAAATCCCTTGTTTGGAAATTACATATCCTAAAATGGCTACTTTATCCAACCAAACTTTACACTTACGAAACTTTGCATACAACTTAGCTTCCCTTAGTTTCTTAATCACGGTTTTGTAAATGCTTTTTATGTTCCTATAGATCATTTGAATGCACCAAAATATCATCAATGAAAATCACAACAAAATTATTCAAACATTGTCAAAAAATTCGATGCACGAAATCCATGAATGTTGCAAGAGTATTAGTAATACTAAAGGGCATCACCACAAACTAATAGCGCCCATAACATGTATTAAAGGTAGTCTTAGGAATATCTTCTTCGTAAATTCTCACCTAATAATATTCCTGTGTCAAATCTAATTTAGAGTAACACCTGCACTTTATAGCTGGTCAAATTATTCATCCACTATAGGTAATAGGTACTTATTCTTTAGTGTGAGAATTCAATCCTCGATAATGTATCCACATTATCAAGGTGCCATCTTTCTTCTTTACAAATAGAACTGGTGCTCCCTAGTGTGAAGTACTAGAACGAATAAATCCGTACTCCAACAATTTTGATAACTACTTCAATTCTTTCAATTCTATTGGTACCATCCAATACAGGGTCCTAGAGAATGGCTCAACCGTGGGCATCAAATTAATGGTAAACTTAACTTCTCTTTCTAGAGGTAATTCTCTTAATTGGGCTGGAAAAATATCCAAGTAGTTATAGCCTATAGATATATATGCTAGATACCCAATACATCCCTTATGTAATAACTTTTGTGCATTCACTCTAATGTCAAATACATGCTCTCCCTTGCCTTATCTCTCCAAAATTCTAAAGTATCTTTTCCAAGCTCATTAAACTGCCCCAATTTATTTCTATAATCTACTTTTTGTATAATGCCAAGATAACCAATCTAATCCTAGGATGGCATCATAATCTTCTATAGGCAGATATATAAGGTCTCCTTTCAATATTACATCTTTTTTTCTTATTTCACATTCCAAATAAATTCTATCACTATGCAACTGTCTACTCAAAGGAGTATTGACTATAATTTCTTAAGGAACTTCTCTACTTTCAACCCTTATGTTTTGAGCAAAAGAATAAGCTAGAAAAGATTGAGTAGAGCCCGGATCTATTAAAATTTTAGCTTCTTTGTCAAAACAGAGAGCCTTACCTTCCATAACTACCACACAATTGGAGTCGATTTTGTCCAAAGAAACCATTTGTGCCTTCACCTGTGGTTTGCTTGCTCCTAGCTTAGTTGCAAAAGACTGACCCAAATTTTTCCTAGCCGACCTTAGCCTTCATCCCAATTAGATTCCTCTAGGATTCACCCACCCAATTGTGCACTTGGGATATGGACAATCGAACCTTTTTTGTCCTTCCTTTCTGGAATAATAATAACGAATAATCTGCTTTCTTATATCTGCCCCTTCTTTTCTTGGAAATTTTCCTTTCTTCTACAAATAATTTTGAGGGTTGAAACCTTCCTTTATTTCCTTGATTAGCTTGCTCCAAATCTGCCATCTCAACTCTTAAAACTATCTTTACTACTGCATTATACTTATTTGGAGCTATACTAAGCAAAACTCTTTTGAGTTTAGGGCTCATACCTTTCACAAAATGTTGGATCCTATAAGATTCATTTTGTACTAGGAAGGGATAATATTTAGAGAGTCGTGTAAATTCAGCAGCACATTTACCCACTATTCTTCCCTCCTATCTAAAATTTTGAAATTCATCTTCCCTCTTTTCCACAACGTAACAAGGTATAAATTCTTTCTTAAACTCCATTCAAAATTCATTCCACGTCCACTCTCTCTGTTCCTTTTTACAATTCCACCAGTCTAGTCTTGGGTTTGCTTTTGGAGTTTAAAGGTAGAAAATTGCATCTTTTGCGGCTTTATGTAATTTAGAACTGCGAAGATATTCTCCATTTACTCTATCCATGATTCTGCTTCTTGCTCTGTTTCCTATAAAATGAAAGGGGTTGAAATATTAAAAATCATTCTAAGGCCTGATCTGCTTCAACTTCTGCTAATTTTCCATCCCGAGAGGAAATCTCCATCATGTGTCGCAATATTTCTGTCAATTTTGGAAAAGATAGCATCATGCTATTTTCTAGGGATTCAGTCGTTGTTCTTTTAGCTAAATTATTTGCAATTGACTTATCTCGGTGATGATGAGTATTTCTTTTTTAGCAGCATCTATAAAGGTAATGTGTTACCTAAATATGTTAATATTGTTAACCTTGTTATGTTAGAATGTCCAAAAGAAGAATAAACATGATAAGGTAGAAAACATAGCACCATTATATTTTACAACAAGATGCAGGGTTTTAGTGCAAAATATTATACAAGCATACCCACTTTCACTTACTAAGCACGCATACTAAATATGTACAATGGTGCTATATATACAGAGGTTCCCAAAGTAGTATCCTTATTAGATCCACAAACTGGGGGTCTAGAGTCTATGGAAATAGAATAGTACTCAGGTGTGTCTATTTTGGGGCATAGTATATTCTCATCCTCTATACTATCATCAGAGTCGTGGTCACTAACATCATATTCTACAATAAACTTGTCAAAAGATATTACGATCACCTCAACTACTTCATCCTCAGACCTATTAGAAGAAACTACAATCACCTCAAGTTATTGTACCTTATCTGTGTCCATTTCTGGTTCTACCAAATCTATCACTTTCTCAAACTCTTTACAAGTTTCCTCAGAATCATCAACTTTGGTCTATGTTTTTGTCCTAGGTTAGGGTCTTCTAACATCACTATAGTAGATATAAAGGTCGATACTGTTTGGGCTTAGTGGCCAGGTTTTGATTTTTATCTTCTTAGGTAGATGAGAGCTTTCCCCTTCTTCCCACTAACAATCTTTGGTCTCCATATCATCTACGGGCCGTTTACCTTTATCGTCTCTACTAGTCATACCTACAAAAGAATAGTTACATCAATTTTCATTGAAACCCATAAATTTCTAATTATTATTCTATTACTATTGCTCTAATACCAATTGTAACACCCTATATTTCCAACCATAGTGGGCCTTATTTTTGTAGGATAGCATCCTATCTAACTTCTAGACAGGAGATCTTTATAACGGATCATAACTTAAAATAAATAAATGTCTAAACTTAAACCAAATGTTTGAAATATGCTTTTTTATTATACTAGTATAGTCAAGGTAGATATTAGTAGTGTTATGCCCTAAAGACAATCATATATATTCTGTAAATTATGAAAGTAACTGTTAGATAAAGTTCCAAGTATAATATTGTTTTAAAGAAATCATGATGTGAGGTTTCTACTACATTGTATAAAGTACGTAAATCATCCCTGATTTGATCATTAATGTGAGGACATCATTAATGCATCAAAACTAGCACGTGTTATACTTCCTGATTTGATCAGACGGTGATTCTCACATCCATGAGTATTGTGATACTCAAAGTTAATACATGAATGCTTCTTACTAGAATACGTACATTGGATGACCTAACTATGAGATAAGCACATAGATAACTATTTAATGCGAGTGATAGAATCTCATTAAAATAAATGTACAAGTATCATTAGACTTGAGATCTCCAAAATACTTTGTTTGTTAAGCATTATCCTTTGATTCTAATTTTTTGGAGTCCTAACAAGACTACATATGGGATAGATATAAGGTAAAACATGAAGTAAACAAAAGTAATTGAGAGGATTAATAAAGGATTTACCACTCTAACTAGCAATGGCAAATATCTCATGACCACTTGGAGGAATCACTACTCAAGAAGTCCATGGCCAAGTCGACTATGTATTAGAAATAATTTCAATTAAGACAAATGATGATTAATGGATTCTAAAAATAAGTACTAAAATATTCAGGTGAGAATTAATTAATATTCTATAGGGAGGTGGTACTAATTTCATACTCTAAATAGACTGAGATAATATATGTTAAATGGAGTTTATTACACAGTTGTTTGCCATTGAAAGGTTTAAGTCAAACCACTTGACTTTCTGGACTTTCAGGTGGTCATGATGTAATGCTAGGTGCCAATCATGATCTGCATAATATGCATTTGTTAATTAGACGACTAATAAATTAATCCTAATTAGACTTAATAGGTTAATTCTAATTATCATGGATTATTATTCTTAAAGATGTTTGGATTAATTCATATTTCACTACCAATAGACTAAAAAACCTAATAGGTTACACACAATAGAGGATTAAGGACTTGGGATGTTATTTGATAACATTACAGGGTTATTTGAGAAAAGAAGAAGTTGTTGTCGAATTATAATTAGTTATAATTTGTAGGCCATATTGTAATTAAGAAAAATTACAATACCAATTTCCTTAAGGTTTCTGATTACCAAAACACGAAGGATATATTTTGATATATGACATGCCGTGTTTTTTGTGTAAGATAGCTAAATAGAAAAGGAAAATTGCTTTCCTGTGTATTTTCTTAGTGTTCCTCTTCTTCTCCTAAAAACCCTAGCCACCTATTATTTCTTGCTAGCACCAGAATTAGGTGGTCCTATTTTTGAATTCTCGTGTAGATTACTATCAGAGACAATCATATTCTTAGATTGTAATGGCTCAGTTTTTGAACATCGAGACATAAAGACTTAATCATTTAATTGCTGGTTCTGCTGGATCATGCCTTCAACGTCAAGGAAATTTTGAATCTTCAAGCAGTAAAGGCAACCTCATGACCATTGATATATTATCATTTTAATTCACAAACATGCGACCTTGGGAATGGAATTCAGTTTTTCCACTATATTAATTTGATGAATAACTTAAGTTCCTAATAGTGATATTAGAGCCTCCATATTTGTAGTTTTAATGGTTTATTATACTATGAAAATTGTTTTGAGCATGCTTATATGAATTCATTTCATGAACCTGGGCTTCGCTATGTATTTTGAATACACAGTTGATTCGGTGTTGAAAAACCGCTACAGTTGTTGGTCTGTGAAAATTGTTTTTGGAAATTACTTCATGTTGTTCATGGATGGATGGATTACATATTTGTTATTGTTACAGTGTTAATCCCAGAAAATCTATTTTCCAAAAGAGTTTTGCAAAGAAGAAAAAAAAAAACCTGTTTCTATGAATTGTTTTCTACGAAGAAATTGCTCTTCGTTTTGGTTTGTTTGTTTTCCAATGAACAGAGAGTGGAGCAATTGTTTTTCTTGGCATAGAATAGAGGAGTAGTCTTCTGTAAATTGTAGGAGAAAATTATCAAAAAACTTGCATGAAAAGCGAAAAAAAATTATTTTTTGCCCAAAGTCGTGGGCAGCTTACTGAAAGCCAGTCATAGCTTCGGCATAAAAAACAAACCCAAGCCGCAACTGGCCCCACACTTTGGGGCTAGCATATTAAATGCCTTCTGCAGATGCATTTAATTTTTTTTAAGAAAATTTGTTTTTTCTTTTTTTTTTGTTCTTCACGTAATGGCCCGCGATTTCTCCCTTTTTTCATTTAGCACCCAAATTTCCCTAAAAGTTTGTTTTGGGACTAATGGAGTTATTTTTCCAAGATTTGATTTTGGAAAATAATATTTTTTAAAAAATATTTATTTTAGATTATATATTATTTAATTCCTAACATATGATTTTCACAATTAGTATATTTTCTAAAATATTAATTTTATAATTTATTCTATTTCCCCAAAATAGTGATTTTAGAACTATTTGCAATGTTTAATTTTATTTTGAGCATAAAATTAGCATGTGATTTAGTTATGGACTATGGACCCAATTAAATTGTTCATGCATTTTATCACTTTAGTATTGAATTACATACGGCCTGCCTATCCTGCCGTCTCTATATTTCTTCTGTAATTTCTCTTCTCATCTAACCCTTCTTGAATATAGCTCAAGGTTTCTATATTTGAATTTTATGTAATTAGATTACATAGGTTAGATAGGATTAGAATTTATTACAAGTTAAGGAGAATGTGATCAAGACCAAAATGAGGATGGTAAGACTTTCTTCCTAGATCATGCATGAGCACTTTGGGTTGACCAAATTAATTTACTTTGTGGCTTAAGAAAATTAATATAGAAAAGTCCATAAACAAAACCACATTATTGTTTTTGTAATGTATGAATAAATTGATATTATGCATGCAATGTATGAGACCACTAATAATCACAAATCCCTCAAATTAATATTAAAAATAATGCCTTCCATTAATATAGTAAGAACGAGAGTCCTTTTTCGAGACCAGGTTGTTGAGCTAACCTAAGCCTACTTGACATCGGGCATGTTCAAGCTATGGAATTAAATTCTTAATTAATGGGTTGGGTTTAACTAATTCCTTTATCCCAGTTGGGCTAATTCAAGCATAAAGAAAATTAGAGGCAATGTTGGGTTAACTTAAAAGGCTTTAAGATTAAAAGTTGTTATTCACCCAACGATCTGATAATTACATTTGATGTAATTGGTATTAGATACCTACCACTAAACTTAAGAGTAGCTTGTTGGGCAAACCCAAGGTCATTCTTGAGGAATTTGGATACTGGTCCGCTAGGAAAGCTTCTAACCGGCTTTTCCAAATCAATAGTGGGGGCTATTGGTTTGAGTAAAATAACGAAATAATAATATGCTTAATTAAAGATCTAATTATTTGCATTGCATGTGAATATACAGTTGGCTAATTTCTCTATCTTTACATCTAGGTCATCTATCTCTTATCAACCAACCTAAATTTGCGTAGCATCTTGAAAACTAACAAACTTACAAAGTCACACTTTTTGGACTACTATAGAAACTTGAGAACTATTCTCAAGTAAAAAAAATTGCTCTACGTGCTAGATGCTTCTATTCTGCCATCACTAGCTCAAGATGCTCATGCCGATGAGCATGCTGTCCATAAGAAGCACAAAGAGGATAGTGACACAGTCTCCTATATGATGTTGGCATTAATGACCCCTAAACTTCAAAGCAGTATGAGCAAATGGATGCTTACTCGATCATTTTACATCTTCGAAAGCTGTTTGATGCCCAGGACAAAATGGAGAGATATGAGATCTCAAAACAACTGTTCTATCCTAAGATGGGTGAGGGTACATCTGTGGCCACTTATGGGCTAAAAATATTAGGCTTAATTGAGAAGCTAGAATCTCTCAGGCTTGTTATGGATAATGAGTTAAGTATTGACTTAATTCTACAATCTTTGCCAAGTAATTTTTCACATTTTGTGATTAACTACCAGATAAACAAAATCGAGTACACAATACCCAAGCTTATCAATCTTCTCAAGACTACGGAATCCTCTATGAAGAAGGAATCCAATGCAATCTTGATGGTAGAATCTTTCTCTTCTAAGAATAAAGCTCCTAAGAAAAGAAGAAGGCTCCCACTAAGCCTAAAGGTGGCTTAAAGAAGAAGGAGATAGGTGCCAAAAGCCCATGTCATCACTATTGCGAGATGGACCATTGGAGGCACAACTACAAAGCCTACTTGGAGACCGTCAAGCATAAGAAGGAAAAGGAAAAGCTTGTGAGCACTTCAACTTCTACTCTTAGTGTGTTTATGATTGAGACAAATATTTCCTTTAAAAATGAGATATAGGTATTTGAAACCCGATGCCAATCTCATTTATGTAATAACTTTCAAGAACTAAAAGACAGTAGAAGGCTTGAGAAGAGCAAAGTGGACTTATGTGCTGCAAATGAAGCAAAGGTTGCCACACTTGTTGTGGGGACTTATAGCCTACACTTACCTTCTGGATTAGTTTTAAAACTTCAAAACTATTATTATGTATCAGTTTTAATGAAAAACATTGTCTCAGTTGCTTGTTTAGACTTGTATGGATTCCATTTAATTTTAAAGAATAAATGTTGTTCTTTTTCATTGAATGATGTCCATTATGGTTCTGAAACTTTGGTTATTGGTTTATATATTTTAGACATGGATAATCTAATTCCCAATATAAATAATAAGAAAACAAGAATAGATAACACAACCTCATCTTACTTACGGCATTGTCTTTTACACCATATAAATGAGAATCGTGTTTCTAAGATACACAAGCTATATGACTTAAGGTCATTTAATTATCAATCATATGGCATATGTAAATCTTATTTATTTGGTAAAATGGCTAAAACTCTTTTTTCTACAAAGGGAGAAAGGGCCAAAGAGTTATTAGAAATTATACATATTGATGTATGTGGCCCAATAGCTACACAAGTGAGAGGAGATTATCACTATTTTATAACCTTTATCGATGATTATTCATTATATGGGTATTTGTATTTAATGAAAAATAAATCTGAGGCCTTTGACAAGTTCAAAGACTTCAAGAATGAAGTAGAGAAACAATTTGGGAAAAGCATCAAGACTCTAAGATTTTATCGAGAAAGTGAATACTTAAGCTAAGAGTTTTAAGGTTATCTTAGAGATAATGAGATATAATCTCAATGGACTCCACTACATATACCTCAATATAATAGTGTATGTGAGAGAATGAATCAAACTCCTCTAGACATGGTATGGACCATGATGGCTTTTGCAGACTTACCAAAATCATTTTGTCAAAGCCGTTGAAGAAATAAGGAAAATTGCACTTCTATTAAATTCAGCTCACTTGAGCTGATTTGTTGAAAACCAAGCCACCAAGCCATTCCTTTTCTGCTGAGCTGATGAAGCTGCCCAAGCCGTCGAGCTGATGGACTTTGTTCCTCTTCTTGCCGAGCCGCGCCTTTAGCCGAGCTGCTAAAGCTTCCCTTTTTTTTTTTTTCTCGAAATCGGCTCACCCGAGCTGATCCCTATTTTCTTTGGCGAGCGACGGCTTGTCTTCTTATGGTGCACCTCCCCATGATGTCTCTTCTCTTTTTAGCTTTTAGTTGTTTATTCTTTCAAAGTCCAGTGCCTTTCTTTTACATTTTTTTCGTTTGTCTTCTTGTGAAGCCACGAGTCGTGGCTTCCTTAAGTTTCCCACGCAAGCACTTGCTATTTCTTTTCTTGTTTCCAATTTTGGTTTCCTCTGTTTCGCTTTTTTTTTTTTCCTTTTGCTCTATTTATCTGGTATAGGCTCGATGCCAGGTCTGTCTTCTTGGCCTGGTACTGGGTCTTCACTGTTATTTTTCCAATTTTCGTCCAAAATCACCTATTTTTGAATAAAATCACAAAAAAAAATTATAAGTGAAATATCAAATAGAAAGGAATATGACTAATTACTATATCAAAAGTGTCACAAAATATAATCAAACAACTAGGAAAATATATAATAATTTAGGCCCAATCAGCACTAACTCCATACTCTAAATCGAATGAGATAGTATATAGTGAAAGGAGTTTATTATACTATTATTTGCTATTGAAAGCTTCAAGTCAAGCCACTTACCTTTCTGAACTTTTTGGTGGTCATGATGTACTGCTAGATGCCACTCATGTTCTACATAATATGGATTTATTAATTAGAGAGCTAATATATTAGTTAATTCTAATTTTCATTGATTATTATTCCTAAGGATGTTTGGATGAATTCATATTTCACTACTAATATACCAAGAAACCTAAAAGGTCACATATAATAGAGGATTAAGGGCTCAGGATGTTATTTGATAACATTACAGGGTTATTTGAGAAAAGAAGAAATTGTTGTTGTCGAATTATAATTAATTATAATTTGTGGGGTATATTATGATTAAGAAAAATTACAGTGCTAATTGGGAATTAAGGAATCCTTATTCCTTAATGTTTCTGGTTACCAAAACACGAAGGATATATTCTGATATATGCTACATCGTGTTTTGTGTGTGAGATAGCCGAATAGAAAAAGAAAATTGTTTTCTTGTGTATTTTCCTAGTGTTCTTCTCCTCCTCCCAAAAACTCTAGCTGCCTATCGTTTCTTGCTAGCACTAGAATTAGGTGGTCCCATTTTTGAATTCTCGTGTAGATTACTATTAGAGACAATCATATTCTTGGATTGTAGTGGCTCAATTTTTGAACCATCAAGACAAGAAAACTTGATCATTTGATTGCTGGTTTAAGGAAATTTTGCATCTTCTGGCAACAAAGGTAACCTCGTGACCATGGCTATATTCCCATTCAAAAACATGCGATCTTGGGATTGGAATTTGATTTTTCAGCTATATTAATTTGATTATGCATGACTTGAGTTCCTAACAGATACATCATCTTAGCTTTAAAATATATAAGCTAAGTCAATACATAGTTTATGCATAGCAGTTATACGAAATTATTACTATCCTAGGTTAAAGGAGTAGCAATGGTGTCACTATCCCCTATCTTCAACTCTGAGTCCTAAAAAAAGAAGAAAACGGATGGTTCTATGAGTATTATACTCAGTGAATCCCATAATGTTCTAGAGTTTTTCCATAGAAACTAGACAGTACAAAATAGTTGCATTTTCCACTGAAAACAACTCTACAACTCTTTCAGTAAAATTTTATTGTTTGAATTTTCAAAAATTCCATGTGTGTCTGGAAAACATAATTTTATAAAGTATTATTGCCTCATTTTGTTTTAAGAAACACTACAATAAAATAGTCTATTTCCTATCAAAAGTTTCCCACCAAAGCGAAATGGCAATAAATCAACTACCCATTTCTGACCAAAGAAGTAGCTGGTAGGTGATTTTTTACCATACGTATTTTGGTAGGAAATGGGTTTGGAAATTTCTGTCCAACATACATGTTGGTCGGAAATTTTAGCTATATTTCCTTCCAAATTTCATTTTGATAGGGAAAATAGATACATTTCCGTCCAACATACATTTTGGTAGGAAAAAGTTAGGCACATTTCCATCTGACATTCATTTTGGTAAGAAAATATGGTTACCTTTCTGTCCAACATTCATTTTGGTTGGAAATATAGCTGCATTTCTGTCCAACATTTATCTTGGTAGGAAAAAATAGCTACATTTTCATCTAACTTACATTTTGGTTGGAAAACATAACTACATTTCCATCAAAACAATTGATGATAGAAATAGTAGTAAAAACATTTCCTTCCAAATTGAGATTTGCTAGGAAAATAATAAATTATTTCCAACCAATGATATTTTGGTAGGAATATAAAAATGTATTTCCTCCTATTTAATTATTTTGAAGGAAATGAAAATGTAAATTTTATTCATATTTTTCCTTCAGAAAAATATTTGTTTCCAACCAAAATTAATCTTGGTAGGAGTATGAAATTTGCTTTTCCAACCATTCTGAAATTTGGCAGGAAATATAAATTAGTTCTCTAATAAATTATTTTATTTCTCAAATGTGGGAAATAAATTTATAATTAATTTTTTTTGTTGAAGAAATGTAATTTTAGACCAAAACTAATTTTGGTCGGAGTTTAAAATCTATTTTTTGACCATTTTGAAATATGTTAAGAAATATGATTTAGTTGTCCAAAAAATTATTTTGTTTCTCAGAGTTGAAAATTAAATTTATAATTTTAATTTTGTTGTTGAAGAAATTCGAATTTCCGACCAAATGTAATTTTTGGTAGGAAATGGATAGTTATTTTCTAACCACTTTTATTTGATGTCAAATATTTAATTAAAATTTAAATTATTGACTAAAAAATTAATTTAATATTTATTTAACTTAAAGTATATGTTCCAAACCAATTTGCGTTTTGGAGGAAACTGGAAAAAAAAAAAAAAAAAAAGCTTTCGACCACATTAGTATTGATATGAAATTAAAATTTCAAAATTCGTTGTTAATTTTTAATTCAAATGAAAAAGATAGTTAATTTTTTGAAGAATTTTCCTAAGATATTAACATGTTGCTAGAAACTAATTACTATTATTGGATAAAATATATGTAGTATTTTTGTTGTTTTAGGTTATTTACATTTGACTACAAAAGGATTTCATCAAATGATCTAATAAAAAAGTATCTCTAAACTTTACTTTTTAAGAAATAAATAAAATGTGAAAACAAGTATCATTTTAAATTTAAAAAATTGAAATAGCTGCATCCTCCATTCTAGTTTGAATATTCACTTTTGACTTGATAAAAAAATGACTCAGTTATCCTTATTATAGTTGTGATTAATTGTGGGACTCCATGAGTTAGTGAGATGTAATTCCTTTAAATTAAGAAGATTGTTAGTAGAATTTTGGATGAAAAATATATGTATTTTAAGGAAGTGAACATTCAATTCTAGACATCCCAAATTAGAAATGTGGATATGCAATTTGGGACGGGGGAGTATTGTTGTTTCTTTTTTAGTTAAATAATTTATATATTTATTTAATCACTCTATAAAAATTGAATGTTTAGCTTATATTAAACTAAATATATAATTAAAATGATATGATAGGAAGAAAATTAAAATGATATGATTATTATTGATCCATCTTTTAATTGGAACTAAATATACACTATTACTTTTCCACATTAGAAAGAACATTAAAATGACGTGACATGATTAATAACTTCTAGTCACAAATGGTTATCTAATTTAAATACTAATTTATTTTAATAGTGACTATTTTTACAGTATATGTACTATTATACTTATTTATTAGGACAATCTTATGTCATAGAATCATACATACAGTATAATACATACATACATACATACATACATACATACATACATACATACATACATACATACATACATACATACATACATACATACATACATACATACATACATACATACATACATACATACATAGGGTCACTTTTATCCGTATCAATTTTTTGTTATAAAAAATTAACATTTTCAATTTTATTAAATTTAAAAAGGGAAAAAATTTATTAAGTTAAAATGATATCATTTAAGTAAAATAAATATTATAGAATTTTATATGTTTTATAATTTTATTATGTTATTAAAAAATTTATTTGCATTTTCTATTTATAAATAGTTTATATTTTGATAATATCACAAATATATATATATATATATATATATACACACACATATACATATGTGTGTGTACGTGTAAATTATGGATATCTATAAATAATTATTTTTAAAATTGTTTTATATATTTGAATTGTTTTTTAAAATTTTTTATATATCCAAATTATTATGTTTTGATTTATATATCCAAAAAAATTTAAAATTTCTTTTTGGGGAAATCATACCAAATTCCATCCCCGGCATTGCTGTTTTTTTTTTTTTTTGGAACAAATATATCCTTTTTTTTTTTTTTGCCCCTTCTTCTCGATTTTGCCTCTTCCTCTCACAAGTTCACCATCTTCGTCTGTGTCATTATTCCTAGAAAGGCAGTTCTTTTCTCTGGCTGTGCTTTAATATTTGCTTTTATATTTGCATTTGCAAGTGGTAGGTCAAACGTTAGGGCATATTTGGGTGGGAAGAATTTTAATTTTGATTAGTGTTGTTGTTTTGCAAAGCAAATGGGAAGCTAGTTAATAGAGCACAATGACGAGGGTAAAGGGACCAAAGTACCTTGTTATTGTCAAGAGGATACAAGTGGTAAGCTTTCTTGTGTTTTCCCTTGCATTTTCTGAATTTTTATCTTGTGGATATGTACTAGAATTTTAATTTGAATATACTGCACAAAAAGTGATTTATTTGGCTGAAATATTTGGGTTTTATTTATTTATATTATTGTTTGGGTTTAATGTGAATGGTTTCTATTTGGAATTTTGTGGTGTTGTTGATTGTATGGTTAAGTGTAGGGGTGTGGTAGGAGTTGGGTTGGCAAATGAGGCTTTGAGCAGTTTGGTCTAAGTAAACATTTCTGGAAAACAATAAATTGAAGTGATTCACATTTTGCCAGTATTGCTCAGTCACCAAATGTTAGCAGAAACACAAATAACATTATACAGCAATCCATAAGAGAAGATAAAAGAGAAAAAGAAAATGGCAAGTGTTCTAATAGTTGTTGCCCAAAAACCTCAACAAGAAAAAGTTGCAAGTTTGAAACTAGAATATTTACTTCAATAACAAACAAGCACGGATTGAAATAACAAATATAAACTCCAAAACAACATATACTTTTAAGGCTTAAATTGTGTAACACCCCATATTTTCATAGCGTAGTAAGCTTATACTTTGTGGGATGTCGCTCCGTCTGTCTGCTCAGACAAGGGGTCTTTATAACAAACTTTACTCAAAAGGTAGTGGAATTTTTTTTTAAATAAAAAAGTACAAGAATTTGGCTTTTGATACATACACTCACGGGTACAATAGGTCCAAGATGTAGCATGAGCCTCTGGGAGTCCACCGCACTTTCGCTGCTCCTCTAATCCTGAATTTGTTTCAAAGGAAATAACACACGTGTGAGTGTAAATCACTTAGTGAGTCTCGCGTGTGCTAGTGCTTTAGAGAAGAAACACAGTACATAAAACTCTTGTAGGGAAAAACACTTCATTTGTTCATTGGAAACACATCCAAAATTCTAAAATAAAGAGTTATTTTAAAACTCAGTCATTTTTGAAAAAATTCATTTCAGATCTCAAAACATTGCCCCAGTTTTTCAAATCACAGGCATTCTTTCAACTGAAGGTCAACCAGTATGCAAAGCTCTCAAAGCTTCACCTTCAGCGCCACGTATCAATGTGCTAAGACCGTAGCCTATAACACTCAACCGTGCATTGCTGAATAAGTAAGTACACCGCAACGTACTTCTAAGAATCACGTTAGTGCTTACGCCAGGAATTCAAGTTAGTGCATATGCCAGGAATTCAATTTAGTGCATACACCAGGAATTCAGGTTAGTCCATAGGCCAGGAATTTAAGTTAGTGCATACGCCAGGAATTCAAGTTAGTGCATACGCCAGGAATTCAGGATAGTGCTTACGCCAGGAATTTAAGTTAGTGCATACGCAAGGAATTCAGGTTAGTGCTTACGCCAGGAATTCAAGTTAGTGCTTATGCTAGGAATTCAAGAAAAGGCTCATACTTGAGCTCATCATGTATTCAAGATAGGACCAACCAGGCAGCATAGGATTCTAGAGGTGGCTCCTATGAAAACCCCTGCTAAAACCAACCTTAGAGTAAGGGGGTCGGGATGCATTTCATGTGAAACCCCAGTCAAAACCAGTCTTGGAGTAAGGGGGGTTGGGATGCATATCATACTTTATTGCATGTTTAAATATATTTTTATATGATTTTCTGTGGTTTGGATTTGAGATTTATTGTCTTGAAGGCTTGGTTGTGGGTATTGCTTGAGAATGGCAAAATGGTAATTTTGCTTGAGATGGAAAAAGGGAGATAGCTTGAGAATTGAATAGAAAATATATTTTTTTAGAGGAGAAATAAGAACAAGAGTTGTTGTGGTGTAGTGGTTAGAGCCTTAGAATTAGTTCTTGAGGTCTTGGGTCCAAATTCCATCATAGGAGCTTTAGCTTGGTTAAATTTTATTTTTGCTTGGGAAGTAATAATTTCGGCTTTATGTGCTTGGGGGTAGAGAAGTTGTCCTAAGAGAGACATATTAGGAGTACCCTCATTCTACTCCTTTGCCCTACACGAATTTCCTAAGGGGAATTCATTTCCCCTTGATCTTTGATTTTTCTTATTTCTCAATTCATTAGTTTGATCAAGTTGTTCTAGCCATTTCCTTTCCAGAAATTTCAGTAAAGTACTGTGGTTTCGTAGGATCAAAATGCCTTAGTGAAAGGCATCTTATGGTCTGAAAATGTGGAAGAGTTGTGGGAGATTCCAAGAGGATAAATCCCTCTAGTGAACTTGCTAAAAATTCACTCTAGTTAGGTTCATTTCCCTTCATGCATAGAACTGAAATTTTCCAGCTTTGTGTGCCTTCAAGGTGTCAAAATTCTTAACCATTATTCCCTTCCAAATGCTGCCAGAAAAAGGCCCTTTTGTTCAGCCTAGAATCTGGATTTTTTTGGTTATTTTCGGACTACACAAAAGTGGTGCAAAACCAGAAAAATTCCTGTGCAAATCGCAGCTTTTGAGATCCAAAACCAAGCTATTTTCTTTCAGATTTTGTTCAGCACCTTAGGCATGTTTTTCCTCCATGAAGAAGGCTGGAAACCAGCCTTGAAAGCCCCTGAAATTCCCCTTCAAAATCTCTGCAAGCTGGCTGGAAAATGGCAGCCGAAAACTGCCCTGGAAAAATTCCAGCCTGCGAAAATGCTGTACATGATTTTGTCCAGCTTTGTTTCCTAATTCTCTCCTAGCCAAAAGCCCATTCTTGTTCTACATAAACCACCCTTAAACCTTTAGTAACTAAGCTCCATTATCTCCCTTAATCATCTGCACAAAATTCAGACATGGCTACCCGAAAATCTCACCAACAAATCCATGCAATCATGCTTGATTGATTACCAAAATTCCAGCCACTATAGTTTAGCAACCTTCCATAAAGTATCCCTCAAATAGCCAGACTTTTTCTTCACCAATATGCTCCTTGTTTTCAGCCACCATAAGCCTCCTTAAACCAACTTTCAATCAACCGAAATACTGCTCAAAACAGTCGGCCACGACAGACTTCCAAAGCTCTCCAATAATCAAGATATTCTTGAATATTTAGTTTTCAAATTTGCGTCCTAAAAATATTCTTCAAGGATTTTAACAACTAGCCTTTCCGTTTCCCTTCCAAACCAGAGAGCCATTTTCCTAAACCCTACAGAAAATTTGGCAGCCCCAGTTCTCACAGAATTTTGGCAGCTACAAAACAAAATCTCTCAAATCCCTTCAACCTTCAAGAACACACAAAACACACCAAGAACAGCTATTCATTCCTTTCACCTAATACCTCTCCAAACCACTTCAAACCTTCTCTAAAATTTCCAGATTCAACCTACTCACTGCCGTGAGTCCATCAACACCATTCTTAACATCAAACTCCACAAACCAACTTGCTAGTTTGGATAAAAAAAACCAGAAAATTCTGTGAAGGTTCAAGAACACCTTCAAGGTAGGTTTGTTCTAACAACTTCATCTTCTCCAATCATGATCTCTAGAGAAAATATATATGAATAAACATGCCAATGGTCTCTCTCTCTCTCTCTCTCTCTCTCTCTCTCTCTCTCTCTCTCTCTCTCATGGCCGGAACTCTCTTCTCTTGGCCGGATGGCTTCTTCTCCCATGGACATGCTTTCTCCATCTTCCTTGGACGAAGCTAGGCATCTAGGAGTTGAGATCCATTCTAAACTCCTTCAAGGTATTCCTCAACCAAGTAAGTCCCTTCATTCTTTCTGTTATATTCTAGATTCATGTCTGTAGGATGATGTTGATAGTATGTGGATTGTGATAGGATTTGAGCATGTATTGTTGAGATTGAAGCATGAATATATGTATGATTGTGAAGGAGATGAGATTTATGCATGGAAGGTTTATCTTGGTTGATTGAATGATGATTTGGGGTTTGATGCATGTTTCCATGTCATAGGTAGTATTTGTGATGAAGTATGCTAGAGATTATGTCACCTTTGGTGAATAGGATTTATATTCATGTTGGATTATTGAAGCCGTGATCATATTTATGCTAGTAGAGGCTAGACATTGTCTTGATAAATTTGGATCTATGCTTATATGCATGATTTGGATGATTTGATGAATTGAAGGATTGTATATGTTCTTGATTGTGGTTTACCATAGAAATTTGATCATGATCTAGTTGTCCCTAACCTAATTTTTATTTCATGAATAAAATATTTAATAATATAATTTTACTAGTAATTTCAAAAAACCCTAGGAAGGGTAGATTTGGATTATTATATATAATAAGGATATTTTAGTCAAATAAATAATAAATTTTGCTAGAAAAATAATATATATATATATATATATATATATATCACTTACAATAATGAAATCAAATAAAGCCTTTTATGGAAATAATTATAATTAGTAAAATATTTATTACTAAAAATTTAATTATTACCTTTTAATCAAAACCCATTAAGAATTTATTTATTATTGTTCAAGCAAGACTCATTAAATCTATTTTTAACTAATTTTAGCTATCAATTATTTTCTAACAACTAAATTATTAATAAATCATTATTTTATTTAATACTACCTAGGACTCTTGATCAAATAAACTCTAAATTTTTCTTAGCAAGATTTAAACTTTCAATTTATTAGAATTTATTTCCCAAACCATTAATTATTTTAAATATCAAATTAGGCTCAACTTATAAACCTATTTGTTTATTGTTTGGCCTTAGAGCTTGGGACACTAGGATCATGGTAGTAGTAAGTGGAGTTGATTTAAAATTAAGGAAGTGGATTGTGGCTTGAAATTGATTGTGATTTGTATTTGCCCATGCGGGGTTAGGTTAGCTGTTGGAGACCTTTTATTGTGAGCAAGAATCAGGTAAGCTCCTGCATAAAACCTGATTGATGTGAAATGTTTATTATGGCAAGCCAAATGTAGAGTGTATGGACACTCATTTACGTAAAGGCAATTGAGGGTTGAATTCTTTCTTATTTCAAATAATTGAATTATTTAAATATCAATGAGCAAATTTAATCAAACTCAAAACTCTTTCTAAAATTAATTTTGACAAAGACTTTGGAAACTCTTAAATTGCCATTTTCATGTGGAACAGTGTTTTGCTCATTTTATCCCAAGTGGGAAACGTCGTTGAGTACTCAATAAGGGTGGACTACTAGGGCTAGTCTTTGATGGATTAAGGTAAGTCTCTCAGTAGGTGGCCACCTCTGATGGTGAGTCCTTCCCGGATAAGACAACAGTCTAGTAAGTCATGCCGGTCCGAGCTAGCAGTGTTCTTTTTCAGTCAAGTGACTGTGTTTTGCCGGAATGGACACCCGGTTGTTGTTTGGGTTTAGAGAAGGAGGAGTATCTTACCCAATAGGCCGATCACCTACTTTTGTCAGTCTGCACAAAGTGTGGCATTCTGACCGGCGGTATGCACAAAATTGTGGCATGCTGACCATCCGGTTATGGGGCCTAACGTGTGGTAACCCGTAATCCTTTCTTTCAAGTGGTTGATTTTATAAATTATGTTTGGCTGGAAAAGCCAAAACACCACTCTTGTTTTTGATTGATGTTTATTGCTTGCCAGTGATCTCTTATAAAGAATTTTATACCTTGCATTCACGAACTGTTTTCACTGAACACCCAAAGCACACACGGACTTACTGAGATTTTTGTCTCACCACCATTTTACCATGATTTCAAGTCGATCCTGCTATGGGAATGAGTAGTTAGATTATGCCTGTTTTGGAAGATTTTCTGATGATTTATTTTTGTGTAATGTTTTAGGGAGATGAGAGTGGATAAATTTTATTACGGATTTGTTTTGGGTATTTTGGGATATATTCTTGGATTGATATTTATTTTGGGATGTAATAAATTTTAAGTTCAAGTCTCACTTATATTCTGCAATTTCATTTGTGTGACCTAGTTATAAAGCCTCCTTGTCCTTTGGACGAGGCGACATCCCTGGCCCTGGCGGGCCTAGGTAGCGGGGTGTTACATTTCATATTTTCTTAAATGTATAAATATATTTTTATATGATTTTATGTGCTTTAGATATGTGATTTATAATCTAGAAGGCTTAATTGTGTTTATTGAGTAAAAATGGCAAAATGGTAATTTTTCTTGAGGTGGAAATAGAGAGATAGCTGGAGGATTAAATATGAAAAATATTTAAGAGAGAAAATAAGAGCAAGAGTTGTTGTAGTGTAGTGGTTAGAGCTTTTGAATTAATTTTTGAAGTCATGAGTTCAAATTCCATCAATTGTGTTTTAGCATGATTAAATTTTATTTTTGTTTAGGAAGGTTATATTTCGGCCCTTGCATGCTTTAGGGAAGATTAGGAGTGTTGTCCTAGGGGAGACATGATAGGAATGTCCTAACCGTACTCTTGTGCCCTACAAAAATTTCTAAGGGATTCATACCCTTCTTGATCTCTAGCTTTCCTTAATTCTTAATTAATTAGGTTGTTTGATTTATCCAAGCTAATTTTATTCCAGAAATATTCCAGCAAAGTTCTATGATATGGAGGTTTCGAAAATGTCTATGTAAGGTATCTTATTGACCGAAATGGGGAAGAGATATGGAAGGTTCCGAAGAGAATGAATCTCCATGGTTGAACCTTCAAAACTCCAACCTAGTTTTGTTCATTTTCTTCATGTTGTAAACTGGAATTCTTCCAGCTTCTTGATCAATCCAATTGTCGAAATTTTCAGCCATCTCTCCCTCTCAAATGCTGCCAGAAAAATGACCATTTCACTTAGCTTGAGGACTGAACATTCCAGCCAAAACCGAGCTGCACAAAAACTGTGCAAACCAGGAAAGTTTCCTGGGCAGTTTCACAGCTTGGAGACCAAAAAACCAAGCTGTTTCTTCCAGCTTTTCAACCAGCAATGCAGCCTTGTTTTTCCTCCATAAAGAAGGCTAGAAACTAGCCTTGAAGGACCCTCAAAAACCCCTTCAAACCTTCTGCAAGTTAGATGAATCATGGCAGAAAATTCTACCCTGGAATTTCCAGCAAACTTGCGAAAGAAACTAATCAGATTTCCAACGTTATTCCTTCTTCACCCTTGTCCGAAACTTCCTCCATTTTTCTGTACAAACTCTCCTTGAACAGCCATGAACTGAGCTTCATCGTCTTCTCCACTATTCTGCTTGAAAAAGAACTCCATGGGTGCTCCTAAAATCTCTCCATCAATCACTCCAATCAAGCCATTAATTGAAGACTAAAATTCTAGCAAAATAATTCAGCAAACTACCATAGATTACCCCTCAAACAACCAGAAAATTCCTTCATCATTGCACACCATATCTTGGCCATCCTGAAGCTCTTTCGAACAGCTTTCATCCCAGCAAAAGAAAAAAACCCCCGACCAATCAGCCGGCCATTGAAGCTTCCAAAAGTTCTCCATCAACCAAGATTTTCTAACCATATTTGTTTCCAAAATTGATTCCCTAAAATATTCCTTTTGAATTTCAAACAACCAGCTTTCCTTTTCCTCTCAAATCTAAAAATCCAATTATCAAAACCCTCCCAAACCAGTCGGCCACCCTTTCCCCACAGAATTTCAGCCAGCTCTCTCTCTATTCTCTTTATTCTCTCCAAACCTCTAAGAACACCAAGAACACCTACTACTATTCTCACACCTAAGGCCATTCAAAACCACTTCAAGCTTCTCCAAAAACTCTAGATTATACCTACTCATTCTTTTGAATCCATTCGTGCAATTTTTAACATCAAACATTGAAATCAAAGTCTCACTTTTGGATAAAAAACTAGAAGTTTCTTGAAGGCTCAAGAACACCTTCAAGGTAAGCATGAACAATCATCTTTCTCTTCTTCCATCTTCGACCTTGATGAGTATATACTAATGAACTCTCTCTCTCTCTCTCTCTCTCTCTCTCTCTCTCTCTCTCTCTCTCTCTCTCGACCGAATGGTTACTTCAACCATGGCCATATTTTCTTCCTCTCCTTGGTGTATCAAGCTTTTCTAGCGAGAGGATTCTCTTGGATCGACTTCAAGGTAGTCATCATTCAAGTAAGCTTCTTCAACCTTCTCTTTAAATCCTAGATTCATGTCTCTAGGATGTAGTTGGATAAAGATGGAATATATTTGGAGATTGATTATGTGTTTTGTGATGGAGTTGGGATTGAAGTATGAGAATGAATGTGTTTGTGTGATGGAGATGGGATTGATGCATGAGGTGACTTGTCTTGGTTGAATGTATGGCATTTTTAGGGTTTGTTGCATGTTTTCATGTCGTGAGTAGTATGAATGATCAAGCATGTTAAGATTATGTCACCTTTGGTGAATAGGGTTTTATGATTGTGTATTCTAGTTAAAGCCATGAATATGATTATGTTAGTGGAGTTTGAATCATGTGTTGGTAGATTTGGATCTATGCTTTTATTCATGATTTGGATGTTTTGTTGATTGGTGTAGAGTATATGTTCATGATTGTGGTTAGCAATAGGGAATTTGAGCATGACCTTGTTGTCCCTAAGCTAATTTTATTTCATCAATAAAATGATTAATACTGTAATTCCTTCTAGTGATTTCGAGAACCCTAGGAAAAATGCGGTTTTGGACTCTTATACAAAATAATGATATTTTAGTCAAATAAATGATAGCTTTTATTAAAGAAATAAAATATATAAATATTATATAAAGCAATAATATCAAATAGAGTTTTTTATATAAATAATCATAATGGGTAAAACATTAACCTTATAAATTATATATTCATAAATACCATTAAAATTATTTATTATTTTTTTTGCAAAATATATTAAAATTTTCTTATTATTAATTTTATTCATCCAATTATTTTCTAACCGTTAATTATTATTATCTCAAATAATATCATCTTGGCCCTAGGACCCTTTATCAAATAAATCCCAATTTATTTATATCAAGATTTAAACCTTCAACTTATTAGTACCTTTTTCCCAAACTCTAGTTATTTTAATATCAAGCTAGATTTATTTTATAAGCCCTTTTATTTATTATCTAGCCTTAAAGCTTAGGACACTAGGGTCATGATTGTAGTAAGTTGAGCTAGGATTAATTGTGAAAGCAAATTTTGGCTTGAGTTTAATTATGGCTTATGTTTACCCCAGGCGGGGTTAGGTTAGCTTTTGGAGATCTTTATTTTATCTCAAGCAAAGGATCAGGTAAGCTCCTGCATAAAACTTGTTTGATGCAAAGTGGTTAGTATGGCAAGCCAAATGTGGAGTGCGTGGACACTCACTTCTGTAAAGGCAATTGAGGATTGTCTCCTTTCTCATTTCAGATAAACAAATTATTTGAAATTCAATGGACAGTTTTACTCAAACCCTAAAACTCTATCTAAAACTAGCTGTGTCCCAAACTTTGGAAATCCTTAATTGCCATATTCAAGTGGAGCTTTGTTTTATTCAATTTTCTCCCAAGTGGGACAAATTTTGTTGAATACTCAGTAAGGGTAGACTACTAGGACTAGTCTTTGAAGGGTTAGGGTAAGTTTTTCAGTAGGTGGCCACCTCTGAAGGGTAAGTCCTTCCCAGATAAGATGTCAGTTTTGTGGGTTGCGCTGGTCCGAGCTAGCAAGTTTTAGTCAAGTGGACTGTGTGTTGCCGAAATGGACAACCGATTTTGTTTGGGTGTAGAGAAGGAGGAGTATCTTACCCGATAGGCCGATTACCTACTTTTTGTCAGTCTGCACAAAGTGTGGCATTCTGACCGTTGTATGGTTATGGGGTCCAACGTGTGGTAACCCATGACCACCCTTTTGAGTAGTTGATTTTATTATACGTGTATGGTTGGAAAAGCCAAAACGTCACTCTTGATTTTAACTATTGTTTATTGCTTGCCAGTATTTCTCTTATGAAGTTCTTACACTTTGCATTCATGAACTGTTTTCACTGAACACTCAAAGCACACACGGACTTACTGAGATCTTTATCGCATCACCCTTTTTACCATAATTTCAGGTCGATCCTACTATGTGGATAAGTAGCTATTTGTTTCCTGCCTTGGAAGATAATCTGATATTTATTTTGTGTAATGCTTTGGGAGTTGAGAGTGAACAATTTTTATTTCAGAATTATTCATTAATTTTGGGTTGTAATAAGTTTCAAATTTTAATGTACTATTTTATCTTTGTTGTTGAGCCTAGGCAGTAGGGTGTTACAACTCCCACCGCGCACGGTGTAGCACTTAATTCTATACCAGAAGCAGGCATCATAGGATTCTAGAGGTGGCTCTAACCACGTATGGTGTAGCACTTTGTTTCCATACCGGAACCAGGCATCATAGGATTCTAGAGGTGGCTCCCACTGCGTATAGTGTAGCACTTAGTTCCCATACCAGAAGCAGGTAGCATATGATTCTAGAGGTGGCTCCTACCGCATACGGTGTAGCACTTAGTTCACATACTGGAGGCTGGTTAACTACTCATATACTAAATTTCAATCCCATCAAGAAACCCTTTCCATATCAAGAAAACCGTTTTTGGGGCAAAATATCATTTTTCAAAATTTGATCCCACTGACTCGCAAGTCAGATCTTTATTCACATAGACAACGTAGAGCCAATCAATTCATTCCATGGCACTTCAGGCCAATAAATCTATTTCAGGGATCAAAGGGTCGTTTTCCAAAAGTCAATCTCATCACGAGAGATCATTTTCCAAAATTATATTAAATCAGGATAAAAGGGGTTCTGTTCACATATCAAAACATGTTTCCCAGAGTATTCGGGTCATTTTCCCCTTACTTGATCACAAAATTCATTTCCAAGGGTATTTGGGTCATTTTACCCATACTCGATTTCAAAAGACTTTCCGAGGGTATTTGGGTCATTTTACCCTTACCCGATTTGAAAAGTATTCACAAAAGTTCCAATAAGAATATTTCGGTCATTTACCAAATACCCGAGTTTCAAAGGTTTTCATAAATATTCCAAAAAGGACATTTGGATCAATTCTCAAATACCCGATTCCAAAAGGAACACATTTCAAGAAATCCAATTTTCTAATCCCAAAAGAGGATTAAATTCGAAGTTTCCAAATATATTTCCATAAAACGTTCCAATAAGTGCATTCCAGTCAATTTATGAATACTCGATTCCAAGATTTATCAATTTCTGAAAATCCCAAATATTTAATCCGAAAAGGACTAAATTCACAAAATTCATGCTTAGTCATCCAATAAGGTTTCCAAGCCAATTATGATATTCAATCGAGCCCAAAACGGCATAAAATAATTCTTGCTTAGGTAAACCTTAAACATATTCAGGGATTTCCAAAATAGTATAAAACATAGCATTTCATGGAAAAATAGAGCACACTAGCTTTAGAAAGAGTTTTAGAAATCCAAGGGACTCATCTCGTGTCCTAAGCAATCCTTTCTGTTCATGGTCGTTTACCCCTCGTTTCTATCGTTTTTGACGTTCTGTTGGGCATTTGTCACTAAACCTATACCAAACATCATTTTCAGGTCAATTCGTGTTTGGCCGAAAAATAGCCAATGGGCGGCTGATGTCCGACCAACGTGCCCGACGGTTAACCGATGTCCAACCGTCGTTTGGCTGACAGGGCCGACGGTCAAGAAAAACATATAACTTTTGTTTGCGTTGTTTTTTCATCGTTTGATCAATTCTTTTATTTTCCCTTTTCCAAATCCTTCCTCCCTTCATAAATAAGGGATTCACTTCATGTTTCCCCAATTATTTTGTGCAAAATCACACAATTAGTCATTCCTAAATTCGTCCATGTTATAAGCAAAATTCTGGAATTTTGCTCTTTCAACACATGATTTCATTTTGGACATAACTTTCAATCTACAACTCCGATTTGGCTCTATGATATACCAAAATGACCGTAAGACCCTTAACTTTAATTATTTTTAGCCATTTTCCGAGTCCTGACTCCAGGAACACGCTACTGGGCAAGAACAGCCCCAGTAGTTTTCATATTTTTAGTCCATTTCCACAAAACAACTTCACCTACATGAATTTCTTGATTCTTAACACCTATCTAACCCTTAATCCACTTTGTTTCCCTTTAAACATCTTTAGTTCTTCAGATTTTCAGGTCCAAGAAAACCATTAAGTTCTTATGCAAGTAACATATAGCTAACATCAATATTCAAAAACAATCATAATTCATTTTCTTTGATGTTTAACCCATTTTTTCCGAACCCTACCATCTTTCTCCACAATCATGAACAACCCTTTAAATCACCAATCAAATACCCTTATTCACCATACCAAACACAGCTTATGAATCCTTTATCCAACCGGTACACACACTTGCACACACAAAGTGTCACATAGTACATAAAAATCAATTCAATCACCACAAATCTCACATTTTCATGTTAAAACTCTTATCAAAATGATCTCCGTAATGAAATCTACAACTTTAATTCTTGAAGTACAGGACTTTACCTTGTATATAAGGTGTTTTGGCTCAAATTTCCTCCAAGAATCTCCAACTCTCCAAGAACCCTAACTTTTCTCTCTCCTCTTCCAATTTTTCTTGATTTTCTTTTCTTTTTTCTTCCTTATTTCTTCCTTTCTTCTTCTTTTATGGTCTTGGCCGGTTTTCTTCAGCCTCCACCGCCATTCTTAAGTCCAAGAAGTCAACCCACATTAATTGCATTGTGGGCTATCCATTTAGGCTAATTTTCCTATTGGAGAATTTAATTAAAATAGATAATTTTTAAGATTATTCAATAAGCCTTTGCAATTTAATAATCCCACAAATATTCCACACCTCCAATGGTATTTTAACACTTTTTTTCATCCACCATTCACACAATTCCACACACCCATTTTTTTTTAACCGCGATTTTCTATTTTCTTCATAAATAGCCAAAATCGGGTCCGTAATGGAAAAATATTTTATTTCACTATCCAAAAATTCCACTGAATCCATTTGTAACACTTAAACTTTTTAATTCCTTCTCTACTTGGTCAAATTTGCTGTCAAAGTTGCAACGCGGTCAAAATAACAAAAATGCCCTTGACACCCCGGATAACATAATTCGCACCAAAACGTGTGTTTCGTCTCACTGATCAATTTCTCTTCTTAACATACCCTCAAATTCTTATTTTTTTAATAATAGTAGCCTACTGAAGATTTAGGGTACGGGTAGAACAAATCCAATAATTACATCCAGATCCCGACCAAATATTATCATACTAAAATATTCATCTCATTACACTGATCAACTTTTGTTCTGGATATTAATACAAATTCTCATCCTATTACCAACAGTAGCTAGTCAAAGATAAAAATGTTGGGATATTACATTCTCCCCTCCTTACAAAAATTTCGTCCTTGAAATTTATATATACCTTATTCCATCAGATGTTTATTTCTGGTTTCTTCTACCATCTGCTCCTTCTTTACTCTACATGAATCCTGATGAGTCCTTTATTTCCCCGTGACTCTCTAGATTTAAATTCTTCATGAGCAGAGGGGGCATCTTCAAGCCTCTTAGTATGTGGACAACTGGCTAAAGTATGTCCCATTTTCCCACATCCATAACATGCTCTAAATCTCTTATGACACTGTTCATAAGCATGCCCACCCTTATGATTGTAAGTACATTGAACATGTTCTATTCTTCTTGAAATTGGCCCTTCCCTCCTTAGATGCTTTCCTTCATGTTGCTGGCCAATTTCAGCTTCCCCCTTACAGTTCTTTTTAGCTTCGTTCAAATCTTCCATTTCTAGTCGAGAGGCTATTTTACAGCCGCACTGTAGCTTCTTGGGGCTATAGCAACCACTGTTCACCTTAATTCAGGTTGTAATCCTTTTATAAATCGCCAAGTTCGATCTGAGTCTGTCTATACCAATAATGGACAATACTTTGAAACTCTGCGGCATATTTCCCAATAGTTCTCTCTCCTTGTGATATACTTTGAAACTCTTCTTCCTTATTTTCAACCATCCATTGGGGTATAAACTCATTTTTAAATTCTTCTAGAAATTCTTTCCATGTCCAGTCTTTTTGTTCTTGCTCTCGCATCTCCTTGTTCCTTAACCACCAATCTCGGGTAGGTCCTTGAAGTCTAAATGCAGCAAAGTAAACATTCCTCTGCTCAGAGTAATCTAGGACTGCAAAGATGTCATCCATTTGCTCTATCTAGGACTCAGTTTCTTGTTCTGAATCTACTTGTCCATAAAATTAAGGGGGATTGAACTTTAGAAATCGTTCTAGCGCTCTATCCATTTCCTCCTCGGAATGTTGTCCTCTTTGGGTTGGAGTTTTAGTGATATGCTGAAGTACTGAAGCAATATTTTGTAATGCTTAGGCCATTTCACATCCTTGAGATTGTGCTTCCATCCTGGGGATAGTATTTCCAGCAATATGGGTCACATCTCTTCCACCTTGATCTTCAGTGTTACTACGAGTAACTTTTCGCGGCATATCTTTCTCTCTTTAAATCTACTTTATAAAGCACCAAGTAAATGTATACATCTCAATACTTCCCATTCATATGACATGAAATAGAAAAAAAGAACTCTATTTAGCACATATAAACATGATCTCTTGAGATATTCTCATACTCTTTCAACATAATAAGATACCTTCACATAAATCATTCTCGTATGATTTATAATTTAAACCTCTGGTACTTATGTTATTTTGCACATAGATCACACTTTCATTTCCATAAACAGACCTAAATCACTTATTTCAACTTTCATGGGAACTTCCCAGGGGTCACCCATCCTAAAATTTCTCTAACCCAAGCACATTTAACTTCAAATATCTAGTGATCCCTGGTTTATTAGTATTAATATAATCATATCATTTCACACATTATGACAAACCAGTGCTTCTAGCACTCAAATATAACACTAAAACACTAAACAAGTGTGCATATTCTTATCTGCACAATTCATATCACACTATACACATAGGGCCTTTAAATATTCAGCCTCTGTTATTCCTCATCTTACTATTATTGGCCCCAACATAAAATGTTTCAATCAATAAACAATTCCTATATAAGATCTCTCTGGCCTTGACCCATTTACCATTATTCAAATTCGGGGTCATAGGCCTTTTTAAAGGATATTGAATTCGTCTCGTATCCCTCTTCTTCTGGCTTATCAAAATAAGATATACCTCGAAGTCACATGTCACATCTATTTCCAATATCCAATTTCATAAAATGCACTATCCCGATAAATTCACATTTGCTCAAACAATGATGGACTCCTTGATGTCTTGTTAGAGGCTCAGCTATATTCCATCAGAAGCTCTATTATGATTTTAGCTATGCTCTGATACCACTTGTAACACCCCATATTTTCATAGCGTAGTGAGCTTATACTTTGTGGGATGTCGCCCCGTCTGTCTGCTCAGAAAAGGGGTGTCTATAACAAACTTTACTCAAAAGGTAGCGGATTTTTTTAAAATAAAAAAGTAAAAGAATTTGGCTTCTGATACATATACTCATGGGCACAACAGGTCCAAGATGTAGCATGAGCTTTTGGGAGTCTACCGCGCTTTCGCTACTCCTCTGATCCTGAATTTGTTTCAAAGGAAATAACACATGTGTGAGTGTAAATCACTCAGTGAGTCCCATGTGTGATAGTGCTTTAGAGAAGACACACAGTACATAAAACTCTTGCAAGGAAAAACACTTCATTTGTTCATTGGAAACACATCTAAAATTCTAAAAAAAAGAGTTATTTCAGAACTTAGTCATTTTTTGAAAACTTCATTTCAGATCTCAAAACATTGCCCCAGTTTTTCAAATCATAGGCATTCCTTCAACTGAAGGTCAGCCAGTATACAAAGCTCTCAAAGCTTCGCCTTTAGCGCCACGTATCATTGTGCTTAGACCGTAGCCTACAGCACCCAACCGTGCGTCACCGGATAAGTAAGTACAGCACAACATACTACTGAGAATCAAGTTAGTGCATACGCCAGGAATTCAAGTTAGTGTATACTCCAAGAATTCGAGTTAGTTCATACGCCAGGAATTCAGGTTAGTGCTTACGCCAGGTATTTAAGTTAGTGTATACGCCAGGAATTTAAGTTAGTGCATACGCCAGGAATTCAAGTTAGTGTATACTCCAAGAATTCGAGTTAGTTCATACGCCAGGAATTCAGGTCAGTGCTTACGCCAGGAATTTAAGTTAGTGTATACGCCAGGAATTCAAGTTAGTGCATACATCAGGAATTCAGGTTAGTGCTTACGCCAGGAATTCAAGTAAGTGCATATGCCAGCAATTAATGTTAGTGCATACACCAGGAACTTAGGTTAGTGCTTACTTCAGGAATTTAAGTTAGTACTTATGCCAGGAATTCAAAACAAGGCTCGTACTTGAGCATATCAACTATTCAAGATAGGACCAACTAGGCAGCATAGGATTCTAGAGGTAGCTCCTACCGCGCACGATATAGCACTTAGTTCCCATACCAGAAGCAGGCAGCATAGGATTCTAGAGGTGGCTCCCACCACGTACGGTGTAGCACTTTGTTCCCATTCCGGAACCAGGCAGCATAAGATTCTAGAAGTGGCTCCCACTGCGTACAGTGTAGCACTTAGTTCCCATACCAGAAGTAGGCAACATAGGATTCTAGAGGTAGCTCTCACCGCATACGGTGTAGCACTTAGTTCACATACTAGAGGCTGGTTAGCTACTTGTATACTAAATGTCAATCTCATCAAGAAACCCTTTCCATATCAAGAAAACCATTTTTGGGGCAAAATATCATTTTTCAAAATTTGATCCCACTGACTCGCAAGTCAGATCATCATTCACATAGACTCCGTAGAGCTAATCAATTCATTCCATGGCACATCGGGCCAATAAATCTATTTCAGGGATCAAAGGGTCGTTTTCCAAAAGTTAATCTCATTACGAGAGATCATTTTTCAAAATTATGTTAAATCAGGATAAAAGAGTTCTGTTCACATATCAAAACATGTTTCCAAGAGTATCCAGGTCATTTTTCCCGTACTTGATCACAAAAGTCATTTCCAAGGGTATTCGTGTCATTTTACCCATACCCGATTTCAAAAGACTTTCCGAGGGTATTCAGGTCATTTTACCCTTATCCAATTTGAAAAGTATTCACAAAAGTTCCAAAAAGGATATTTCGGTCATTTACCGAATACCCGAGTTTCAAAGGTTTTCATAAATATTCCAATAAGGACATTTGGGTCAATTCCCAAATACCCGATTCCAAAAGGAACTCATTTCAAGAAATCCAGAATTCTAATCCCAAAAGAGGATTAAATTCGAAGTTTCCAAATATATTTCCATAAAACGTTCCAATAAGGGCATTCCAGTCAATTTATGAATACTCGATTCCAAGATTTATCAATTTCTGAAAATCCCAAATATTTAATCCGAAAATGACTAAATCCACAAAATTCATGCTTAGTCGTCCAATAAAGTTTCCAAGCCAATTATGATGTTCAATCGAGCCCAAAACGGCAAAAAATAATTCTTGCTTAGGTAAACCTTAAACATATTCAGGGATTTCCAAAATGGTATAAAACATAGCATTTCATGAAAAAACAGAGCACACTAGCTTTAGAAAGAGTTTTAGAAATCCAAGGGACTCACCTCGTGTCCTAAGCAATCCTTTCCGTTCACGGCCGTTTACCCCTCGTTGCTATCGTTTTTGACGTTCTGTTGGGCATTTGTCACTAAACCTACACCAAAAATCATTTTCGGGTCAATTCGTGTTTGACCGAAAAATAGCCGACAGGCGGCCGGCATGTCACCGACGTGCCTGACGGTTAACCGATGTCCAACCGTCGTTTGGCTGACGGGGCTGATGGTTAGCCAATGAAGCCAACGGTCAAGAAAAACGTCTAACTTTCGTTCGCATCGCTTTTTCATCGTTTGATCAATTCTTTCGTTTTCCTTTTTCCACATCTTTCCTCCCTTCATAAACAAGGGATTCACTTCATGTTTCCTCAATTATTTTGTCCAAAATCACACAACTTCGATTTTGCTCTATGATATACCAAAATGACCATAAGACCCTTAACTTTAATTATGTATAGGCCATTTTCAGAGTCCTGACTCCAGTAACACGCTACTAGGCAAAAACAACCCTAGTAGTTTTCTAATTTTTAGTCCATTACCACAAAACAACTTCACCTACATGAATTTCTTGATTCTTAACACCTATCTAACCCTTAATCCACTTTGTTGCCCTTTAAACATCTTTAGTTCTTCAGATTTTCAGGTCCAAGAAAACCATTAAGTTCTTATGCAAGTAACATATAGCTAACATCAATATTAAAAAACAATCATAATTCATTTTCTTTAACGTTTAACCCATTTTTTCCAAACCCTACCGTCTTTCTCCACAATCATGAACAACCTTTGAATCACCAATCAAATACCCTTATTCACCATACAAAACATAGCTTATGAATCCTTTACCCAACCGGTACACACACTTGCACACACAAAGTGTCACATAGTACATAAAAATCAATTCAATCACCACAAATCTCACATTTTCATGTTAAAACTCATAGCAAAATGATCACCGTAATGAAATCTACAACTTTAATTCTTGAAGTATAGGACTTTACCTTGTATATAAGGTGTTTTGGCTCAAATTTGCTCCAAGAATCTCCAACTCTCCAAGAACCCTAACTTTTCTCTCTCCTCTTCCAATTTATCTTGATTTACTTTTCTTTTTTCTTCCTTATTTCTTCCTTTCTTCTTCTTTTATGGTCTTGGCCGGTTTTCTTCAGCCTCCACCGCCATTCTTAAGTCCAAGAAGTCAACCCACATTAATTGCACTGTGGGCTATCCATTTAGGCTAATTTTCCTATTGGAGAATTTAATTAAAATATATAATTTTTATGATTTTCCAATAAGCCTTTGCAATTTAATAATCCCTCAAATATTCCACTCCTTCAATGGTATTTTAACACTTGTTTTCATCCGCCATTCATACAATGCCACACGCCCTTTTTTTTTTAACCGCGATTTTCTATTTTCTTCATAAATGGCCAAAATCGGGTCCGTAATGGAAAAATATTTTATTTCACTATCCAAAAATTCCACTGAATACATTTGTAACACTTAAACTTTTCAATTCCTTCTCTACTTGGTCAAATTTGCGGTCAAAGTTGGGGCGCGGTCAAAATAACGAAAATGCCCTTGACACCCCCGGATAACATAATTCGCACAAAAACGTGTGTTTCATCTCACTGATCAATTTCTCTTCTTAACATACCCTCAAATTCTTATTTTTTTTAATAATAGTAGCCTACTGAAGATTTAGGGTACAGGTAGAACAAATCCAATAATTACATCCAGGTCCCGACCAAATATTATCATATTAAAATATTCGTCTCATTACATTGATCAACTTTTGTTCTGGCTATTAATACAAATTCTCATCCTATTACCAACAGTAGTTAGTCAAAGATAAAAAGGGTGGGATATTACAAATTGAGTAGGAAAGAGCTACCTAGAGTATGGTCTGCCATAGCATACAGTATTTGAAACTGATATAAAGAAATAGCAACTGAGGAAAGTGACTTGAGACACATCTATCTTGACATCTGCTACAAAATTGAAAAAATTGCCATAGGAAGAGTTATTTTCCCACTTGTTCTTAAGCATCTATACAAAAATCATGTAGTTGATTAATATCACATTAAATATGTACTACACCATGAACAATTGAACACTGCCTTCTGTTATAGCTAAAAAAGAGTATTACATTCACGAGCCTGGTTGTTTGACTTTGTATTCTGTGTGTAATGTAGTCTTGCTACCACTTTACCCACTTTTGTTATAGTCCATTTATTTATTAGAATTTAGGAACACATGAAAGAGATTAAGATATTTAACCTGGATGCTTATGCTTAGGTGGAGTTGATATGCAAAAAATGAAAAACATAATACTCATGGGAGACTAATTTTCTATAACTTGGCTATAAGATTCCACCTTTTTTTTTTTTCTTGGAGGGATAGGGGGTAGGGGAGGGTGGGCTTTGTTGTTATCTTTCTTTTAGGTGTGAAAATAGTTTTCTAGTTTCTCTAGGTTGATATATATCATCTTTACCTAGGTAAAGTCTACCGAGTACGATGAAGCTTAAGGAATAAGACAAAATGTGCCATTTAACAAAGCCGCTACCCTCATATTTCAATGCCCACTCTAAATCCAAAGGACCAAAATGAAAATGACATAATTTTGTGCTTAGGTTTCTAAACTTTACTTGAGATTATACTGTATGCTATTTGATTGGACTAGTGAAAGGGTTTACTTGGAAGTAGGCTTTGCATAAAATGTAATCTTCTTTCAATGCCTCGCTATTAGCTATATACTATTGTTGGACAACTAGCATATTGCTAGTTTTTAATTTAGCTACAGCAGTCTTCTGTAATTTTTTGACTGGTGATTCTTGGCATCTTTGTTGCTTTTCTCATGTCTGTCAATCTATAATCAACGTGAACATTATGCTTCAAAAAATGAAAATTTTGTCTATTTCTATAAATCTTGATCTAATCATCTAGATATATGATAAATTTGAGATGCTGCTTTGTAATTTTTATACTAACTAAAAAGATATAACATATTTTCTGGTTGATATTCTATATTTAAACTTGGAATTTATAATTCAAAAATTGCGTGAACTTTAGTTCTTTATTGCTTTCAAAAACCTTGATCTTAGACAATACACACACACACACACACACACACACACACACACAGAGATAGATAGATAGATAGATAGATAGATAGATATAGATATATATCTCACAAACCTTGATCTTAGCTAACATGAGATTGAACATGTCAAAATCATTTAGAGAGACTGTTCTTTACTGAACAATTAGCTTTCTCCCCCATGAGCTATTTTCCTACTTGTTCTTAACATCTGTGCAAAAATCATGTAGTTGATTAATATCATATTAAATATGTACTATATCATGAACAATTGAACACCAACTTTGTAGATTAAAAACAGAAGGAGGCATGCTTTTGCGAAAATGAAAAAAAAAAATAGAGAGAAAAAATACAACGAAGAACAACAACATAGAAGTGTTTAATCTATACCTCTGTGTGCCTTAAGCCTCTTTGGCTGTGAAAGGATCGACTGAACCACATGGATAGCTCCTTATTGCCTGCTTGATAAAGCCTCCAGTTGAAATCCCGCTAACCTCCTACTTCGCCTTGTTTGCATGAACGCCAAAGCTTTTCAGATCTTGGAATATTCCACTACCTCAATCCTTGTTGGTGAAACAAAAGGTGAGAAGGAACGGTCTCAATGTTCTTGATTATCTTGCTATTGATTAGCAAATATCAAGAACAAGGAAGAAGGAAGTCACAAGAGAGAGAGAAGCGAGAAAAACAAGGCTTTTTTTTTTACGTTCACAGAGACGTGAGTCTCTTTCAAAAACCATAGTCTATTTTTATATGTTAACAATATCTCCCGGGATTTGATATTTCAAACACTTGGATATTATCAACGGAGTGAGTTTGGCTTAGCCTTAAACTCTTCTAAACCATATTTGGAGAAAATCTAAATGGTCTAAGCTATTGGGCCAAAATAATATTTACTATTTTTCTTGGACCCAAAAAGCCTAAAATAATAAAAATTATTTATTTATTTTCTGGACTTATAGAAATAACCCAATAAATAATTAATGAGCCCAAATGAACAAAAAATAATTAAACATTAATTATTTATTTCCTGAGCTTATAAAAATAACCCAATAAATAATTAAACAAGCCTTTTTCTATCTAGTTTAAGCCTAGGTTAATTTTCTAATTATTCAAACTGGACCTTGGACCTGAATAATTAATTAACCAATTAAACCAGATAATAAAATTTTCTCAACTTCTTTTTATTTATTTTTATTTCAGTCCAATAATAAATTAGACTTCCTCAATAAAATAAAATCCTCTTTAAATAAGACCAATTCCTCAACCCAAAATTAATTAGGACATACGGGCTATTTCGATGACCAAAAAGACAAATCGTCTTGGCTACTAAAATGACCAAAATACCCCTGCTATATAAATAGTTGTATTTTGCATTTTAAATATTTCTTAATATCACCATAAGGAAATATTGACTCCAAGGACAATGCTGTGTTAGCAAAGTCTTCGACCTACAGGTGAAATAACTAAAATACCTCTACACATCACCGTGCTTTTAGAGAGGAAAAAGTGTACAACACCTCTCTAAATGACATCTACTATCCTTAGGCTTCTAGTCCAATGATCCACGACTTCTTGAAGTGTTTCCGCTTTCCAAGGGAGCTACCCTAAAGCAAACATCCAAGTCATGTTTCCCAAGGCCCTGGACAATTAGATCATTCAGACAACCACAAGGGGCGATATTGTATAGAACCTATCTTATACAAGTCTGTCTTAACTAACTAGTTACATATACCTAATATATAAGTATATTGATTCTACGATAGAACCTCAACTAAAGCATATCAAAGTACATGCTTCCAGCTTCGTCAGACCACCTACTCATACTCAAGCCATAGAGTATTAGTCCACGCTGTAGTAGTAGTAGTCTTGGTTTCTCCCAAATAGTATTTTAAGAAACCACTACTACAGGTCATGTTCTACGTATTCAAAATACGCTTATGTCATAAAATGAGTGGACTACCCACTGGCTAAAGGTAAGCCATTCCCCATTTAGAATTCATAACATAATAACCTAAACATGATGAGATTTCTATTTTCATCAATCAGTTAAGAACAAATGTTTATGTGTTAAATAATCTGTGACCCATACTTACTGTGAAAGACCACCATTCACATGGATCACTTATTTAAACATAATGGGTCTTTTTCAAATGAAATTGTGCATAAATAAAATGTAAATTCACAAATAATTTTTGAAAATAAATTCTTTTATTAAAATATTCGATGTTTACATTAGAAACCTAGTCTAAGAAGGCATATTTTCCAACAATCTCCCACTTGCACTCTAAGACTAAGTAAGTCCGTTGCCCACCCCTATGGCATCTAAGTGTCTCTTGAAAACTCTCTCAGCCAAAAGCTTAGTAAATGGATCTGCTAGATTGTTCTCTGAGGCAATCTGTTCCACCACAACTTCCCGTCTCTGGATGAAATCCCGGATCAGGTGGTACTTCCTCTCGATGTGCTTCCCCTTCTTGTGGTTCTTGGGTTCTTTGGATTGCGATACTGCTTCAATGTTGTCTCAATACATCACAATCAGCCTGTCCATGTGTGGCACGACTCCAAGTTCTGAAAGGAACTTTCGGAGCTAGACTGCTTCCTTGGATGCCTCCGAAGCTGCCACATACTCAGCTTCCATAGTACAAGATTTTTTGATACTCCTCCATGAAATAGCTCCTCCAGATAAGGTGAAGACATATCTACTAGTGGATTTTCTCTCATCCTTATCCGCCAAGAAGTCTGAGTCTATGTATCCTGTAGGAACCAAGTCATCAGTCCTGTAAACTAGCATATAATCTCTTGTTCCCTTGAAGTACTTGAGAATATGCTTTACAACTTGCCAATGAACCTCCCCAGGGTTTGATTGACATCTGCTAACCAAGCCTACGACAAAGCAGATATCTAGCCTAGTATACAGCATGGCGTACATAAGACTTCCCACAGTCGAACCATAGAGAATCCTACTCATTCTGTCTTTTTCTTCTTGAGACTTTAGACAGTCCTTTGAAGAAAATGACAAGTCATGTCTACAAGAAATTAGAGCTCCCTTGCAAGAGTCTATGCTGTACTTAGCCAGCATCTTGTCAATGTATGTTGCTTGGGATAATCCTAACATTCTCTGCTTTCTATTTCTATGAAACTTAATACCGAGAATGTAATTAGCTTCTCCGAAGTCCTTCATACTGAATTGACTAGATAGCGAAACCTTTGTAGATGACAATGACCCTATATCATTTCTAATGAGTAGAATGCCATCCACATACAAGACAAAAAAAACCACATTAATGCCATCAAGCTTTGTTGTACATGCATGGTTCATCCTTGTTTTGAATAAAACTGTAAGACTTTACAGTTTCGTCAAAACGAATATTCTATGCTCTTGACACCTGCTTAAGTCCATATATGGACTTCTTAAGCTTGCAAACTATATGTTTTTAGCTTTTAGCAATAAAGCCTTCCGGTTGGGACATATGGATGGCTTCGCTAAGATGGCCACTAAAAAAGCCGTCTTGACATCCATTTGCCATATCTCATAGTCATATGACATGCGATAGCAAGAAGGATACAGATGGACTTAAGTATGGCCACCGGGGAAAATATTTCTCTATAATTGATATCCTCTTTCTGAGTATACCCTTTTGCCACAAGCCTAGCTTTGAAGGTTTTCACATTCCCGTCTGCTCCCCTCTTCCTCTTGTATACCCACTTACACCCAATGTGTTTTATCCCTTCAGGTGAAGCTACAAGATCCCAAACCTGATTGAATTACATAGACTCAATCTCGACTTTCATTGCTTCATGCCCAAGATTTGTTTCGGCATTAGCAATAGCCACCTCGTATCTAGTGGGGTCTTGTTCCTGATGGTCGGAGACTAGCTCGAAAGCTTCTCTAATCCACCTCTCTGGAACCCTAGACACTCTCCCACTACGACGAGGCTCCCTTTGTATAAGCTCTTGAGACTGTGCCTCTTCTTGTTCCACAATCGGGTCAGAAGAAGTTGATTCCAAAGATAACTTCTCCTCAAATTCCAACCTAGTTAAACCTTTAGTGGAAGTATTTTGATCATCCTCTAAGTATATAGCATTGGTACTAACTAGTGCTTTATGCTTCTTAAGATGATAAAAGTAACTACCCTCTGTCCCTTTTGGATACCCAGCAAAATAGCATAATTCTGATCTTGGTTCCAATTTGTCTCTCTTGACCAGTACATAAGCTGGACAACCCCATATCCTGAGATGATTCAGACTTAGTTTACACCCAGTCCACATCTCATAGGGAGTCCCAGGTACTGACTTAGAAGGCACCAAGTTCAAAATGTATGCCACTATTTCCAGGGCATATCCCCAAAAAGATATTGGAAGAGTAGCATGAGACATCATGCTTCGGACCATTTCCATTAATTTCATGTTCCTTCTCTCAACTATTCCATTCTGCTGGGGTGTCTCCAGTGCAGAGAGTTGGGATACTATCCCGTGATGCACCATGTAGTCCTTGGATTCACCAAAGAGGTACTCTCCACCACGATCTAATCGTAAGGTCTTGATTAATTTACTTGTCTGACATTCCACTTCAGCCTTAAACTCCTTGAACTTGTCAAAAGAGCCAGACTTGTGCCTCATCAGGTAAATATAACTAAACCTTGTACAATCATCCGTGAAAGTGATTAAGTACTCAAAACCCCCTCTAGCTGGTGTAGACAAGGGACCACACACATCAGTGTGAACAAGACTCAATATTTCCTTAGCTTTATCCGCCTTTAGTGTAAATGTCCTTTTGGTTATCTTTCTTATCAGGCAGGATTCACACTGAGGCCAATTTTCCAGTCTCAATGAGCCCAAAGGCCCATTATGAATTAACCTCTGAATCCTGGTTGAGTTGATTTGACCTAACCTTAGATGCCAAAAGTATGAGTCATTGATATTGGTCTTTCTTTTGTTAGTTAAAGGTTCAAATTGAGCGTTATTTAATTTATTGTTAATAGGGTTTAAGAAGAATAGATTTCCATACATGTGCCCAGTATATAAAATTTCTCCATCTCTACTGATAGAAATACCAAAATGGAAAGATACAGAATATTCTTGATTTATTAGTTTTGCAACTCAAATCAAATTTTGACGAAATCTAGCTACATATAAAATATCTTTTAAAACCACTATTCTATTACAATCAAAAATAAAATCCAGCTTTCCCACTTTAAGGGCCCAGACTTTTGCTCCATTTCCCACGGGTAGCCCATGTTTACCCTTGTTGAGTCTTCTAATCTTTCTAAACCCCTACAAGGAGTTACAAATATGATCAGTGGCTCCTGAATCAACAATCCAAGTGGAAGTTGATCCAACCATTGATATAGACTCTAGACAGAAAACATTACCTGTGGGGTTTTTCTTGGTTTGAAGATCTAGACACTCTTTTTTCTAGTGTCGATTCTTTCCACATTTGAAGCACTTGCCCTTTGGTTTGTCTTTGGGCTGGGTTTTGGGCTGGGCCGTTGCGTTTCCCTTCTTCCTTTTGAACTTTCTAGGCTTGGGCCTAGTTCTTGAGGATAAGCCTTAGCAATTATAGCCTTTGATTGAGGCTTTATGACCTTCTTTGCCATATAGAGTTCCTTCATCAACTCAGTTAAACTCATATTTAACTTGATCATGTTATAATTCAACTTGAATTGAGTAAAGGAACCCGGTAGAGACCCGAGAACCATATCCACTTGGCTCTCGGGGTCAATGACAGCCCCTAAGATTTCTACTTCCTCGGGAGCAACAATCATCTTGAGCATGTGCTCTCTGACTGATGCTCCCTCAGCCATCTTAGCGTTGATTATAGTTCGAAGAGCTTCCTGCCTTGTGGATCAACTCTTATCTACGAACAGAGTGGCCAATGACTGATTAATATCATACGCAGAAGACATGTGCTCATGTTTTGACTGGAGCACATTAGACATAAATGCTAACATATAGCAGCGTGTCATTTCATCAGCCTTCTTCCATACCTTCTCAGCCTCTCGCTCTTCGGCAGTGGAACCTTCCCCGATAACAGGACAGGTCTCGTAAAGGACATACTTATACTCCTCAGCTATGAGTATTATATCCAAGTTCTTCTTTCGGTCCACATAGTTTGGACCTGTTAGCTTATTCTCTCGGAGAATAATGGCCAAAGGACTAAAAAAATCTCCCACCATTTCTGAAAAATTGAAAATAAAAGAAAAGATTTAGTTTATGAAAACAAAATAAATTTGTGCACTTTATAAAAATTGAAATTAATTTGGCTCTTAGGAGAACTGACATAGCTTCTTGGAAAGATTAACAGTTCCCTAAGCTAAGTGTGTTAACCACCACAAATTAATTTCCCTTTTAGGTAATGATCCAGAAAATAACTCTATCGAGGGGATGGCCGTTTTCTCCCATTTCCTATGGACATACCTCGCACTATAACCTCCAACGAGGGGCTGGCTGATTATAGTACGTGCCATGGGTTATTAATTACATCACTCCATTAAATCTAGATCCTTGTGGTATCCCCATCCTATACGAGTTCACTTCCAGGGTGACGCGAGGGGACCCACGATCTCCAATGAGGATCGTGATGGAAGCCGTGAGGCCATTGGAACCCCTCTCATACTTAGTCTTTTAAAACATGGGTTTCTATGAAAAATATCCTTTTGAAAATTTCCATTAAGTCTTTCCTTAACTGAAAAATAAATTATCTAAATCCATTAAAATCTCTATATCAAGGTTTATATCCTTTGAGAGATTTTTCCATGGACTAATTTTATTTAAGTTAAAAACTTAATGATTTCAAAAATTTTCCAATTAAAACTTTCTAGAGAATTTGGTCTCAAGTTTATTTTGACAAAACAATTTTTCTAGTACAAAAATAAAACAAAATGGCTTTCTGTTTTTAACTTACAAAAATATCTAAATCCAATATAATTTCTATGTCAATGATTAAATCCTTTGAGAAAATATCTAAGGATTAATTTTTTTTTCAAGTTAAAATAACCACTTAATTTTTTTAAAGAAAAATGTTTTCTTGTTAAAAATATTTCCAAAGACTTTGGTCTTTGAGAAAATGTGCACATAGGTACAAGGAAACACATGCAAATCTCAAATAATTTGTGTACTTCCTTTCTTTTTCTAGCAAGAATAATTTTCTTATTTTCTCAACAACATAATTTCTTCACTTCGTCCAATTTCCAGCAGATTATCACTTCAAAGTATATTAAATAAGCTGTAAAATATGTTAAATTTCCTCTCAGAATAGTCGACTAACATTTCTTCTATAAACATGATTTTCTTTTTGTAATATCATCCTGACATTATGCTTTCTTGCAATAAAATTCATGTTCAAACAATTTCTAATAAACAAATAATATCTTTAACTCCTAGGAAAAGGATTCTTACTTTCTTTAAGATGAGAAATATGGCTCGCAATGGATTCTCTTTCATTTTTTATTTTCCTTCTCCCTTCCTCCTTCATTTTCCTTTCTTTTTGTTCTCCGTCTCTTTTTTCCTTGCTATCTCTCGGCTCCATTTTTTTTCTTCCTCTTTATTTCCTTTTCTTTCTTCTTTCTTCCCCTCTTTTCTCCTTCCCTTTTTAGATTCCCGCTTGGCCAAATACTGGTCTCTCACCTATATATATATATATATATATATATATATATATATAACTTTCTTAAATATAACTAAACAATTTGATTTTTTTAGCCTATCCTAGAAGCTCTTAGAACTCTATGGAACAAAATGGAAACTTATAGAACTTCCTAGACTGCCTTAAAATTAATAGAATATATGAAAAGCCCTGAGAATCCTACAGAATATATCAGAACTTGGTAGAAGATTTGAGGACTAGTAGAAAATGCAAGAACACTTATGAATCTTGCATGGTATTTACATGATCCAATAGAGTCAAAGCATGGTCAAATCATCACATGATGTGGGCAACCTTCATTAACTATTCTAGGCCCCATAACTATCCTTATCTCATTCTTCATTCATCCTATTATTATTATTATTATTATTATTATTATTATTATTATTATTATTATTATTATTATTATTATTATTATTATTATTATTATTATTATTATTATTATTATTATTATTATTATTATTATTATTATTATTATTATTATTATTATTATTATTATTATTATTATTATTATTATTATTATTATTATTATAAAACTAATACTAATTATGATGATGATGATGATTAAACATATATAGGTAATAATAGTAATAATGGAAATAATACTAATAACAATAGGGAAAACAACAACAACAACAATAATAATAATAATATCGATATTAATAATAGTAATATAATTATAATTATAGCAACAATAATAATTGTGATAATATACTAATAAGAATAATAATGCTACTATTACTAGTAATAATAGATTTAACACGAATGGTAAGAGTAGTATTATTTCTTCTATATATTCTTATATTGTTAATATTAATATACTCTATATAGAGTGGGATATTACAATCTCCCTTCCTAAAAGGAATTTCATTCTTGAAAATAATACCCACCTTCAAATAATTCTAATATATTCTATGCATTTCAGCTATTTCCTATGTGGCATTCTCTATAGGGTGATGGTTCCATAACAACATAACAAGTGGAATTTGCTTATGGCATAACTCATTCTCAGTACGTTCTAAGATTTTAATTTCTTCATATTTCAAATCCTGCATTAATACTATGGCAGGATGATTCAAAGTATGATTGGGGTTTGTTATATATTGTCGGAGTTGCGGTACATTGAACACGTCATGGATGCCTTGAAGTTCTTGCTGCAGTTCTAGTCTATAAGCTACCTTTTTAACTCTCTTAGTAATCGAAAAAGATCCTACATATCGTGCAGTCAATTTTTTTCCTTTGCAATCCCTTACCCTGTTGGGGTATTATTCTTAGAAACACCTGATTCCCCACAACAAATTCCAAATATTTTCAATGGCGAGTGGCTTAACTCTTTTGTCGACTTTCAACAATCGCTAATCTTTCCTTATGTATATATATGCATAAGTATATATATGTATGTGTTCTATGTGTGTGTGTGTGTGTGTGTGTGTGTATGTATTTGTTATGTCTATATATACTTATATGTATATATATTTTGCATATTTGTGTCTATTTGTCCTTATATACATAACATAAATATATGTATGTGTTGTTTAAATATACGTATGATGATACGAATTAAAATCATCACTATTTTTCCAGTTATTTGATATTATTTTTGAGATACCTTTGATGTAATAACTAGGCGCATTCCTTCTTATTTGACATTTTGCTTGTAAAAATTGTTTTTGACCAACTTGTTCAGATTTGAGTTAATTTCGAGCAAAATTAGACAAATTCTTGAATGCAGCTAGCTCTAGGTCCAGCCAAGGCACTAGGCGCCGGGTCCATTCTGGTCAAGCAGAGAAAATAGAGGAAAACTCAGGGCAAAAATAGAACACACCTGGCGCAGGTGGGTACCGGACCCAACGCTAGGTCCACTCTAGATATGGAAATCTTGTGCACAAATTTGGTAATTTTCTAATGATTTTGGTATTTTCTGAATCCTACTTGCCTAAGACTTCTTAAGCAATGAATTTAGCATCAAAGAAGATTGTAAAAGCAAGTGGAAACACAAGAAAAAGTAGTGAATTCAATGAGCAAATCAGAAAATTAGTCATTGAAGGAGGATTTCACCAAATCAAGGTGGGTTGTTCAAGGGAGTCTTCGAATGAGAAGAATGAGGCTTATCTATGAGTACTTTCTCTTACCTTTGTTTTTTTGTTCTTAAACAATGATGTATTCAATGTTTTTATTGTAATTTGACATTATTTTGGGATTTATGACTTATTAAATTTATTTAGTCTTTTGATCAATTGATTATTATTCTTGGTATTTGATTACTTATTTTTCTTACAGGGTTGATTGATTGATTTTTGTTATTAAGTTGCTTGAAAAAGAGGTTGGTAATGACTTCAATTGATTAATTTCATATTTGTTATCTCTTAACTTGCTTGAAAAATTGGTTAATTACTTAGAACTTAGGTAATCAAAGGTTGGTTGATGATTGCTAGAATATAGATTCATTGACTAATTTCATAGTTTAAATTACCTAGAATATAAGAGTTTAAATAAAGATTAATTTTAAGCATCTTTTGGATAAATTGGTTGAGACAGAATATATTCACTAATTTAACTAGAAAATAGTGATTCCATGGATTGTAAAAGTAGTTGGTTTATTTTAAGTCCTTCATGAAACTAAGATGATAAATGATGATAATATTAGCTAAGTGATTCATTATCATGTTTTCAAAAGCTTCTATCTAAATTGCATATTTTAACATCCTTGTGTTGTATATATTTCTTCATTTTTCTTTTTCTTATTTTCTCACTTTATTTGGTTGGTTAAACAATGAATGAAAAGTGATTAGTGTGTACTTGTTCCTTTGAGGATCAATACTCGTTATTTTTCTATAATATGCTTGCGATGAGTATAATTGCTCGTATGTATATTTTGGGATTAATATCTTAATTAAAACTTGGCTAGGGGATGGATTTAAATTTAATGATTTTTATACACCCAAAATTTACGCATCAATTTTTTGGCACCGTTGCTGAGGAACAATATCATAAAAGCTTGGATGTCATTGATTTAGCCATATTTATATATTTATATGTCCATATGTGTATATATCAATATGTATATATGTTCTTTGAGTAAATAGGTGTTATATTTTGTTGTTTGTAACATTGTGTAACTTAATTGATTAGCTTAGTTCATGTTGTATTAATAAATACCACTAACTTTTGTTGTAGTTTGTAAGTATATCTAATGTGTGTGTTTTTCTTTTCTTTATTTTTCTATTTTTTTTGTTTTGTTTTTTATTTTATTTTTGTTTTTCTATTATTTTTGTTTGTTTTATTTTTTTCAACTTTATTTTTGTTTTTCTTTGAGTGCGAGATTCAAAACATCATCATGGTTCCTCTCAATTCTTTGATTTTATTCTATCCTCTAATATATTACACAATGTGACGGGGAAAAACTTTGATTCTAATCTATACTTTAATATTTCTAATTTTTCTTTGTCACATGATTTTTTAGGTTCCTCTCAATTTTTGAAGAACAATGGTCCAAATGATGATGTGTTGAGCTTAACATGCCTCAAGGAGTTGGATCTTTTAATACTACATCAGAAGAAGTCCTTAGAGGATGTTGATAAATTCTACCCTTCAACCCATCTAAAGGGAGGTAACTTAGTTTTTTGCAGAACATGGATTGAAAAGTAAGGATTTCTTGATCCTATCTTTAAGAACTCAATTGCTAAATTTCAAGAGAAATTTTAATTATGACAAATATTTTGAAGGGATAAGTGGTGATTCTAATATTTATACACTTTTTCGACATAATTTATATCTTTGCATTGGAAACTTGATTCGTATGTCTTAAAAAGTGTTACGGAAGGGGGGTCATGCATGTACATTTATTGCAACTGCTATTTTCCATGAACTTTCTGTTAGGTATTTCTCACGTATCATATACGGCGCAGCGAAATAATAAAACGAGATACCATCCCAGGATCCGCATATATGTGGAAAACAAGACATATATAGAGAAAACAAAGAAACAAATATAACAGCTTTTACCTTTGTTTGTTTGTGTGGAAAACAAAACTTTCCTTCTTCAAGTATGATAATTGTGGCACGATCTAGCAACCCTCTTGAAGAATCACCACATAAGTTTTATGTCCAACCACTATAATCATAGTGTGTGATTATCTCTAATAGAAATCCACACAGAGGATCACACTCAAGCACCAAGATTTTCTGTGCTAGCAGAAAACAACAATGGTGGCTGGGGTTTTGCTTGTTCTTCTTGTTCTTCAAAAACCAGAGAATGAAGAAGAAGAAGACTCTTGGTATTCTTTTGGAGAGACAAACGAAAATGAGAGAGAGTAGAGAACAAAAGATCATCTCACATTTTCTCTTGTGTGCCCTTTGGTTTTGTAGAGTTGTTTTCATGTGACCTTTGGTTTTCATGTTTTGTTTTTCTTGTGTGACCCTTGAAGTCACCAGAAAATCTCAACAATAAAACCACTAGGGTTATATCTCATATAACCAAAAGCCTCTACCAAAATCACATCTAAGAATTCCAAACAATTCTCCAATTGCAATTGGAACCCATCAAGTTCTAAAAATTACAAATTGGCCCATCAATTATAACTAATTATAATTTAGCCACATCAACTTCTTTTTCTCATAATAAACCCCACTATGTTATCAAATAACATCCGGAGTATATATTCCTCTTTTGTGTGTGACCTATTACGTTTCTCGGTTAATTGGTGAATATGAATTAATCTAAACGTCTTTGAGATTAATAACCTATAATTAATTAGAATTAATCCTATTAATTATAATTAGGATTGGTTTATTAATCCATCAATTAATAAACCCATATTCTCAGATCATGAGCGTTATTTAGCAACACATTATGACCACCCAAGAGTCCAAGAAGTCAAGTAGCTTGACATGAACCCTTCAATAACAAACTACAGTGCAATTAACTCATTTCCCCATACAATATCTCATTCAGTTTGGAGTACAGAATTAGTGCCAACTCCCTCCAGAATATATATTAATTCTAGCCCAAATACAATTATACTTGTATCAGGAACCCACTACTCTCGATGTTTATTAATTGGAACTATTTCCAATACACATATGCCTTGGCCAATGACTTCTCGAGTAGTAATTCCTACAAGTGGCCGTGAGATATTCGCCTCTACTATTAGGAGTGGTGAATCCTTTATTGACCATCTCAAATACTTTTGTTTACCTCACAATGTACCCAATATCCATCTCATAGGCGCCCCTCAATCGAGCTCCAAAGATTGGAATCAAAGCACAAGGCTCTGCAAACAAAGTACCTTGGAGATCTCAAGTCTAAGGATACTTGCACTTTTGCTATATTGAGATTATATCACTGGCACTAAATAGTTATCCATGTGATTATCTCATAGCTAGGTCATCCAATAAACTTGTTCCACTAACAAGTATCCATGTGTTAACTTTGAGTATCCCAATACTCACAGATATGAGAACCACTGCCAGATTAAATCAGGAAGTCTAACACATGCTAGTCTTAACGCATTAATGATGTCCTATCTCATTAATACTATGACTAGGGACTATTTAAGCGCTAACACTATATAGTGTAGTAGAAATCTCATATCATGATCTCTATCATGATTTCCTTAACACAATGTTGTACTAGGGACTTTATCTAATAGTTATATTACACAAAAGTAATTAAAAGAAACTGTAAGATAAATAATACCTTTTATGAAACAAAACGTGTCATATACAACGTATAAGTGATTGCCTCTAGGGCATAACACTAACACTTTCCATTTTTCAAAAGCCTCTCTTCTTTCTACATTCATCTTGCCTACCTTTTTCAATGAGCTTTAATTTCTTTTCCAAAGGTTTGGTAAGGAAGCATGATTAGTGAAAAGAGCTTGTATCTTTATTTTGTTTTGTAACAATTATTTTTCTCCCAAGTAAGAAAAATATTTTCTATCTTAAGTGTGAGAAAGTGAGTCATATCTTTATTTACTTTGTTAGGATTTTTTATTAGTATTTTGCTTTAGCTTGTTTTCTTTTATTTAGGTGTGTCTTTATTTTGTTAATATTTTCCTTGTGCTCTATTTGTTTTTTCTTTTTCAAGTTGGAATAAAGTCCTCTTAGACAAGCTCTTCTCTCTATCTCAAGTTTTGATATTTATTGGAGAATCATTGCACTTATTGCTTAATTTTCTACCTCCAACATTATTTTTGGTCCATTTGGAGATACTTTAGAGTGTTCATTTTTTGGCCAATGGCGGCAATCTCCAGTTTAAGTGTGGGGGAGTAGTTTAGTAATATTTTTTTGGTCAAGTTTTTATCAATTATCTTGGCGTTTTCTTCGTATAAAACAATTTTATCGAAAATTTTTAATAAATTTTTCTGGAAAATTTTCAAATATTTTTTTCTGGTTTTCATTTTTTACCAAGGTTGTAATTATTTTTCTTACATGGATATGAATTTTTGGCATTCATTTTGTAGATTTTTATGAAATTGGTTTATTGGATAGGATATTTTTCAAGACTTGAGAATTTGAATTAATCTTGTTTATGCATTAGTATTTGAGTATTATTTGACACATCTAATTTAAATATGGAGGATATGATGAATGGGAGGAAAAGTTTATTGGCCAACTCTTCTATTATGTGCTTATACTTTGCTTAGCTTTAAGTTGTAATATGGAATGTGAGTTGATAAAAGATCTTTGAGTGGAAAAATTAAGGAAAGATTGTGCTTGTGAGTTGAAAAATTGAAAAAAAATGGTTTGAGTTTATTGTTGTTTCCTTTTTGAAGATGAAAAAAAAAAAATGTTTTTGCTTATTCATGGGGGTCAACATGGATAGTGAAGAGAAATCTACTTTCTTGAGGCTATGAATTCCCGAAAACAGAAGAGAGGAAAATGTTGAAAAAAAGATGAGTAATGACTATAAGGGGGCTAATACGGTGCGTGAAGAGAAATCAATGCACTTGAGGCTATCAATTCCCTAAGTCATTGAAAATTTTGAGAGAGAAAAAAGAAAAAAAAAGTTTTGACTATTTTCCTAATATCATGACTTGAGTTGTGCAATTTTTGGATTCATAATACTTGAGTTGGTAGATGGCTTGACTTATGTGTTTCATGTTATCTATGTTTTGGCCGGAAGGGAGAAATAATTTTCTTAGACTAAGGTATAAACATGATTAATTTGACTTCAAGAGTTTTGTGATGTCTTACCAAATGTTTCAAACATTGAATTGTAAAGAATTTTATCTTAAGTTTGAAGGGAAGTTATAATCCTTGTTATGATTCAAAATTTTTGGAAAAGTAATGTTTTGTGTTTTCTTGGTGATTTTCTTGCCTTAAGTATTTTTGCTCGAGGACAAGCCAAAGTTCAAGAGTGGGAGAATAGATAAGGGCTAAAATCATCACTATTTTCTTAGTTATTTGAGGTTGTTTTGAGATACTTTTGATGTAATAACTAGGTGTATTCCTTCCTATTTGACATTTTACTTGTAAAAAGTATTTTTGAAAAAATTGTGCAAATTTGAGTTAATTTCGAGCAAAATTGGACAAATTGGAAAATGCACCTGGCGCAAGATCTAGCTAAAGCACCAGGTGCCGGGTCCATTCTAATAGGCAAAGAAAATAGAGCAAAATTCAGGGTAAAAATTGAACACACTTGGCACCAGGTGGGTTGACCGGTCCCCGTGCCAGGTCCACTCTTGATACGGAAATCCTGTGCACGAATTTAAGAATTTTTCAATGATTTTTGTATTTTCCAAATCCTACTCGGCCACAACTTCTCAATCAATGAATTTAGCATCAAAGAAGCATATAAAAGCAAAAGAAAACACAAGAGAAAGTAGTGAATTCAAGGAGCAAATAAAAAAATCACTCATTGAATGAGGAATTCACCAAATTAAGAATGGTTGTTCAAGAGAATCTTCAAAGGAGAAGAAGGAGGCATGTCTATGAGTGCTTTCTTTTACCTTTATTTTATTGTTCTTAAACAATGATGTATTCAATGTTTTTATTATAATTTAACATTATTTTGGAATTTATGATTTATTAAGTTAATTTAATCTTTTGATCAATTGATTGTTGTACTTGGTATTTGATTACTTATTTTTGTTACAGAGTGGATTGATTGATTTTTATTATTAACTTGCTTGAAAAAAGAGGTTGTAATGACTTTAATTGATTAATTTCATATTTATTATCTCTACTTGCTTGAAAAGGGGGTTGATTGTTTAGAACTTACGTAATCAAAGGTTGGTTGATGATTGCTAGAATATAGATTCATTGACTAATTTCATATTCCAAATCACCTAAAATATAGGGGTTTATATGAGAATTGATTTGAAGGCATCTTTTAGGTAAATTGGTTGAGATAGAATATGTTCACTAATTTAACTAGAAGATAGTCATTCCATGGATTGCAAATGAAGTGGGTCCATTTCAAATCCTTCATGAAACCAAGATGATAATTGATTGTGATATAGGCTAAGTGATTCATTATCATGTTTTCAAAAGCTTTTGTCTAAATTGCATATTTTCACATCCTTGAGTTGTATATATTTCTTTATTTTCCTTTTTCTGATTTTCTCACTTTATTTGGTTGGTTAAGCAATGAATGAAAAGTGATTAGTTTGTACTTATTCCTTTGAGTATCGAAACTCGTTAATTCTCTATACTAAACTTACGATGAGTACACTTGTTCGTATGTGTATTTTGGGATTAATATTTTAATGAAAACTTAACTAAGGGATAGATTTAAATTTATTTATTTTTATACACTCGAAATTTACTCATTATATATATATATATGTATATGTATATATACATGTTATATATATGTATGCATTGTATATATATAATTGTGTATGTTGTATATTTATTTATGTTTTGTATATGTGTTATATGCCTGTATATGTGTGTGTGTGTGTGTGTGTGTGTGTGTGTGTGTGTGAGTATATTGTATGTTTGTATGTATATATATAAGTGTACAATTGTGTGTGTGTGTGTGTATATATATATATATATATATATATATATATGTATGTGTACACTGATATGTACATATGCGTATGTGTGCGTGTGCTGTGTGTGTGTATATATATACATATATAACATATTATATATATGTGTGTGTGTGTGTGTGTGTGTGTGTTTCTGTTCATATGTTTGTTGTATATATGTATAGGTGTTTATAAGTCTGTATTGTATATATATACATATATGTTGTGTATATATGCATAAATGTATATATATATTTTGTGTATTTGTATCTATATATAAATTAAGTATATATATGTGTTTGTGTTGTATAATTATTCGTGTATATATATGCATATGTATATGTACCTATATGTGTTGTGTCAGTAAATATGCATATTTGTGGAAAATATATTGAATGAGACTTTTTTTAAGTTGATCTATATGTATAAAATCCTTTAATATAAGCGATGACATAATTAACAAAATTTAAACTTTTAAAATTATATAAATGCATAAAATAATTTATTATTTTGAATAATATATTTTGATCGTAAATTTAACCTAATATTTTGTTATTGCAGAAAATTTTTTAAAAATAAAAACTATGTTGAGAATAGTTTTTCTTTAAAAAAAAAAGAATATAACAAAAAAAACTGAACTTGGCCCAGCAATTGAGTTCTTTATGCTTTCAAGGGAGCTTGTGGGTTTAAAACCCGCAACAGCTTCACATTCTTTGAATTAAATTGGGGTGTAATGAAGTGTGCTTGGTGACAAAAATTTTTTTGCATTGGTGAGTAAAATGTTTTCTGAAATCATATTTAATTTCTCAAATAAATTTTTTTTTTTACGAAATTTTAGTGGCAAAATCTTTTTGTTACTAAAAATCATCATCAATGACAAAATTAAAACCTTTTGGTGACAAAATATTGATAAACCTTAGACGGGATATATAAGGTTTATGGCAAACAAATGCAAATTAAAAGTTTTATGACTTTTGCAAAGGGAGAATAGAATGGCAGAGTTATTTTGTGACTTAAGGAGTGTATACTGAAATGTCTTAAATCAGGTGAGAAAATTTTATGAAATAAAGATGGGTTAGTTAGCTATCAATGACAAGCTTACCACAGAATGCAAGAGTTTTAAATGATCCACTGATTTTTAAAAAAAAGTCCAGCATTTAAGATTTGAAGACTGGCAATAATGAAGAAAAGAAATTTAGGTAATCAGCATAAGAAGAGACTCAAGGATTTATAGTGGTTCTATCTTTAAATGATCTACATCCACTACCTTAAGTTTTCACTTAATGATTTCAACACCACTCACTAAAACCTTTTTTTCCAAATCATTGGTGGTAGGCAACACCAATCTTATATAAAAGGATTACCACTCTTGGTTTTATACCCAACCTCTTTAAATACAACACCCAAGGCTCACCCTAACTGGGTTTTACTTTCTTAACCTTGATACAAAGTGGATTTAAGAGAGTGCAGAGATATCTGACAAATTGAGTTGAATATGAACAACTAAGCACCAGAGCTTTTTACCTTTGGAACAATTTTATTTCACTTTGAAGCACAAATAAAAAGAGAGATTTTGTAATCTAAAGTGTAAGAATGTTTATGAGAGAGATAGCAGAAAAATCTACTTCAAAATCGAGTTCTAAAGGCTTTTATCGGAGCCAAACCCAAAGTCCCAATGGCTAGTTACTTTCTATCAGGATTTCCAGGATTTTAGGTTCACAAAGTGGAAGGATGTATATCCAAAAGGTGAGTTAAAAATGGCACTTTTCACAAAGAGATATATTTTGAAAAATGCTACAATCATTAGATGATATTTTGCATTTAGAGGCTCATCCAAAACCATTTAATCCAAAAATTTAGATTTAGAAACATCCTTTCCTTTTGAAATCATTTCTAACCATTTCATCCGAAAATTCAGATTTAGAAACATCCTTTGCTTTTATCCGAAAATTCAGATTTAAAAACATTCTTTGCTTTCGCAATTATTTCTAAGTGCTTCAAGGTAAAACAAAATTGATCATAAGGTAAAGAGACATAGAAATTTATAATTAATACCATAACAATGATTTCTAGTATATAGTTCTTTCACAAAGGCTTCACAGCATGCGAGCTCTCAAGTTGAAGTTATACTTGATCAATCACTCTTTTGGGTTCCATTTGTTTAAGATTTACTTAGCAGTCTTATTTCCATGCCTTGAAAGAAATGAGGTCAAACATGTTCTATCACATATAGATTACACAACTTAGTCAACATCAGTGTTCGTCATAAATCAAAATACAGGAAAATGCCTTTTAGGAAAATAGTCTCCCTTTTTTAGAGTGATGACAAACTTGATGGGATTGTGACCAAAAAAAAAAAAAAACACACAGCATGGACATGTTAGACAGAGAGAGGTAAGAGTATATTTAATCTGAAATGCGTTCTCTCACGATAGGACTCAAAGAGTGTTGATGAGTTTAAGATAAGAGAGATTTAAACATAGTCTCACAAACAAGGGACAATGAGCCTATGGCCCAACCAACCTCTTTATCCTCTTTCCTTCTATAAACAAACTATTTCTCAAGGAAATAGCCAAATAAAGATCACCAAAAAAAATAAAAATAAAAAAAATGAATAGTTATGTACATGAAGAGGTGTATAAAATAAATCATCAACAGCAATACTCTCCCTATGTATGTGTATATGTGAACAATAGATATGGGATACTACCAATGAAGTGCGCTGAAAACTAACTGGGATTTTGAGATTTTAGACTTCCAAATCGTGCATCCAAAACAGGTTAGAATAAGATAGAAGGTCACTTCTTATAAGAATAGTTTTAGACTGGTGTAGTGGATTAACAAATTCAAGATCCAAAACACCCCCTGCGTTTATGTTGGGCAAAAGAGAATTTTCACAAGGATAGATCAACGGTTTTCAATTGAACCCAGTTTTCTCAACGAATTTCAACATAAAGAATGTTATGCGCAACCAAAAAGAAACAACATAGTTTTCATAAGAATAAATATCCTCATCATCCGAATACACATCACAGCTTTCATCACAATCACATAGTCACTTTTGTTGGTGCTAAAACACAAAACATATTTCAGGTTCTCAATCCATATTCAACCAAATCACAACAGAATAAGACTAACAGAATGAGACGAAAGATCACAAGGACAAATTTTGTATAACAACAATGCCATTTTCTCAAATCCATATCACCCAAGTTACATCAAGTTATCACAGTTCACATAACCCGAATCAAAATCAAAGTTAATCACCAACTCAAAATCACCAAGTCATAGTCACAATCAATTTGAAACACAATCTAATTTCTCCCCCTTCTGTCATCAATCAAAAAAAGGAAGGAATATAGCAAGATTGTCAGTGCAGAAGTAAAATTGTTCATGCAGAATATATAAAACAGAAAGCATATAAAATTATTCATCAGAGTAAATTGTCTGGGCATCGAAAGTCAGTAAACAGTAAGCAGTAGGGGCAAATCAAGAAATGTGAACGGTCTTGGGCTTAGAACCGGCACCCTTCTTAGAATGTTGTGCAGCAATCCTACTGGACTTTCTCTTTACTACCATATGTTTCACATTTTGTCCTAAAGAGCTACCCGTGGGAATTGGCTTGTTAGTTGGCTTGTCCTTTGTAGTGGTGGCTAGATCAACAGATGGTGTAGCAAGCATTGGTTCAACTGCATGAGATGAAATTTGTTAAACTGTGGGTGCTGTAGCAGGTGCAGACGGAACTTCTTCAGTGGTAGCTTTCTCAGTTTCAGGGGAGTATCCAAAATCCTTTGTAGCCATATTTTTGTGTGGAGGTGGAATAACTGGTTTATCGGAGACTAATTCAGTAGTCTTTTCCACTTTCTTTCCCTCCATATTGCTTAATCTATTTTCCAAATTTTGCAACTCAGTCTGAACTTTTGTGCTAAATCCATCAAATCTTTCAACCAAACTGTTTAAAGCAATCAAGGTGCTTTGAGTCAGTCTACTTTCCTTAATCTTTTGCTTGCCTTTATTTGAAGGTTTCTCCACTATTTTAGCCTTCCTTTTTGTTCCTGTTGATATAGCATGTGTAGTCTTCTTTCTTTCGACCTTGATTTTGATAAGCTTTTCCTTTTCCTCATCCGACACATCCCTAAGCAAGACCTATTCATTGTTTACTTGTATAAATCCCATTTTCTCAAAGGATTCCATGCTATACACATTTATCTTAGGATGTCCAGAAGTACAGGTATTGAGACGTATCTTTCGATTGAAGCATCAATTTCACGGCTTGAAAACTAAAACTGATATGTCTTTCTTCAAATAAGGCCAACATTTGTATAATTTGCATGATACTCACAGATGTCTTATGCCCAAAACTTGGTGCAACCATGGTAGTCACCATATGGTGTAGAATCCTTCCAAAACCATTCAGCCAATTTGAATTTCTGTCATTTGAATTTTTAAAGCTTTTCCCTCCAGTAAACTTCGCTTTAAACCTTTCGAGATCAAATAGGTCCAACTCTTCCGGAAATTTATTCAGTTCCAAAAATTGGATTCCTCCATCTCTGACTCCAAAAATTCGATTTAACATTTTATGGTCAAACTCCATGTTCAAACAACCTACTCTAGAGCTGTACTATTGAACCATAAATCCTCCACCAGTCTCCTCAAGCCTTCCTTTTCTTAAGTTCACATGAAATTCCCAAAGTAGTGTGTTGTATAATTTTTCATCTATCAACAGCATAGCCCCCCCCCCTCCCCCCGCCCCATCCAAGAGTCTCAAACATATTCAAGATATCAGTAAAGTTCAGTAAGGCCTCAACATTAACCCGATAACTAGAGATTACACTCCTATTTCTCGATAACTAGTCATTAAATTCAGATTCATATTTTAAATCAAGAAATTGAGGTACCTGACTCTCAGAGCTTTCCTATACAAGAAGCTATTATGATGAGTCAAACTGGGAAGCTGGTTCATCGACAATGGTTTTCTTCCTTTTCTATTTGGTGGTCGATTATATGGTGGCTATAGCTTTCGTTTTTGCCATTGTTTTACTTTTCTTGCCCTTGTTCATTTTTTGTTTAGTTCTTTTATATGATTTTGGTAGTTTTTCCACGGTAGTAGAGAGAAGAAGATGAGAGGTTTTTTTTTTTTCAATAGAGAAGGTGAAGATACGAAGTGAGAGAGAAACAGAGAGATCAATGGTGGTTTCCAATTTCAAGAAGAGACAAAAGTAACCTTTTTTTTGTGATTTCCTAGGCTCTAGAGTGGATAAGTACAATCAAGTACCAGCAATCAGAGATTAGGTGTTCCTTTTATAAAAGCGCAGACATTTTGAAAATTCAAAAAGTGAGTTCTGGACTGATGCACTTTTTCATACAAATATTTTTTAAAAATGGGGCTTTACACGATTTTGGGTTGTTACTATTTTGGTCTCATACTAAGTCTAAATTCATTCGTCCAAAAAAACTTATTGAGAGATATTTTTTCGAGGGGATTTTGGATTTGTGTTTCCCAGATATTATGTCCAAAATCTCCATCCGAAAGTGTATATCTTCAAAAGTTCTGCAAGAATGAACAAACAATTTCTTGGCAAAATTATTAGTTACATAATTTTGGTAATTCCTAAATCTCTTCTCAGATGATTAGATCTATTTTTGGCCAGAGGTTTAATGAAGATATTTGCATGCTATTCATCAATTGGAATATATTCCACACACACATTACCTTTAAGCATATGATTTCTAATAAAATGATACTTAATTTTAATGTGCTTAGTTCTTGAATGTTGGATAGGATTCTTCGTCAAATTGATAGCACTGGTATTATCACATAAGATAATCACACAATTAAAATTTAAATCAAAGTTAAATAAAGTGTTTTTCATCCACAAAATTTGCACACAGCAGCTCCCTACAGTAATGTATTCGACCTCAGTTGTTGAGAGAGATACACAAGCTTACTTCTTGCTATACCATGAGATAAAAGAGTCACTAAGAAATTAACGGTGTCCACTAGTGCATTTTCACTCAACTTTGCACTTGGCTATAAAATCAAACAAATTAGATCGGGGATACCATAAGCCATATGCATAGGTTCCAATTAAGTATCTAAGGATACGTTTTACAGCACATAGATGGAGATTCCTTTAGACATGAATGAAATCGAGTACAAAGACACATTGAGAGCACAATATCTGGTCGACTGACAGTAAGATGAAGGAGACTTCCAATCATACCTCTATATTTTGATTCGTCTACTTTCTTATCTTTCTCATCTTTATCAAGCTATAATGATGTACTCATAGGTGTAGCTATTTCTTTTGCTTCATTCATACCAAACATTTTGAGCAGTTCCTTGGCAAACTTAGCTTGATTTAAAAAGATTCTATCTTTGGTTTGTTTGATTTGAAGACCGAAGAAGAAATTAATTCTCCCATCATACTCATTTCAAATTCTTGCTGCATTATCTTAGCAAATTTCTTGCATAAAGAATCATTAGTAGGTCCAAAAATAATATCATCAACATATATTTGCACAATTAAGATATCATCAGAATTTTTAGATTTGATAAATAATGCGGTGTCAATTAAGCCTCTTGAAAATCCTTTTAGAAGAAAAAAACCACTAATTCTTTCACACCATGCTCTTAGAGCTTATTTTAAACCATAGAGGGCTTGGGAAACTTTAAAAGCATGGTTGGAAAATGTTCATGAGTAAAGGTAGGAGGTTGCTCTACATATACATCTTCTTCAGTGAAACCATTTAAGAAAGCACTTTTGACATTTATTTGGTAGAGTATAAAACCTTTAAAAGATGCAAATGCGAGCAATATTCCTATTGATGGGAGTAAAAGTTTCATCATAATTAATGCCCTCTTCTTAACTGAATCCTTGGGCAACTAATCTGGCTTTATTTCTAATAACAATACCATGGTCATCAAGTTTGTTTCTGAAAACCTACTTGGTACCAATTACAAGATGGTCAAGTGGTCTAGGGATAAGTTCCAAACTTAATTTCTTTCAAATTAGTTCAGCTCTTCTTGCATGACCATATTCAAAAATTCATCACGTAAGATTGAATCAATACAATTAGGTTCAGTACTAAAAAGTAGAGCCAAATTATCAACAATACCATCTAGTTTTGACTCCGCAGCTAAGATTACCAATGATATGTTCTTTTTGATGGACAGTTTTGTACTTTCAATCTTTTGATAGATCTTGATTTGTGGCCTCTTCAGTTCTTTGTCTATTTTATTCAGCTTGTTATTCTTCTAATTCCTCTTTTTTTGCATGAATATCAAGTGGAGGAGCCATATGTTGCTCACTGCCCTTTTGTTTTGAGATTCCTAAATCATCATCATCATTTCTAGAAGAATATATATATGATTCATCAAGCACAATATGTATAGATTCTTCCACACATAGAGTTCTTTTATTGTACATTCTATATGTCTTTTTGTTGGAACAATATCCATGAAATATAGCCTCATCAAATTTTCTATCAAATTTTCTAAAGTTGTCGCAAGTATTAAGGACAAAACATTTACATCCAAAAACTTTAAAATATGAAATAGGTGGAACTTTGTCAAATATAAGTTCAAAAGGAATTTTTCTTAGAAAATGTCTTAGCATAACACGGTTGACAATATAGCAGGCTGTATTCACGCTTCAGCCCAAAATATATTTGGAAGAGAGTTTTCACAAAGCATTGATCTTGCCATTTCTTGCAATGTTCTATTTTTCCTCTCAACAACACCATTTTGTTAAGGTATTTAGCTGCTAAAAAATTGTGTGAAATACTACTTTCATCACAGAATTTTGAAAAGTCACAGTTGCGAAGTTCTCTACCCTTATCATTCCTTATTGACATCAATTTTAAAATTTTTGTTGAAGTTTTGGACACTTTTGAGCAATTTTGAAAATTCAGAGAAGGCTAAAAAAGGTCCAAGTGATTCTTGAGAAGTTATCTACAATTACATAGGCATATCTCTTATCACCAAGACTAGTGGTTCTCATTGGTCCAAATAAATCCATATGTATGAGTTCAAGAGGTTTTCGTATTGAAATCATTTTCTTGGGTTTAAAGGAGATTTTTGTTTGTTTTCCAAATTAGCAAGCATCACAAATTCGATTTTTATCAAATCTCATTTTGGGCAGTCCTCTAACAAGATCCTTTGAGGATAATTTGTTTAGCAAATTGATTTATACATGACCTAACTTTCTATGCTAAAAGTAGCTATCATCATCATTCACGAAGAGGCATCTAATATCACGTGCCACAAGATCATTAAGATAAAGTACATACACATTTCCAATGCGGTTAGCAACAAAAATAATATTATTGCTGGAACTATCAATGATGATACATGAACCTCTTTCAAACATAATTTTTCAACAATTATCACATAGTTTGCTGATGCTAAGCAAGTTGTACTTTAACTAATCAATTAATAGCACTAGATTTAATGATAGTAGAAGATCCCTTACCAATGTTACCTATACCAAGTATCTTTCCTTTCTTTTTATCTCCAATAATGACAAATCCATCATTTGTAACTTAAATATCTTCAAGCAGTCCCGCATTTCCAGTCATTTGCCTCAAGCATCTACTGTTCAAAAACCACTTTGTGAAGCTCAACTTATCTAATAAATATTCCTATAATAAGATGGAAGAGTGATTTTTTGTTCCCATACTTTCTTAGGTCCACGGGGGTTAGTAATAGTTCATTTTACCGTCCAAATTATTTGTTTCTAATCAACTTTGGGGCTTTAGGTCCTGATATGAAAGAATGATTCCTTCTCTCAGTCATCCCTAAAAACTCCAATATAGTTTCTCTAGGTCCATGAAATCGTACCCATTATGTCTACAATCAACCTGAGCATGATGTTGGGATAACCAGTCCATGACTAAGATAACATCATAACCCTCTATAGGTGGGCATATTAGGTCTTCTTCTAATATTACATTTCCTATGGAAATCATACATCCTATACGCATCTTATCACTACTCGTTTGATTTTCCAACGGAGTACGAACAATCATTTCTTATGGAGTTTCCTCCCATTTAGCCTATATAGTTTCAAGAAAAGAATTTGCAATAAAGGAATGCATAGAGCCTGGGTCTATCAATACTTTAGCTTCTTTATCAAATATTAGGAGTGCACATTCTACTACTGCAGCATTATTATCTGCGTTGTCCAAAGCAACCACTCGAGCATTTACCTGTAGCTTAGTAGGTCTTGGCTTAGATGTGGAAGCTTATCCTAGATTTTCTCTTGAGGGTCCCAATCTTTGTCCCAAATTACCTCTCACTAGTCTTATCCATCCTGCCGATCTTTGAGGATGAGGGTAACTAAAATCTTGTGCCTCATCTCTTCGCAGTTATAACATTTGATAAGTAATTGTCCTCCAATCAGGCCTCATTTTCTTTGAATCTTTCTCTTTTTCTACCATCGAGGCCCTTCTGCCCCTCTTCTGATTGGCATGTCCAAATCCATTTTGACCTTGCTATCGTGCTTACTCTATGTCGGCCATTTCAATTCTCAAAACAATCTCTACCGTGGCAATATAACTAGTAGAGGTTGCACTTGCAAGTACTCTTTACAATTCAGGTCACAAGCCTTTCACGAAGTGCCTGATTGTATCCGCCTCTAAATGCACTAAGAGTGGGTAATACATTGACAATCTAGTGAATTCTGTTGCATATGGCCCATTGTTCGACTTCCTTGTCGAAAATTTTAAAATTCATCCTCTTTTTTCGTCACCACCCAACTGGGAATAAATTCCTTCTTAAAACTGGTCTTAAAGTCTATCCATTCCTACTCTCGTAGGTCCATTTCCCTATTCCACCAGTCTTGTGTTGGCCCTTGTAACTGAAATGTTGTGAACTACACTTTCTTTTATTCTGAATAATTTAAAGCAACAAAAATTTACTCCATTTGTTCTATCCAGTTCTCAGCTACCAGATTCAACTTTCTTCCTAACATGACACTTAGATGCTTTGTGTCTAGATTTTTCACAATATGTGCAACAATTGTGTGTTATATATAAAGTGCTGGCTTTTACAAAGTAGGGTCTATGATTTTCAGCTTTGATTTTTTGCCTATAGCCAAGACCATTTCGATTTCCTGCTATGTGTTGTGCACCAAGTAATTTTTCCAAGTTGTTTTTACCATTTGTGAATTTTGCAATGCATACGGTGAGGTCATCCACTCTAATTTTCATATCATTACAATTTCTGGCCATAAATTTAAGAGAAAGCACTTTATCACGTAAACATTTATTTTCCAGAGACATACAATGCAAAATTCTTAGGACAACATCTTTTTCAATATTTGAGCACATAACGGAATCAAGTAAAACATTGTTTTCATTTAGCAGCTTATCGTTCTCATAATCAAGTAAAACATTGTTTTCATTTAGTTGCTTATCGTTCTCAATTTTCACTTTTATTTCCTTATTTTTAGATAGTTTTTTAAGCTCATGAAACATGTCGAAAAGCAGCTCGTTTGGGTCATCAGGTTTTTCATAATCAGAATCATGCAATTCGAATATCAAATTTGGAGAAGTGGGGTTTACTTAATCCTTCATGGCTATAAAGCAAACATTTACTTTTTCATTTTCAGATTCACAACTTTCTTCAGTTTCGAATTCAACTTTGTCCCAAGTCCCAATCAACCATTTTCCTTTCATCATCTTTGTGTCTTTCTTCTTCATTTTGAATTTTTTAGCCTCCTTTTCTTTTGCGACTAGACAATCAGCGATGAAGTGCTTTGCGCTTTTGAAAGAAGTTTGTCCCTTATTTTTTTACCCTTTTTGAAGTGGCCTTTTCTGAATAATTTTCTAAACTTTTTGGCAACCATAGCCAATTCCTCTATGTCCAAATCAGTACTATCGTCACTATCAGTTTGATCACTGTTGACTTCCTTATCAATTTCTTTTAAAGTCGTTTCTCATTTCCCTTTGTCATCATCATCATACTCTTGAAACCTTTTGAGTTTCATTTCATGGGTCAAGATAAAGCCGATTAGCTCTTCAGTTGGAAAGCTATTTAAGTTTTTAGATTCCTCCATAACCAAGGTTTTTAGTTGCCAATATTTTGGCAAAGTATCAAACACTTTTTTGTTTTGCTCATCGAGGGAATAAATTTTCCCATAAGCCTTTAGTCCATTCATGATATTTGCGAATCAAGTGAACATATAAGTTGTGTTCTCACTTTGCTTCATAACGAATAGTTCATAGTCTCAGACTAAAACTCTTAGCTTCAATTCCTTCACCTCAAGAGTGACCTCAAGTAGTCTCTATATGTTATGAGTTGAATCACAACCATTCACATGGTTGCATTCGTTTGCATTGAGAGCATTTGAATGCTCGAAAATTCGTTGCTTGATAGTTTGAGATCATTTTACCATTGTCATCACTACTATATTCATCACTTTCTTTAAGCATCATTTCGCTTTTCAACAGTTTTGGATATGACAAATGGTCCCTTTTTAATCAGATTCTACAGCTCAAAGTTTATTGAGCAATATATGTTTTCATTCTATTTTTTCAGAATGTATATTTGCTTCCATTGAATAAATGAGGTCTATTTGTAGAGCCTTTTGACGTAAGATAGAATAGATGTGTTTGCCACATGGATCTTTGCTATAAGGGTGATAAGCCAAAACTAGTGTAGAGCAATGCTCTAATACCAATTGATAAATCTTAAAGGGGGGTGAATAAGGTTTATGGCAAATAAATGCAAATTAAAACTTTACTGACTTTTGTAAAGGGAGAATAGAGTGGCAGAGTTGTTTCGCGGCTTTAGGAGTGTAGACTAAGATGTCTTCAATCAGGTGAGAAAATGGTATGAAATAAAGATGGGTAGTTGAGCTATCAATGACAAGCTTACCAGAGAATGTAAGAGTTTTGAATGATCAATTGCTTTCAAGAAAAAAAAAAAAAAAGGTCCAACATTTAAGATTTGAAGACAAGCAATAATGAAAAAAAAAAAAAAAAAAGGCAAACAGCACAAGAAGAGACTAAGGATTTATAATGGTTCAATCCTTAATAGATCTACATCTACTACTTTAAGTTTTCACTTAAGGATTTCAATACCACTTACTAAAACCATTATTCCAAATCAATGGTGGTAGACAATACCTGTAATATCCCACCTTCTTTATCTTTGACTAGCTAATATTTGTAATAGGATGAGAATTTGTATCAATAGCCAGAATAAAAGTTGACCGGTATAATGAGACAAAAATTTTGGTATGATAATATTTGGTCGGGACCTGGATGTAATTATTGAATTTGTTCTACCCGTATCCTAAATCTTCGGAAGGCTACTATTATTAATAAAATAAGAATTTGAGGGTACATGGAGAAGAGAAATTGATCAGTGCGATGAAACGTACATTTTGGTATGAACTACGCTATCCGGGTCATCAGGGGCATTTTCGTCATTTTGACCGCGCAAGAGACTTTGACAGCAAATTTGATCAAATAGAGAAGGAGTTGAAGAATTTAAGAATTACCAATGGGTTTAGTAAAATTTGTGGAGTGGAATGGTGAAATAAAATATTTTTTCGTTACGAACCCGATTTTGGTTGTTTCTGAAGAAAATAGAAAATCATGGTTAAAAATGGACGTGTGGCATTGTGTGAATGGTGGATGAAAAAAAGTGTTAAAATATCATTCAAGAAGTAAAATTTTTGCGGGATTATTAAATTGCAAAAGCTTATTGAATAAGCTTAGGAATATCCATTTAAATTAAATCCACCAATAGGAATTTAGCTTTAAAATGGACAGCCCACAATGTAATTAATGTTGGTTGACTTTGGACACTAGAATGGAGGTGGAAAGGCTGAAAAATAGCCTAAATTTCGTTGCCCTTGCAAGAACAAAATAAAGGAAAATTTTGTTGAGGAAAAAGTGGTTGGCGTGTAAAAATCCTATTAGAACACACTTAAATACATCCACCATTCAATTAAACTACAACAAGAAATGGAGGGCCAAGATTGAGTGATAAATGGCGGTCAAGAGAGGCTGAAAAACAGCCATAAATTCGTGAGCTAAGAGGGAGAAAGCTAAGAGAAAAAAAAAGGAGAGAGAAAGAAAGAAGTGTGTGTGTGTGTGTGTGTGTGTGTGTGTGTGTGTTCTTGGTGTGTTCTTAGTGTTCTTGGAGCAAAATCACACCAAAAAGCCTCAACTACAAGGTAAAACCCTACCTTGCTGAAACTAAAGTTATTGTTGGGTGAATGGTGATTATGATGATATGAATTTTAACATGAAAACATGACTTTCATACATTGATTTTGGATCAAAGTTAGGATTTGTGAGCTTTTGTGTATGAACTTGTATATGCTTATATAAGTGCCGGCTGCCTAAGGGTTTTTGAATGATGTTTGATGTGAGGAATAATTGAATAAATATGGTAGTTTGAAGGCTTCTTTTCGGTTGGAAAGATGATAACTCAAGTAGAGTAAAAATGAAAGTTACTTGGTAGTAACTTGATAGGAAACATGAATAATACTAGCTTTTGATTAGGAAAAGTGAATTTGTGTTGCATAGGTGTGACCTTGTGAACTACTAAAAATCTGAAAATTCAGAATTAAAGGTGATTTGAAGGAAAATTGAGTGAATTAATGTTCCAACGTGTTAAAGATTAAAGGAGAACAAAGGAAAGCATGAATAATAGGTTTGAGGCAAAACTACTGGAGCTTTTTTTGCCGAGTAGCGTGTCACGAGAACCATAAATATAAGAAATGACTTACATGAAATTAAATTTAAGAGTCTTACGGTCATTTTGGTATATCATGGAGCCAAATTAGAGTTGTAAATTGAAAATTATTTGTAAAACAAAATGGTATGTCAAACCCGTGAAATTTCAGAAAGTAGTCCGAAAATGGATGGATTTAAGGATGATTAATTGTGTGATTTTGGATGAAATTAAGGGAAACTATGATGTGAATTCTTTTTTTGTGAAGGGAGAAAGGATGTGGAAAAATAAAAATGAAAGAATCGAACAAAGGATGGAAAAACGACGTGAACGAAAGTTAAACATTTTCTTTTACCGTCGGCCCCTGTCGGCTAAACGTTGGTTGGACGTCGGCTACACGTCTGCTGGACGTCGGTTAACCGTCGGCTATTTTTTTTTTTGGCCGAACACAAATTGACCCGAAAATGATGTTTGGCGTAGGTTTAGCGGTTAACGGCCAACGGAACGTCGAAAATGGTAGAAACAAAGGTTAAACGGCCGTGAACGGAAAGAGTTGCTTAGGACACGAGGTGAGTCCCTTGGATTTCTGAAACTCTTTCTAAAGCTAGTGTGCTTTGTTTTTCCATGAAATGCTATGTTATATACCGTTTTAGAAATTCCTGAATATGTTTAAGGTTTATCTGAGCAAGAATTATTTTTATGCCATTTTGGGCTCCATTAAACATCATAATTGGCTTGGAAACCTTACGAGATGACTAAAGCATGAATTTTGTGAATTTAGTCCTTTTGGATTAAATATTTGGGATTTTCAGGAAATGGTAAATTTTGGAATCGGATATCCATAAATTAACTGGAATGCCCTTATTGGAACATTTTATGGAAATATGTTTGGAAACTTTGAATTTAATCTTCTTTTGGGATTAGAATTCTAGATTTCTTGAAATGAGTTCCTTTTGGAATCGTGTATTTGGAGAATAATTCAAATGTCCTTATTCGAATGTTTTATGAAAACCTTTGGAACTCGGGTATTCGGTAGATGACCGAAATATCCTTATTGGAACTCTTGTGAATATTTTTCAGATTGGGTAAGGGTAAAATGACCCGAATACCCTCGAAAAGTCTTTTGGAAATCAGGAATAGGTAAATTGACCTAAATACCATTGAAAATGACTTTTGTGATCGAGTACGGGGAAAATAACCTGAATACTCTTGGAAACACGTCTTGATGTGTGAACAGAACTCTTTATCCTGTTTCAACATGATTTTGGAAAATAATCTCTCGTGATGAGATCGACTTTTGAAAAACAGCCTTTTGATCTCTGAAATTATTTTATTGGTCTGATGTACCATGGAATAAATTGATTGGCTCTATGGAGTTTATGTGAATGATGATCTAGCTTGCGAGTCAGTGGGATCAAATTTTGAAAAATGATATTTTGCCTCAAAAATGGTTTTCTTGGTATGGAAAAAGGTTTCTTGATGAGATTGATGGTATGGAAAAGGGTTTCTTGATGAGATTGACATTTGGTTTCCGAGCAAGTAACCAGCCCCCGGTATGGGAACTAAGTGCTACACCGTACACAGTGGGAGCCACCTCCAGAATCCTATGCCACCTGGTTCCAGTATGGGAACTAAGTGCTACACCGTGCATGATGGGAGCCACTTCAAGAACCCTATGCCACCTAGTTGGTCCTATCTTGAATACTTGATGTGCTCAAGTATGCGTCTTTTTCTTGCATTCCTAGCATAACCACTAACTTGAATTCCTAGCGTAAGCACTAACTTGAATTCCTGGCATATGCACTAACCTGAATTCCTGGCATATGCACTAACTTGAATTCCTAGCGTAAGCACTAACCTGAATTCCTAGCGTATGCACTAACCTAAATTCCTGGCGTAAGCACAAACTTAAATTTCTGGCGTATGCACTAACTTGATTCTCTTCTTGGTAGTACACTGCGGTGTACTTACCTATCCGATGACGCACAATTGAGTGTTGTAGGCTGCGGTCTAAGCACAATGATATATGGCGACGAAGGTGAAGCCTTGTAAGCTTTGCATATAGTCAGTCCTTATTGTTGGAGGAATGTCTATGATGTGGAAATTGGGGTAATATTTTGAAATTGAAATACAGCTTTTTCAAAAATGATTGAGTTCTGAATAAACTCTTCTTCAGAGAGTTTAAAATTGCCTCCAGTGGACAAATGAAGTGTTTTTCCCTGCAAGAATTTTTTTGTACTCTGTTTCTTTTCTAAAGCACTAGCACACACGAGACTTATTGAGTGATTTTTACTTACATGTGTGTTATTTCATTTGAAACAAATTCAGGATCAGAGGTGCAGCGAAAGCGCGGTCGACTCCCAGAGGCTCATGCTACATCTTGGACTTGCTATACCCGTGAGTGTATGTATCAAAAGCCAAATTCTTGTACTTATCTATTTGGAAAAAATTTTCGCTGTCTTTTGAGTAAAGTTTGTTATAAAAACCCCTTGTCTGAGTAATCAGACGGGGCGACATCCCACAACGTATAAGCCCACTACGCTATGAAAATAAGGGGTTTTACAATACAAATCTTATACAAGAGGATCACCACTCTTAGTTTTACACCCAACCTCTCTAAACATAATAATCAAGGCTCAACCTAATTGGGTTTTATCACCTTAACCTTGATACAAAGCGGATTTAAGAGAGTGTACAGAGATAGCTCAGAAATTGAGTAGAATATGAACAATTAAGCACCAAAATGTTTTACCTTTGGAACAATTTTATTCCACTCTGAAGCACAAATAAAAAAAGAGATTTTTATAATCTGAGCTGTAAGAATGTTTTTAAGATAAATAGCACAAAAATCTACTTCAAAATTGAGTTCTAAAGGATTTTATAGAAGCCAAACCTAATGTCCTAACGGCCAGTTACTTTCTGTCAGGATTTCTAGGATTTTAGATTCACAAAATGGAAAGATGTCCGTAAAAAATATAACTGAAAAATGGTGCTTTTCGCAGATAGATATATTTTGAAAAATGCTACAGATCATTAGATGATGTTTTGGATTCAAATATTCATCCAAAACCATTTCATCTGAAAATTCAGATTTAGAAATATCATTTTCTTTTGAAATCATTTTAAGTTCTTAAAGGTAAAACAAAACTGATCGTAAAGTAAAGAGACATAGGAATTTACAAGTAATACCTTAGCAACAATTCCTAGTTTATAGTTCTTTCACAAAGGCTTCATGATATGCGAGGTCTCAAGTTGAAGTTACACTTGATCAATCACTCTTTTGGGTTCTATTTACTTAAGAGTGACTTTGCAATCTTATTTACATGCCTTGAAAGAACTGAGGTCGAATATACCCTATCACATATAGATTATACAAGTTAGTCCCTATCAATGTTTATCATAAATCAAAATACAGGAGAATGCCCTTCGGGCTAACAAATGTGTTTCGCTTTAGCATTAAAATTTTTCCTAGTGAAAGCCAAGGCTTTAGCAAGGAAATATTTTCCTAGCTAAAGGTCACCCTTTGGTAACAACATTTAGTGATGATGTTTCAGTGATAATATAGAGAGGAAGTTTATTTCCCTTGCCAAAGGCCTTTAGCAAGGAAATTTTGGCATTTAACGAGAAAAATATTTTGTCATGAAAGCACATTTTTCTTGTAGATGAACATTTTAAAGTTATTTTTCGAGACACAAATTTTAATAATTGGGAAGAAATATTTACAACTCCTTTCAATATTCCTTTGTAAACATTGAGTAGTTGTTTGCCTTTTTTTTAATCATGAAATAGAAGATATATTTGGACAATAAACTATTCCAAAAAAAAAAAAAACTATGAAACCTTACATCATAACCTAATGTCATGAAACCCTACAACATTATTAAGTACTATGAAATCCTTTATCATGGTGCAATGTATGATTAACCTACAGGGTCAGCTGCTCCTTTATCTCTCATTCCAACTTACTGGTCATCTATCTCTAGATAACAGTTTACATGGACTAAGTTACTAGCTCGAATTGGCCTAACTTACTAGTACTAACTCCTTATCCAGAAAGAGTTCATCTCTTAGAGTTGTCTTGTAATACCTTGCATTTTATTTTGATTGGCCACTACTTGTAATAGGATGAGAATTTATATCAATAGCCAGAACAAAAGTTGATTGATATAATGAGATGAATATTTTGGTATGATAATATTTGGTTAGAACCTGGATGTAATTATTGGATTTGTTCTACCCGTACCTAAATCTTCGGAAGGCCACTATTATTAATAAAATAAGAATTTGAGGGTACACTGAGAAGAGAAATTGATCAGTTCGATGAAACGCACGTTTCGGTGTGAATTATGCTATCTGGGTCACCGAGGGTATTTTTGTCATTTTGACCGCACACGCGACTTTATCTGTAAATTTGACCACATAGAAAGGGAATTGAGAAATTTAAGTCTTACCAGTGGGTTCAATAGAATTTTTGGAGTTGAATGGTGATATAAAATATTTTTCCGTCACGGACTCGATTTTGGTTATTTCTGAAGAAAATAGGAAATCACGGATAAAAATGGTTCGTGTGGCATTTTGTAAGTGGTAGACCATGGACATGTGTCAATTACAGAGAGGTTGCATGAAGAGTTCATGCAAGACACATGGAATTAAACGATTGCAAAATAAATGAAGAATGATGTGTAATTTTTTATTGGAACACATCATTCGTGGACCCATTTTTTAAGGTCTTGAGCAATATACTTGGCTAATATTTAGACCAAGAGAAGATGAATGAATTGTTGGAAATTGGCCAAGATTTTGTTGGCCTTGCAAGAAGAAATAAGGGAATTTTTGTGAAGGAAATAAAAACGGTTGGTATGTAAATTTTTCATTGGAACGCACCAATACATTAGCCACCATACAATTAATTGATTTAAAATTTTCTTGGACAAAGTTCTGATGAGAATAGCGGTGGGAAGACTATTATAATAGCCAGAATTTTGGCCAGCCTTGAAGAAGGAAAAACAAGAGAAAACAAGGAAAGAAAAGCTAGAGAAAAATAGGGAGAAAAAGAAAAAAGAGAGAGAAAGAAAGAAGCGTATGTTCTTGGAGCAAAATCACTTCAAATAGCCTCAAACACAAGGTACAATCCTATGCTTGAAGAATTAAAGTTGTAGATTTCATTATGGTGATCATTATGATATCAATTTTAACTTGAAAACGTGATTTTCATGTCTTGATTTTGGATTAAAGCTAAGGTTTGTAAACTTTATGTGTGAACCTTGTATATACCTATGTGTTCTATGTATGTTGATTGCCTAGAAGCCTTATGGATATTGTTTTGTGCAAGGAAGAACTGAATATTTATGGTAGTTTGAAGGATTGCTTTTGGTTGATGAGATGATGACCAAAGTAGAATAAAAATGGAAGTTACTCGGTAGAAACAATGAATTATACTAGCTTTTGTTTTGAAGAAGTGAATTTGTGTTGAATAAGTGTGACTTTTTTGAGCCGTTAGAATCTGGAAAACATATAATTAAAGATGATTTGATGGAAAATTGAGTGTATTAATGGTTCTAATGTGTTAAAGGCTAAAGGAAAACAAAGGAAAGCATGAATAGTAGGTTTGATGCAAAACTACTGGGGATGTTTTTGCCCAGTAGCATGTTACGGGAACTAGAACCTGAATAAGGCCTATACATAATTAAATTTAAGAGCCTTATGGTCGATTTTGGATATCATAGAGCCAAATCGGAGTTGTGGATTGAAAATTATGTGCAAAACAAAATGATGTGTCAAACCAGTGAAATTTCAGAAAAGTAGTCCGAAAATGGATGAATTTAAGGATGATTAATTGTGTGATGTTGGATGAAATTTAGGGAAAATATGAAGTGACTCCTTTGTAAATGAAGGGAGAAAGTTTTGGAAAAAGGAAAACTAAAGAATTGATCAAATGACAAAAAAACGACGTGAACAAAAGTTAAGTGTTTTCCTTAACTGTCGGCTACCTGTCGGCCCCGTCGGCTAACCGTCGGCCCCAATAGCTAACCTCGGTTGAACATTGGCTAAACGTTGGACACGTCGGCAAACCATCGGCTATTTTTTGGCCCAACACGAATTGACTCAAAAATGATGTTTGGTGTAGGTTTAATAGTAAACGGCCAACGGAACGGTGAAAACAGTAGAAACGGTGGTCAAACGGCCGAGAACAGAAAAGTTTAGTCAGGACACGAAGTGAGTCCATTTAATTTCTAAAACCCTTTGAAAGCTAGTGTACCTCACTTTTCCATGAAATGTTATGTTTTATACCATTTTGGAAATCCCTGAATATGTTTAAGGTTTATCTAAGCAAAAATTATTCTTATGCCACTTTGGGCTCAAATGAACTTCATATTTGGCTTGGAAACCTTAATAGATGATTAAGCATGAATTTTTGAATTTAGTCCCCTTTGGATTAAAAACTTGGGATTTTTGAAAAATGGTAAATTTTGTAATCTGGTATTCATAAATTGATTGTAATGCCCTTATTGGAACATTTTATGGAAATACATTTAGAAACTTTGAAATTAATCCTCTTTTGGGATTAGAATTCTGGATTTCTTGAAATGAGTTCTTTTTAGAATCGGGTATTTGGAAAATAATCCAAATGTCCTTATTGAAATTTTTTATGAATACATTTGCAACTCTGGTATTTGGTAAATGTCCGACATATCTTTATTGGAACTCTTGTGAATATTTTTCAAATTGGGTAAGGGCGAAATGACCCAAATACTGTCGAAACGTCTCTTGAAATCGGGCATGGGTAAAGCACGGGGAAAATGACCCGGATACTCTTGAAAACTTGTTTTGATGTGTGAACATAACTCTTCATCCTATTTCAACGTGATTTTGGAAAATAATCTCTCGTGATGAGATTAGCTTTTGGAAAAATGACCTTTTGACCCCTGAAATTATTTTATTAGCCTGATGTGCCATGGAACGAATTTATTGGCTCTGCAGAGCCTATGTGAATGATGATCTAACCTTCGAGTTAGTGGGATCAAATTCTAGAAAATAATATTTTGCCTCAACAGTGTTTTTCATGATATGGAAAATGGTTTCCTGATGCTCAAGTATGAGACTTTTTAGATTTGGAAACATGATGAACAATATGAATCTTGAATTCTTAATTTCTTGAACTTGACAATCCTTGAATTCCTGGCATATGCACTAACTTGAATTCTTGGCGTAAGCACTAACTTGAATTCCTGAGGTAAGCACTAACTTGAATTCCTGGTGTATGCACTAACTTGAATTCCTGGCGGAAGCACTAGCTTAAATTCTTTGCGTATGCACTAACTTGAATATCTGGCGTATGCACTAGCTTGAATATCTGGCGTATGCACTAACTTGAATACCTAGCGTAAGCACTAACTTGATTCTTAGTAATACACTGCGGTGTACTTACTTATCCGGCGATGCACGGTTGACTGCTATAGGTTGCGGTCTAAGTATAATGATACATGGCGCTGAAGGTGAAGCTTTGAGAGCTGGGCATACTGACAGACCTTCAGTAGAAGGAATGCCTGTGATTTGAAAATTGGGGTAATGATTTGAAATCTGAAATGATATTTTCCAAAAATGATTGAGTTGTGAATAAACCATTTTTTTTGTGAGTTTTGGAATTGTTTCCAATGAACAAATAAAATGTTTTCCCTACAAAGGTTTTATATACTTTGTCCCCTTACTGAAGCACTTGCATACATGGGATTCATTGAGTGATTTTAACTCACACACGTGTTATTTTTCTTGAAAAATTTAGGATCAAAGGCACAATGGAAGTACGGTGGACTCCCAGAGGCTCATGCTACATCTTAGACCTGATATATTCGCAAGTGTATGTATCAAATTCTTGTACCTTCCTATGTTGAAAAAAAAAAATTTCCGTTGCCTTTTGAGTAAAGTTTGTTATAAAGGCCCCTTGTCTGAGCAATCAAACGGGGTGACATCCCACAAAATTATAGCCCGCTACGTTATGAACATATGGGATGTTACAAGTAGTATCAGAGCATAGCGGAAATCATAATAGAGCTTCTGATAGAATATAGTTGAGCCTCCAACAGGACATTAGGGAGTCCATCATTATATGAATAAGCATGAATTTATAGCGGTAGTATGTTTTATGAAATTGGATATTGGAATGTTGGGGATATGCCCTAGAGTCAATTTGTACTTATACAATTGTCATTATGTTTTATATAATAATATGAGGCTTTCCTTTCCATGAATAGTGAGTTTTGTTTTGTTGGTCATCAAATAAGTGACTTGATAGTAAAACCCTACAATGAATACAATGACTATTCTAAAACTGTCCCTGATCGATTATTATTATTGGAATAATAATAAATTAAGATTAGTATGTTTGTGACTTGATGGCTATGTTTTACTGGCCATGGATATTTGTGATATCGAGTCAAGACATAAATAAATGTTAGAGAACATTGTATTGAACATGACCCACTGTGAGAGTACTTCATGGAATATGTCATAAGTACTTTCTAGCTATAATAATATTGAAAGTCCTTCGACCTAAATTCATCATAGTTTCTTACTTGATAAATTCTATATTTTGACATTGTCTAAAGTTGTCTTTAACAAGATAATAAACTAGACTACTGTTGGAGATAGAATAAATCAAGGAGATGAATATGATTGATTGTGAAGGAATTTGTCCCTCTCAGTTATGGGAGAGATATCCATGGGCCCCTTGATAAGTTAGACTGTTAAAATGCATGGCCGTGCTCAAATATATCAATCTAAGATATTGATATCATTTGTTTGAACAGTCTACTATGAAATCAAGAAATAATTGATTAAGCTTAATAAGGATGACATGCTCCGTGCCTTATGCTTAATCTGGATATCGTGTGACAAAAGGACTAAATATAAAATTATGGTTTGGTTCAAAGAGATCACCGATCTTCATTTAACCTGGATAGTTATAATATTTTGCTAGAAACCGCTTATAACTTGTGGGCCATTTAAATATGATTTAGGCACGCTGTCAGTGTTAAATGAACTTATAGGGTCACACAATAAGCGACTTGTTAGGTTATTTTTCTGGTGACCAGGTTCGATGAATCTGGATGATATCCAGATTATAAGAATCTGACTCGGTAAAATAATTAGTTAAATTACCGAGATAATGGCAGAATCTTATCATATCAGTTTTAATTTAATTTGAATTTAAATTAGAATATGATAAGATATTATTAGGGTTGGACTCTAAGAGGTTCGAGGGTTTTTTTTAAGAAAACCCTAGCCGTCTTTCAATAGTTCAATTTTTCAGCTGAGAACATTCGTGCCATTCTCTACCAGAAAAAAAAAACCTCTCAAACCTTAGGCGCTAGCACTCCCCGGGTATCAAGTGAGTTCGCGGTGTGTATCCGATAGAGAACGTTCGCATACTGTAGCGTCTGGTGATTGTTCGGGTTGAACGTACAACAGCGCAACCAGAATCGAAGGATTTCGATTACAGCAACCAGAGGTAATCCTTAAAGCTTAGATCTTCTTAATCGTTTACTTGGGTCCTCGGGAGGGATTCATAGATGTTTTCCGCGTTTAGGAGTCCACGAATCCCAACATGGAATAGATGTGATATATGACTTCGAGGTATAACTTATTTTGATGAGCTAGAAGAAGAATGATATGAGATAAATTCAATATCTCAGAAAAAGGTCTATGACACTGAATTTGAATAATAGTAAAGGGATTGAGGTTAGAGAGATCTTACATAGGAATTATTTACTGATTTTGAACATTCCATTTTGGGACCAGTAATAGTGAGATGAGGAATAGAGTTTGAACATTTAAAGGCCCTGTGTGTATAGTGTGATATGAACTGTGCAGATAAGAATATGTATACTTGTATAGTGTTCCAGTGTTATATTTGAGTGCTAGAAGCCCTGGTTTATCATAATATGTTAAAGGATATGATTATATTAATACTAATGAACTAGCAATCATTAGACATTTGAAGTTAAACGTGCTTAGGTTAGAGAAATTCTAGGACGGGTAACCCTTGGGAAGTGCCCATGAAAGTTTAAATGAAGTGATTTAGGTCTGTTTATGGAAATGAAAGTATAATCTATATGCAAAATGACATAAATATAGGAGGTCTAATTCTAGGTCATATGAGGACGATGTAAATGAAAGTATATTATTAGGTTGAAAGAATATGAGAATATATCAAGAGACCATGTTTATTTGTGCTATATAGAAGTAAGGTAAATCTAAATTTCGAGGATGAAATTTTTTGTAAGAAAGGGAGAATATAATACCTCACATTTTACCTTTGATTGGAAACTACTTGTAATAGGATGAGAATTTATATCAATAGCTAGAACAAAAGTTTATCGGTATAATAAGATGAATATTTTGGTCTGAAAACATTTGGTCGGAACCTAGATGTAATTATTGGATTTGTTCTACCCATACCCTAAATCTTCAGAAGGCCACTATTATTAATAAAATAAGAATTTGAGAGTACGTTGAGAAGAGAAATTGATCAGTGCGATAAAACACACGTTTTGGTGTGAATTATGCTATCTTGTTCATCGGTGGCATTTTTGTCATTTTTATCGTGCCTGCGACTTTGACCATAAATTTGACCAAATAGAAAGGGAATTGAAGAATTTAAGTGTTACCAGTGGATTTAGTGAAATTTTTGGAGTTGAATGGTGAAATAAAATATTTTTCCGTCACGGACTCGATTTTGGTCATTTTTGAAGAAAATAGGAAATCGCGGTTAAAAATGGTGCGTGTGGCATTTTTTGAGTGGTAGCCCATCGACGTGTCAATTTAAGAGAGGTTACATGAAGAGTTCATGCAAGACATATGGAATTAAAGGATTGCAAAATAAATGAAGAATGATGTGTAATTTTGTGATTGGAACACATCACTCGCGGGCCCATTTGATTAAGGTCTTCAGTAATATATTTGACTAATATTTGGACCAAGAGAAGATGAATGAATGGCTAGAAATTGGCCAAGAATTTCATTGGCCTTGAAAGAAGAAATAAGGGAATTTTGTGAAGGAAATAAAAGAGGTTGGTGTGTAAATTTTACATTGGAACACACCTATAAATTAGCCACCACACAATTAATTGATTTAAACTTTTCTTGGACAAATTTCTGATGAGAATGGTGGTGGGAAGATGGTTATAACAGCCAGAATTTCGGCCAGCCTTGAAGAAGGAAAAACAAGAGAAAACAAGGAAAGAAGAACTAGAGAAAAATAGGGAGAAAAAGAAAAAGGAGAGAGAAAGAAAGAAGTCTGAGTGTTTTTGGTGTTCTTGGAGCAAAAGCACTTCAAATTGCCTCAAACACAAGGTAAAATCCTATGCTTGAAGAATTAAAGTTGTAGATTTCATTATGGTGATCATTATGATATCAATTTTAACATGAAAACATGATTTTCATGTCTTGATTTTGGACTAAAGCTAAGGTTTGTAAACTTTGTGTGTGAACCTTATATATACCTGTGTGTTCTATGTATTTTGGCTGCCTAGAAGCCTTATGGATATTGTTTTGTGCAAGGAATGAATATTTATGGTAGTTTGAAGGATTGCTTTTGGTTGATGAGACACTACAAAAAAAGTGTTGCAAAAAAAAAAGTGGCTTTTGGCAACACTTTTATTTGCAACATAACAAAATCTGTGGTGAAAGCTCGATTTTTACCACAGTTATAAATTCTGTGGCATATAAGCCTTTTTTGTAACACTTTATTTTGTCACGGTTATGTTTCTGTAGGTAAAAGTTACTTTTTGCCACAGATTTAAAAATTGTGTTGGTAAAAATACTTTTTGCCACAGAGATTTGAAATTGTGGATAAATAGATTTTATTACCAACAGTTTTACTAAGCTATGAAAAATGCATATTTTTTCTTATTTTATCAAATATTAATAAATGTCAACATCAAATGGAAGTTTTCATTAAATACCATGGTTGAGGTAATTTTATATATTCAAGTGGTTGTGTGCTCAAATCTTACTATTACTATTTTATTAATTTTTATATAGTTTTTTGGACCAATTACATATTTTTTTGAATATTTTTCTAGATATTATACCAAATTATGTACTAAAAGATATCCGATTACGTTTAAATTTAGTCGTAACACTTTTTTTAGTAATTTTAACAAATATAATGGTTGGATCCATAGTTTGAACCACCTATCTTTGTAAATGCGTTAGATTTTGGATACTTTTGTAGATATTATTCTAGATTATAGCCAAAATATATCTGATTATCTTCAAATTTTGTCGTAATACTTTTCTTAGCAATTTTAACAAATATAACCATTTGATCATTATTTTGATACGCCTATCTTTGTAAATGCTCTAGAATTTGGATTTTTTTTGTAGACATTATTCTAGATTATGGCCAAATTATATCCGATTACCTTCAAATTATGTCATGACACTTTTCTTAGCAATTTTAACAAATCTAACCATTTGATCATTAATTTGATACGCCTATCTTTGTAAATGCATTTGGTTTTGGATATTTTTTAGATATTGTGCTCGATTATGTACAAAAAAATATCCGTTTACCTTCAATTTTTTGTTATAACACATTTCTTTGTAATTTGAACAAATCTTGCGGTTTGATCATTAATTTGATATGCCTATCTCTGTAAATGCATTAGGATTTGGATATTTTTCTAGATTTTCTAGTAGACTACGTGTCAAAATATATCCGGTTATCTTCAAATTTTTTCATAACACTTTTATTAGTGATCTAAAAAAATTTAACGGTTGGATTGTTAATTTGATATGCATATCTTTGTAAATGAGTTAGGTTTTTTATAGATATTATGGTAGATTATATATCAAAATATATCCGATTACCTTTAAAGTTTTCCATAACACTTCTCTTAGTGATTTTAACAAATGTAACGGTTGGATCATTAATTTGATATGCCTATCTTCAAAAATGTGCTAGGATTTGGATATTTTGCTAGATATTATGATAGATTATGTACCAAAATATATCTGATTACCTTTAAAATTTTCCATAACACTTTTTTTTAGTGATTTTAACAAATCTAACGGTTGAATCATTAATTTGATATGCCTATCTTCAAAAATATATTAGGATTTGGATATTTTGGTAGATATTATGCTAGATTAAGTGCCAAAATATATCCGATTACATTTATTTTTTGTCATAACACTTTTCTTAGTGATTTAAACAAATATAATGGTTGGATTGTTAATTTGATATGCATATCTTTGTAAATGTGTTAGGTTTTTTTATATTTTTCTAGATATTATGGTAGATTATATACCAAAATATATCCAATTACCTTTAAATTTTGCAATAACACTTTTTTTAGTGATTTTAACAAATCTAATGGTTGAATTATTAATTTGATATGCTTATCTATGTAAATGTGTTAGTTTTTGATATTTTTCTAGATATTATGATAGATTATGGAAGGGGAAGGGAGAACGATCTACGTTTTAGTTATATGACTACAATAGAAGATAAATATTATTTAACTCATTGATATATTGTCATATTATCTAATTAAATAAAAAAAGTAATATTTATCAACAATTCTTGTGTTAATTTTTTTATTTTTGATAGTATAAGATTCCTTTATAAATTTTTTAAATATAAATTAGATACTTTGTTTATTTAAGTCTATTTTATTATTCTCACCATTTTTACATTTTTCTTAATGAAAAATAATTCTCTTTTTTTTTTTACCGATTTTTGGAGGATAAAAAATATATAATGGCTTTGATCTGATATAAGGTTTATTAGTTTTTTTTATATTATGATTTTAGATGTTCAAAAACATAGTTAATATTTAGAATTGATAGTATTTAGGAGATCCATTAATTAAACTTTACAACTATCAGTTTGAATTTTTTTAGAAGAAAAAATTTATTAGATTCGATAATGCTAAGAAATTAGTTTTGCATATGAAATTAATTAGATATCTTTGCCCAAAACAAAAAAAATCAAAACTTCTTAAGTAATGTGAAATTTTATTAATTAATAAAAATAAGATAAAATTCCATCTGAAATTGGAAGGACTTTACTTTTACTTGGCTTCATTTTCCTTCTTGCCCGCCTATGCAACCTTTTCAATAGCACTCACTCCCGCCAACCAGTGAACCCTTGCCACCAATCTCTCAAAAATCTGCCCGTCTCTAACTAAATCAGGTGTCTACCTTCTGCTTAGGTAGTTCGAAGAGTTCCTTTGTTCTTCCTTATTGAAGGTAAGATCTTTCATCTTTCAGCAATTTGTCTGCATTTTCGAAGAGGTAAACAAATGTGTGGTTTGTAGTATCAAGCTTAGCACTAAGATTTTCAAGGTACCCATCTCTGCTTTTTGTCTGGGTGTTGATAAAAAGTTAAAATTGCTATTAGGATCGACAATGTGGGTCTTGATTTCAGGCTGTAAATGTACCTTTTAGATTTACCGATTCTCGTTTGTTCTTGTTATTTGGTTCTTGATGAATGTCTGGTTCATAGACTTGACTTGAGGGACCTTCTTCATAATCTAGTTTCTGTTAAGATATTCTATTATATATGTTGTTTGAAATGGCCCCTTCAATGAGTCTAGTGTTCTGTAGGTGAACTATCATAGACTATGATTTTGTGAACTAACTGATCTTGTGCAAAGGAATTTGGGTTCCTTGTTAGTTGTCTTTCTAATTGTCAAAGCTGTTTTTTTTTTTTTTTTTTTTTTGCAGTTTAGAAATGTTTCAATACATTGTGCATTGTTATGAATGCTAAGGTCTCTTTTTTCTGTTATTATGCTAGGTAAGTTTGTGTTTCAGCTTTGTTTGAAAGTATGTATTCTGAATTAGATGCCATTTTCTTAGATTATTAAAAATAGGTTTTGTCAATACTTACACTTTAAAGTATGAACCCTTTGTTTATTGTAGGTGCATTTTATTTCATGTAATTAGAGAAGGGGTAAATATATGTAAGATGTTAAGAGGTGAAGTTCATTCGAGATAACTGAGTTGACATCCTTGAAATTATTTTTGATTTGAAGTTCTTGTTATAATGTCTTTTGGGGTTTTGCATTTCTTCTAAGGCTAAAATCTATGTCACATTGCAATGACTTTAGAAAATCACAATAGTCTTGGTACTTTGTTATGTTTCATTTTGTTTTTCTTTTTGTGTGGCATTTGCTTAATATCTCCCCTTCTAATGCCTTTGACAAATGTTGGTAGGATTATGGGTGGATATATTTAAATGCATCAATACACTAAGAAACGGCTTCTACCTTATGGTTAGTAAAGGTGTACGTAGCATAGCGGTAATGATGGCTTCCCTTAAAAATAATATTGTATATGTCAATACTACTTATATGAGTTGTGCTCTTCTAAGGGATTATTGCCTTTGGTGTTCTTATTCTTCTTCTTCTTCTTTTTTTTTTTTTAGGAAGTTGATAAACAAAGAGAACTTGAAGCTTTAAATCGTTGGGCACAACTACTAGCAAAGGTATTCCTCTCCTTTATATGGTTTAGTTGCTACTAAAAACTTTGTTATTAACTATTTTATTTTATGGCAAGTCCAGATTTTTAATTGCAAAATATAGTTTAGAATGAATTTGTTAGGTAGCTTCAATAGTTAGGATATAATTGGGAATGTTATTTTGCATTTGCATGCTCTATGGATCTTGTTCATAATAGAAGGTGGAAAATTTGTAAATCAATTTAAATTAGTAACTAGAATTGAATGACTTCCTTGAATTAAATTGATTTGAATTTGGTTGATTTTTTTTTTTTTTTTGAAGTAAAAACTTTTATCTCTGAAGTTGTTTATATGCATCGTGATTTGTAGTTTAAGAGTCTTATGTACTATAGTTTTTTTTTTTTAATTTATCAAGGGATTCAGGTCAACATAGATAGGGGTTGGATGTATTCAAAACAAAGGACTTCAGATGAGTATGTAGGGAAGGTTGATGAATTCTTAGAATTTGCATACCGGTTCAAGGACGAACATTCACTAGTTTACTGTCCTTGTAAGGAATGTGGGAATCGTTTCTTTTTGTTAAAGGATGTTGTGAAAGCTCACCTAGTTATTCATGGTTTCATGAATAACTATACCCTTTGGAGTTTTCACGGGGAAACCAATATGGACACAATGGTTAGGGATGGGGGAGAAAGCTCTTTCAATTCGGTTACTCGAGATGACATGGTTGATATGGTTCATGAAGCATTTGGGGTTCCAAATATAGGTAATGTGGAAACTTCTGACACTGATCAATCAAGTGGGCCTAATAAACAGACTAGGGATTTCTTGAAACTTTTGGAAGATGTTGAATGTGAATTGTATCCAGGATGTGAGATTCACAAAAAGTTCATTTATTGTGAACTTGTTACATTTGAAAGTTATTGGTGGTTGGACAGATACAAGTTTCACAATGTTGATTGATTTACTTAATGATGCATTTCCTAAAAGTGTACAACTTCCCAAATCATTCTACGAAGCCAAGAAGATTACTAAAGATTTTGGATTCACTAATGTGACGCATGATGCATGTCCTAACAATTGTATGTTGTTCAAAAATGAGGACAAAGATCTTATCTGCTGTAAAATTTGTAATGCTGCAAGATATAAAGTTAAAGGCAAGAAAGCAGTAAAGCAGATAAGATATTTTCCATTGAAGCTAAGGCTCCAGAAATACTTTATGTCATCAAAAACTGCGTCATTAATGAAGTGGCATGATGAGGAAAGAACCCAAGATGGAATACAACAACATCCAGCTGATTCTCAAGCTTGGAAACATTTTAATAATGCGATTCCATCATTTGCATTTGATAGTCGCAACGTAAGACTTGAGCTCGCATCAGATGGCTTTAATCCTTTTAAATCATTGTCTATTGCTCACAGCACATGGCCTGTTGTTCTTATTCCACAAGAATTGTGTATGAAGCAACTTCATTCTTTCCATACTCATAGATGGTCCTAAAGGTCTGGACAAAAGATTGACATTTATTTGCAGCCACTTATTGAGGAACTTCAAGATTTATGGAACAATGGAGTAGAAACCTATGATGCTTCAACTAATAGCATGTTCTAATTATGTGTAGCTTTGTTATGGACAATCAATGACTTTCCAGCGTATGCAATGTTATCTGGTTGGAGTACTAAGGGAGAATTTGCTTGTCCTGTTTGTCGACATAAAACACGATCTCTTTGGTTGAGGCATTCTAGAAAGTTTTGCTACATTGGTCATCGTCGTTTTTTACCTACAAATCATAGATTTCGTAGGGACAAGGTATCTTTTAATGGCACAAGAGAGTATGATTTAAAACCAGATCGAGTGTCTAGTTCTAGAATTGAGCAATAACTCCAAAGTGTTCTCACCGAATATAAGGTGGATGATTTGAGAAAATGAAAAAGAGGTGAAGTTGAAACATCTAGAGATTGCAAGTGGAAGAAAAAAAGCATATTCTGGGAGTTACCTTATTGGAAGGATAATATATGTCCTCATAATCTTAACGTGATGCATATCGAGAAGAATTTTTATGATAATATTGGGGGCACAATATTCAATGTTCAAGGAAAAACTAAGGACACTTTAAATTCTAGGTGTGACTTAGAGACAATGAAAATCCGAACATCAATGCATACTCAAGCCGAGAATGGTAGAACATCTATACTGCCTGCGTGTTACACCTTAAGCAAGGAGGAAAAACAGGTATTCTGTAAGGTGTTAAAGGGAGTAAAGGTTCCAGATGGCTATGCAGCTAAGTGTGTTAATTTGCAACAAAGAAGTATACCAGGGCTGAAAAGCCATGATTGTCACATACTTATGTAGCAATTTCTTCCCCTTGCTATTCGTAGAGTTTTTCCAAAAAATGTTGCAATGCCTTTAATAGAGTTGAGCAACTTTTTTAGACAATTGTGTTCCAAGACTAATCACATGAAGGATCTGGAATATATTCAAGATAGAATTGCTCTCACTCTTTGTCATCTTGAGAAAATATTCCCACCATCTTTTTTCGATGTCATTGAACATTTGCCTATACATTTAGCTGAGGAAGCAATGTTGGCTGGTCCTGTTCAATATAGGTGGATGTACCCTATTGAGAGGTTTGAATTGGATTACCTTCAATGTTGTCATTAATTTCAGATTTATGATTAATAGCCTTATCTGTCACAACTACATGTAGGTATTTACTTACACTGAAGAGGTATGTGCGTAATCATGCTCATCTAGAAGCATCAATTGCAAATGGGTATATGATGCAAGAGTGCATGAATTTTTGTTCTAGATACTTGAATGATGTGGAAGATAAAACAAATCGCTGTTCAAGAAAATGTGGCAATTCAGATAATATTGGTCACGTCGTGGGAAAGGGCAAGCATGTAAGATTTGATAGAATAACATGGGAACAAGCCCATAGATATGTCCTCATGAATACACCCGCTGTAAAGTCATTTATGGAGTAAGTGGAAATGTATTCAAGTATAAGACTTGAGGCACTAATTGGCATTTGAAATCTAACATTATCACCATTATTTGACAGCATACATATCTCACAACTCAAAAGTGTGATGCCACATGCCAGTGATCATTATATCCAAAACCTTCATAGTGAACAATTTCATGGATGGTTTAAAACCTAGTAAGTCAAAAACTTAGTTGGGAATTGAAAATAATGTTAATATCTTCTGAAGTATATTATATTTCAACTTATTCATATGGTATGTGTAGGTTCAAGATCAGAGGAGGAAATACAATGCCATATTTGATGAAGAAATAAATGTATTAGCTGATCGTCCAAATCTTGATGGGAGATTCTTTAAGTCATATATTATCAACGGATATCGTTTTCGGACAAAAAATTATGAGATTTGCATCACTACTCAAAATAGTGGTGTTATGGTCAAGGCTGCAACACTTAGTTTTGCTAACAGAAAAGATAGGAATCCAATCATTGGGGATGTAACCTATTATGGGATTTTGACAGACATTATTGAGTTAATTTATAATACCCAATTTAAGTTCATTCTTTTTAGGTGTGATTGGGTTGAAAATCACCGAGGAGTAAAGGAGGACATGTTTAAATTTACTTCGGTGAACTTTAATCATTTGATGTACAAGGACAACATCCCAGCAAATGAACCTTTCATACTAGCATCTCAAGCAGAACAAGTGTTCTACGTGCCAAACCCTATTGAACCAAATTGAGCAGTTGTGATGAAAATGACTCAAAGAGTTAAATTTGATACGAATCTGCATATGTCTGAAGCTAAGCCTTGTTCCTCACAATACCCTGATGACAATGTTGCAATTCAGGAAGAGGATAACGTTTGGGTTCGACAAGGCTCAGAAGCAATGTCAGAATTTTTAATTGCTTCACACGAAGAATGACATAGAAATAGAAAGTGCTGGTTATGAAGCATAGGGCCAGTAGTTTTAGTTATGACTGGACTACCCATTAGTGCAATGAATATTTTTTGTTATATTTTGTCTTTCTGAACACATTTGACTGTTCAGTATGTGTGGTCTTAAATTATCACTTTTGTAATGTTAATATGTGAAGATATATTACAAATGTTCACTATCTTACACTGTCACTTTTGCAATGTGATTTCTCAATTTTCTTGCTATTTTTCTGCATTCCCCGAACATCATTTAATTTTGTTTGCTGATCTTACCATCTATTTTAAGCTCCTCCTTAATGTTATGATACTAATTTCTTGTTTTTCTTCACATATTATATAGGTGAATATGTCAAAGAGAAAGACTCGAGGTGTGACGATACTGGAGAAACTATCGCAGGAAAAGCTGTTTGCTAAAACTGACACAGCAAGAGACAATAACTGCCCAAGAAGTAGCCTGCACAACGAAGCACAGTTCGAGAAGCAACCAGCACAACAGTCACTTGTGCCACGACGCCCTGCAACAAGATCACATCCAAGAACTTCTCATCCATCAGCACCTCCTCCAGCTATTACTGGTCCACCTACTTTTGTTGAAGTTATATCAACCAGAAGAAATACTTATATTGCGCCTCCAATTAAAAAACGTAAAATAACGGCTTCTTCTAGTCCTTCAAGATTTGTTGCTCCATCCAATATTCCCACAGCAACTACTACTTCGACATCAGAAGAGGTGAATGTTGCAAATGGTGATCCAACATTAGCTGATGCTACTAATGCCACCCACAACATACATAGTCATGATGGTTCTCAAGCTGATGATGCAAGCACTTTTGATCCTTTTGGAGACCCACCTGAAAGAGTTGATATATGTGGTCAGTCTGGAAATGATACGTTAGATGCAACAACGACAGCCTCACAGTCAACTATTGAAGCAGGTACATCTTAAATTTTTACCACGGAAGCACTAAAATTATTATCAACTGTTGCTGAACTATTCCATTAAAGTCAATGGATGTTGAATTAGTAATTATTGGAATTGAAGGAAAATAAGTGGCCCATTTCTTGGGATACATGATGGGTATTTTATCCCAAGTATTTATTTATGTTGATGCCCTTTGAGGGTAAACTTCCGTGTGCTAAGGGTTTCGAACTTTTGTGTGCTGAATGGATTAAGTCCATGGTTGGTTTTTGGGGATTATCTCAGCTATTAATATCTTTGTAAATGTGCCTTTTCTATTTGAGGATGTAGGGATTGGTTAGGATAATTAGGAATAAAATGTTTTTCAGCTCTTTCAACCAAGCTCATTTGCTATCTCATTTGATGAGTTGAAAATTTGGCTGGAAAATTTGAAAAACAAAATGAAATGAACAGAACTTTTGGAACTTTAAGGATGGTCCAAACTTTTAGCTCAAAGTACAGAAGATCTGTTTTATTCTTTTAGAAGAAGTTTTGGAATCTGTCAAATGCATGAAAAACAAGGAAAATGTTGTACACCCATGAACATGGTAAATTTGTTTCCCCTTTTGTTCCCTCATTTTCTTCCAAAACAAAATTAGCCTAAGTAAATGCATTCTGGAATGAAACTGTCCCATTTGTTTCCTCATCCAAACACTCAGGTGGTATCTATAACAAAGAAGTCATTTACCCTTTTCCTTGCATGAACATGGCATATTTAGGATTTGATATTTTAAGTGGTGGCGGTCTCCTTGTCTAAGGGGTAATTGGTGCAGCTTTTGCTAGTTGTGATTTTTAAAATCATTTGGCAAAAACTGCCTCCTCTTCCTGGATGAGTTTAGTTGTTACAGGATAAAAATAGCATGCTACTGTATGTTTGCAGTACTCTGCATGCATGAGTTTGGACAATGATAAAGTATTTCCTTATTTGTTCAAACTGGCAAGTATAGTATGTGTTAATAATGTTGGTGTGAATAAGTTACCTGAGGGACCTTGTATTATTCTTACATTGGAAATGGATCTCAATTTGAATTTGACTTTTTCGTATGTGGAGTTAGAGGCTATGCCTTATTTCTTCTAGTGTTCTTTTAATACCATCATACAATTTATTCTGATATAGATGGGAGAATTTGATGTTTCAAAGGATTTAAAAACTAAATGAGAGAGAGCATGAAGAAATGGCCTGATATTGAATGGAGAATTTTCAGTTTATTTGCCATCTTAGTTGTATCATTACAGGGAATCCATTTAGCATCAGTTCTTTGCTCCCTAAATGCTCAAGATAATTAGTTTTGGTGGGTTGAAATTGCATCCTCTGGTTTTCCTTTATTTTTGCAATTGATGAATAAGTTCCATGGCAATCCCTTTTTTTTTTCTTTTTAATTTTAAAATCTGGTTGTAGTATATTGCACGTGTCTTTTTTGGTTTTGATGTGTGAAGTTATTTTCCTATAGCTTCTATATTGGTAAATGCATTCTTGTGCTAGTAATTCACCATTTACATGTTTGTGCCATATCTGCTCAGATTTGTGAAGACTTTCACTTCTGAGTCACTGAATAATATTTGGAACTAAAATGTAGATTAGGAAGCCACAGTTCCTTTATGAAGTAGAGTTGTTTGTTGTGAGGTTTTGCCCCTTTAATCTTACTATGACTGAACTCTTTTCTTTCCCATACTCTTTCTTTCCGCTCTTCTAATCTTGGCACATTTCTCTTCTTAGAACCATCAATGCTTCCTAATTAAGCAACATTATATCAGCTGTGATATATTGCTGAAATGGTCTGCACAAAGTGAAATTCTAATGTTTGAGTTATCTTCGTGTCCTCGTAGAAGTGACATCCTATGGTATTCATTGAAGAAAGAAATTCATAACTTACTTCAGATTAAAAAAAAATTAATGTCCTCCGCTTCATCAAGTATAGAAGGATATGGCGGACTACGCCAGGGCCAATCAACTACATATATTGCCTATATTATATAGAGTTGGATAGCTATTTGAGTATTTAAATTGAATTGTAAATTACACTTACACCCTATTAGCTTAGCTTTTAAATGATGTGGTATCAATGGGCATTGTTAGTGTGCAATCTAAAAAGGTCCTAGTTTGAACATAGGTTCTAACATTCAAATCCAGGTAAGGTGGGTATTATATAAGGCATAAACTACAATTGTTTTGCTAATTGAATTTTTTTTTCCCAAAATAAAATGTTCATTGAGATGCCAAAAACTCATACTTATCTCAGAATAATTCTATATATGTGGAATAGACTCTCCACTTAAAAAAAAAAAAAAAAGAAAAAGGGATTTGAAAGTGGTTACTATTATCAACTATCTGCAGTTTTCTGTTCCCTTAAATGCTATGTTGTTCCCTTTACCTTCAAGTGGACCACACTAACCTATGTACCTCCCTCATGAGCAGGCACTTCCATTGGGATTGGTGGAGCAGTTTGACTTGAACATACTAATTTGATAAAGGGATCAGTTATATATTTATCTAAAAAGCATGACAGCCTACCACATTTTGGCACTATTCTGGTTGGCAGTCATCTAGAAATTATATTTTCTCACTTTTCATAAGACACTACTCACAAGTGTTGGCAGGCACACACTGCTTCACTGATGTTTTGCCCCATTTCTTTTTCTATGCCATGCATACTGGAAATCTGGCAATTGAATGGAAAATTGAGGAAAACAATGACAGAAAGTCATTAAGGGCTTAGTCACTGGAAATCTGTCCTGAGATGGCAACTTCGATGTTTAAGGGCTTAGTCACTGCTTTCTGTTTCTTAAATATCTGCTTTCTGTTTTTCTATTTTCTATTTTCTGAAATGTAAGTCATTAAATATCTACTTTCTGAAATGGAACAAACTTGGGGATCTACTTTCTGTTTCTTACATCCAGATTCTCCACAGCATTTATGGACTTTTACCAATATATGTTTGCTCTATTTCTTGTTCGAGTTAATACAACTTAACCTGTAAGGCATATATCATTGAATTTTCACTGACATGATTTATAAGGCAGTGACAAATACTACTTTAGTTGCCATTATATCCTTTATTTTCTGGACTATAAAGTCTTCCATAATCCCACACATATCACATCCTTGTTCCTCAAATACTTTGTGCTCTAGTCTATCTGAAATTTCTAGCTTTGTTCTTCCATTTTTTGGGCAAAAAATGTCCTGTTCCGACATCGTTCTGCACCACAGTTTGTGGAACTAAAATGTAGATACACAAAACAATCTTGTTTAAGGATAAAATGGACACTACTTAATGCCAGAGTACAATATTTGCTTTGAAAATTGAAAATTCTTGCTGGCACATGGACCTTTTTGGTTCATTTTAGGCTTGAGTCCAAATGTCATATATACTTCTCATGCATCCATTCACCGACATTGCACTACATTAAGTTGGTAGTCCAAATTTAATACTAATGATTTCTATTTTTTTTTTCTTTTCTTGGGAAAGAACATGGGAATAATGTGAAGAAAAAGGGAAGGGGTCCTTCAAAGCCCATAAATCTTGTAGAAGGAGAAACTATTTCGATTGAATTTAACGAACATATGCAGCCAATTGGACCTACAAGACCAATCTTCATGACCTATCTTGGTAATGTTGCTCGTAATAGTATTTGGCTACCCCTTACTTATGAGACATGGGGAGACAGTCTAGAAGACTTATTAGATCGTGTTTGGGCATATATTCAAGTAAATTACTAGTATATAGCACTTTGTCTCATTTTATCTCAATTTTTTGTCATATTGTTATTCTATTAGAGTAAGCATATTCTTAACTTTTTTCTTCATTTGTCTCTCTCTCTTTTTTTTTAATTTTTAAATGAAGTCAAAGAGCACCGTCCCTCCTGCATATATGACTAATTGCATGAAGTCACTTGATGAAAAATGGAGATCATGGAAAAGCCAGTTAAAGAAGAATCACTTTATCAACAAAACCAAAGAAGAGGCTTTAGCTAATGTTCCATCAAGGGCTGAGCCTGAGCAATGGAAAGTGCTGGTTGGTTATTGGAGTTTAGAGTGAGTGCAAGTTCAATCCAAAACAAACTTGAATTGGATTTCTATAGTTCTCCATTAATAAACTTCATTTTTTAGTCAAGATATAATGTCGTTTATCTCAATTTATACTAATTTGATGAAAATGACTGTGAGTTTTTATTACACTTTGGTAGGAAGCTGCTGAAAAAAATAAGCGTAACCGTGGAATGCATGGCCCTCCACACAGATATGGTAGAACACCATTTGCTGCAATACGAGCTGATGTAAGTCGTCACATTTTCATTATACTACATTAACAGAAGTATTTTCTTTTTTTTAAAATAAATGGTACAAGTTTTCACTTTCCATATTTCAGATGACAAAGAAAGGTGAGGAAACAGATCCGCTATCTGTTTATATGAAAACATGGATGGATGCAAATGGTAATGTTAGAGATCCAAAAGCAGCCAAACTAATTGTAACAAACTACTACCTCTTAGATATTATTTATTGTATAATTTATAATGCATAAAATTTTTTTATTGTATTATTTATAATGCATAAAATTGCCCGCTCACTTGCATCATTGTGCAGAGTGCAATGAACGCAAGGCTTGAAGAACTCCCTCCTGAAGAGCATACATTGGAATGCAGACAACAAATATTCCAAGAATTTATGGGATCTGAGGGGCATGGCTATGTCAAAACAATGGGATTAGGTCCGACTCGCTCAATGCTTATTGGTGGTGGAAGTAACGTGTATTCTGGCTTTGAAGAGTTTACGAACAAGCACCTAGAGAAACTACAAACTGATTTGACCTCAAAATTTGATAGCATGTTGGGAAATTTTCAAGGTTAAATTAATACACTTAATGCTCGAGTGGATGAAATAGCAGCTTCAATGGAAAAAAATCATAGCCTTCCTTGCATAAACACTGGTCACCAGGTTTGAAATAGACGTTTGTAATGGATTCTTACTTGCTAATTAATCTTATACTTATAATAACTTTCTACTTATTTTAGGCGACCGATACCTCAAGTGCTCAATGCTTTCATTCAAATCCGAACGAGCATGAATACGAGAGTGCAGCAGATAGGGTATGACCATCTCAACACATGCCTCATCTCTTTATCCAAACTTCAATGTTTAGGGGATTTTAGTATTAACGTGGACTTAGAAGATAATAGAATATGGTGAGACATTAATGCATAGTTACTATTATTAGTCTATTAATCCTGGTGACTCAACAAAGACTTCTTGCTGTAAATTCTTCTCACTTGTATCATAAATTAAAAGCTCATGTACTGAATATGCTTAACTGTGTAAATGCTATGGTTTGCATGCTGAAAATGCTAAGTAGTTTCTAGCTAAAAATGCATTATATTGCTGAGTAGTGATGCTAAAAATACTGTGTAAATGCTAAAAGAGTTGTACTGGAATAGTCTTTGAAATGCTATGTAGTGATGCTGATAATGCTGAGTAGTTTCTAGCTGAAAATGCTAAAAAGTCTTACGTATGTTGTGTGAAAATGCTGCGTAAATATTGAGTACTAATTGAGTAGTGATATGCTGAAAATGCTGTTAGTTTCTAGCTGAAAAATCTGAAAATGCTATGTATGATATTTGGAAATTGTGTGTAAATACTGAGTAGTAATTACATATATAGTTTCCAATTGAAAATGCTACAAAATGCTGAGTAGTGATGCTGAACATTCAGAGCAGTTTTCAGCTGAAAATGCTGAAAAGGCTTGTGTATGCTGTGTGAAAATGCTACGTGAATACTGGGTAGTAATTAAGTAGTGATATGTTGAATATGCTGTTAGTTTCTAGCTGAAAATGCTATGTATGCTATCTGGAAATGCTGTGTAAATGTTGAGTAGTAATTGAATAATTTCCAGCTGAAAATGCTGCAAAATGCTGAGTAGTGATGCTGAAAATGCTTAGTTTACTTTTGAGCATACTTCTGAGTGCTTAGTATACTTTTGAAAATAATGTAGCCTTGAATATAATGTGGTTGTTCCAGCATAGTTCAAACTTCCCCTTGTATATTTTTCTGGGCTTTGAAATTGCCCTTCAATCATTTTGTCTATTGTTTTGGTTGGGATATGATGTGCAATATTTGCCCATTCATCATTCTTTTATGAGAATTTGAAATTTCGAAAGGCCAAGATTTGAAAAAGTAAGCAACTGATGTTGAAGAACTGCTTTAGTATTAACTATACTGTTCTTTTGGTTCTTTTTTGTTTCTAAAATCACCAATGAGTTAAAATAGAGACATATATGTAGTACATTCGGGTGTTCTTTTCTAGGATAATCTCAGCCAGAAAATTCTGAGCATGCCATGTATGCTCTCTGAAAATACTTTTAATATTTGGTGCAGAACTTTGTTGGTTAATATGGACTAGCTTTGAATAATTAGTGTTCTACTGAGGTCCTGGGAATTGCTATTTCAATAACATGAGCAAAGAGTAAAGACATTACCTTTGTTTGGCTAAATTTTATTTGGATGTACTTTCATTTGTTCTACTTGGATGATTATATATATCTGAGATAAGTTTTGTAGTGACTTTAGAAGTTCAGATTGTAGCTTTATTAAGAAGTAATCTTATCCTTTTTTTTTCTTCTTAATGATAGGATGAATGAAGATCAAGGTGGTTGAAGGTTCATTTAACTATGGCATTATTTTTTGTCCACAATGAATTTTTATGACTTCTGATGGATGTCATGGTTACAATTGTGGTTTTTTTGGACTATTTTGAACTAATATCAAGGATTATATTCCTAGCACTTATTACACTCCATTTAGTTTTTTTCGTATATATTAAGTTATTATTAATGGAAGATGGCATTTTGAATGTTTATTCAATGAATGATGATTGATTGTTAATATCAGATGTTTTCATAGTTCTATATGTATAGCACATGATCTTGTTAAAGTAGAAGGAAAAATAATTTGTCAATATCATCATATTGTATTCAATGTTCATTCACTACGAATGTAAAAAATATGGAAAGTTGTACAAAAATTGCATATCATTTTTGTTTCTTGAAGCTTTAAAGCGTGGCAAAAAGTATTAATTATGTACAAGAAAATCATAGCAAATGGGCATTACCCACTGTTATGTCAATTTAGCAAAGAACCGTGGAAAAAATTATTTACAACAGCAACGAAACATAGCAAATGGGCATTACCCACGGTTATGTTATTTTAGAAAATAATCGTGGCAAAAAGTATTAATTACAACAGCAGGTAAATCGTTACAAATGGGCATTACCCACAGTTATGTCAATTTAGAAAAGAACTGTAACAAAAAGGATTATTTCCAACAGAAATTTAATTGTAACAAATAATATTCCCCACGGTTGTAAAATGTTGGAAAACCCGTGACAAAAAAATGAAATCTTTTCCCACAGTTAATAACTGTTGGGAAAACCTGTGGCAAAAGTCCATAAACAAATTCCACACTTTATTTACAACGACTCCAAAACTGTGGTAATTCCGTGGCAAAAAGTATTCCCCACGGCTATACAAACTATGCCAAACTTTTTGCAACGGCCGCAATGCCCACGCCTCGGAAACCGTGGCTAAACAGTGGCAAAAACGTATTTGCCACGATTTTGGCCGCATTCGCCACACTTTCTCTGGCATTGCCAAAATTTAATTTTTTTTGTAGTGAGATGATGACCAAAGTAGAATAAAAATGGAAGTTACTTAGTTGGAACAATGAATTATACTAGCTTTTGTTTTAAAGAAGTGAATTTGTGTTGAATAAGTGTAACTCTTGTGAGCCATTGGAATCTGGGAAACATATAATTAAAGATTATTTGAAGGAAAATTGAGTGAATTAATGGTTCCAATGTGTTAAAGGCTAAAGGAAAACAAATGAAAGCATGAATAGTAGGTTTGAGGCAAAATTACTGGAACTGTTTTTTACCAGTAGCATGTTACAGGAAACAAATCTCTAAATAAGGCCTATATAGAATTAAATTTAAGAGTCTTATGGTCGATTTGGTATATCATAGAGCCAAATTGGAGTTGTGGATTGAAAGTTATGTGAAAAAAAAAATGATGTGTCAAACCAGTGAAATTGCATAAAAGTAGTTTGAAAATGAATGAATTTAAGGATGATTAATTGTGTGATATTGGAAGAAATTAAGGGAAAATATGAAATGACTCCTTTGTATATGAAGGGAGAAAGGTTGTGGAAAAAGAAAAACCAAAGAATTGATCAAACAATGAAAAAACGAAGTGAACGAAAGTTAAGCATTTTCTTTAACCGTCGGCTAACCGTCTGCCCCAACGGCTAGCGTCGGTTGAATGTCAGCTAAACGTCGACCACGTCGGCTATTTTTCGGCCAAACACAAATTGACCCAAAAATGATGTTTAGGTGTTAGTTTAACAGTAAACAGCCAACAGAACGGTGACAACGTAGAAACGGTGGTCGAACAGCCGTGAACGGAAAAGTTTAGTCTGGACACGAGGTGAGTCCCTTTGATTTCTAAAACCCTTTGAAAGCTAGTGTGCTTCACTATTTCATGAAATGTTATGTTTTATACTATTTTGGAAATCCCCGAATATGTTTTAGGTTTATCTAAGAAAGAATTATTCTTATGCCACTTTGGGCTCGAATGAACTTCATATTTGGCTTGAAAACTTAATGGACGATTTAAGAATGAATTTGTGAATTTAGTCCCTTTTGGATTAAAAAATTGGGATTTTTGAGAAATGGTAAATTTTAGAATCGGGTATTCATATATTGACTAAAATGCCTTATTGGAACATTTTATGGAAATATGTTTGAAAACTTTGAATTTAATCCTCTTTTGGGATTAGAATTCTAGATTTCTTGAAATAAGTTCCTTTTGGAATCGGGTATTTGGAAAATGATGCAAATGTCCTTATTGAAATGTTTTATAAAAACCTTTGGAACTCGGGTATTCGTTAAATGACCAAAATATCCATATTGGAACTCTTGTGAATATTTTTCAAATCAGGTAAGGGCAAAATGATCAAAATACTCTCGAAAAGTCTTTTGAAATCGGGCATGGGTAAAATATCCTGAATACATTTGGAAGTGACTTTTGTGATCGAGTGTGGGGAAAATGACCCAGATACTCTTGAAAACATGTTTTGATATGTGAACAGAACTCTTCATCCTGTTTCAACAAGATTTTGGAAAATAATCTCTCGTGATGAGACTGGCTTTTGAAAAACAACCTTTTCATCCCTGGAATTATTTTGTTGGCCTGATGTACCATGGAACGAATTGATTGGCCCTATGGAGCCTATGTGAATGATGATCTGACTAGCAAATTAGTGGAATCAAATTTTGAAAAATAATATTTTGCCCCAACACTGTTTTTCTTGATATGGAAAATGATTTCCTGATGTGCTCAAGTACGAGACTTTTTATATTTGGAAACATGATGAACAATATGAATATTGAATTCCTGATTTCTTGAACTTGACAATCCTTGAATTCCTGGCATATGCACTAACTTGAATTCCTGGCATAAGCACTAACTTGATTACTTAGTATAATCACTAACTTGAATTCTTGGTGTAAGCACTAACTTGAATTCCTGGCGTATGCACTAACTTGAATTCCTGGCATAAGCACTAGCTTAAAATCCTAGCGTATACACTAACTTGAAATCCTGGCGTAAGCACTAACTTGAATTCTTGACGTATGAACTAACTTGAATACTTGGCATATGCACTAACTTGAATACCTGACATAAGTACTAACTTAATTCTCAATAGTACACTGTAATGTACTTACTTATCTGATGATGCACGATTAAGTGTTGTAGGCTGTGATCTAAGCACAATGATACATGGCGTTGAAGGTGAAGCCTTGAGAGCTTTTGCATACTGGCAGACCTTTAGTAGAAGGAATGCCTATAATTTGAAAATTGAGGTAATGATTTGAAATCTGAAATGAAGTTTTTCAAAAATGATTGAGTTCTGAATAAATCTTTTTTTTTTTTTTACAGTTTTGGAATTGTTTTTAGTGAACAAATAAAATGTTTTCCCTACAAGGGTTTTATGTACTTTATCCCCTTACTAAAGCACTAGTATACACGGGACTCACTGAGTGATTTTCACTCACATGCGTGTTATTTTCCTTGAAAAATTTAGGATCAAAGGCGCAGCAGAAGCGCAGTGGACTCCTAGAGGCTCATGCTACATCTTGGACCTGTTATATTCGCAAGTGTATGTATCAAAAACCAAATTCTTGTACCTTCCTTTATTGAAAAAAATTTTCCACTGCCTTTTGAGTAAAGTTTATTATAAAGACCCCTGGTTCGAGCAATCAGACGGGGCGACATCCCATAATGTTATAGCCCACTACATTATGAAAATATGGGTTGTAACATGTCTCCTATGGAAAGACTTGCCATATTCTTTTAAACCTAGTACTAGTAGCCTACCCTTATTAAGTACTCAATGTTAAATTATTCCATTTATGAATAATTCTCCAACAACACATACTTACATTGAATACATAAACATAGTTTAGTGTAATTTTTGTATAAAACATTTATTAAGTAAAATCAATATTTTTTTTTAAAAACCTTTATTGAAACAAAATATTGTTTAGAATAAAAGAGAAAGATTGACTATGCTTGTATTCCAGGAATATAATTGCTTTGTCTAACATAAAGATCAATTAACTTGCAATTAGTGCATTATTCAACAAAAATTTTATGCAAGGATTTGATCTGTTTCACATTGAAATCAAATGATTGATCCCGCCTTTGTTAACAAAGCACCAAAATCGTCTATAAAAAAAAAAAATACAAAACCCAATCACAATTTCACGCAACATTCCATCCAAAGTCACATTTCAAATATGTGCATGCCACTTACTCACCCTAGAATATGCTTAATAACATAACTTATATAGTTTCTTAAATATCTCAATTATATCCTTCATCGAAGGTTGAAAGTGAATATGAATTCACATTGATCATATCACATGGCCAACAATATTAAGTCATACTTAAGCCATGACTCATATATGAAGAGATCATAAAATATCAAATAAACCTCAGTACCACATTTAGCATCCCTATACCAGGATTCTATTCTCGCAAAAATAAATAGCAAATCTCCATCGTATCACATAACAATATCACACTAGCATGCCAAATCATAATGTATCATCTTATGATTCACAACCTTGACATCGCCATTACAACTGGTTCATCATTAGGTCAATATAACATTAGCATCACCACATTTTCAACATCCCCATTAAATGTCATAAATCACATGTGTCATCTTACCTTACGTGCAATATTCTTCAAAAGATTCTATCACCATAATAAGTCAACATCTAATAAATTAAATTTGTTACAGTACCTAAACATGCTTCCCAATACAACCATAAGTTCTCAACTTTAATAACAGAACATTTGATCAAGATACGAAAATACAAAGCAAAGATTACTTGTTTTGGAAGATCTTTTGTTTTCTTTTTTAGAATAGTGTTGACTTATAAAAGTGCAATAAATTTCACTATTTCAATAAAAAAAGGTAACACGAGTAGAAGAGGGACAAGGAGTAAGAAAGGTTGTTAGTATTGGACAAGAAAGAATGAATGATTGTTAAAAAGAGAAACATAATGTTTTTTATCTTTCAAAGATGATTGAAGCTGAGAGACTGAAAATATTTGTACCTTGTTCTTGAAGAAGTGATGAAGAAATGATGAGAGAAAGATAGGAGCATTTTTTAAGTGTGAATCTTAGTTTGGTTGAGATATCAAAGATAACCAAGAGGAAAAAGAGGAAGTGAGTAGAGAGTTTTGTGTTTTACGATTGTGTATTAGAAGGGGTGAGTTTGAGTGAGTAAAATCCACGGGAATTAGAAGAGAAGTGTAAGTCTTGTGTGTGCCGATTGCTAGAGAAGAGAAAGGGATAGAGGAATCCGAGAGAATGAATGGAAGAAGAGTGCTAAATGTTTTAGGAATTAAAGTGAGTTCTAATTAGAATAAAATCTAGAGTGTTCTAAGAAGCTACCTTAGGACTTTTAAATTTTAAAGGTTGAAAGACTTTAGTTGAGAAAATAATGATTGCCGAGGTAGAGAAGAATGTGGTATGGTTGTTTTGGTGATAGTGTTTCTAGAAGAGAAAACAAGAGAAGAGAAGAAGGAAAATGTAGGGTGATGCTCTATTATAAAGGAGATAAAGAGACCAAATGGAGTTTAGAAAAGTTATTTGAATTTTGAGCTTCAAATTCAATGGAATTGAAGTGAAGGAAAAGTGGCTGAAATCTAAGAGAGGAAGTTGGAGCTTTAATTGGAGGAGGAAGAATAGAAAGGAAGAAGAAGGTTGTCTCGGTTGTCACATGACCATGGATGAAGTGAGTAAGAGTGCTCGATTTTGTTGAGTAGTGATGAAGTATGAGAAGGTGTTGAGTATTTATAGTAGTTATTTTGGTCCTTCGATTTCAAATTCAAAAATATTTTGAATGGAGAGAAGGCAGCAAAAAATATGGAGGGTAGATGGCGTTTGGTTTGATTTCCATAATGAAGAGAGAATAACAAAGACGAATGAGTTAGGCTCGGTTTCCTTGATGAAAAGTGAAGAGGAGAAGGTTGGAGAGGAGTTTAATACCTCCAGTGCTTGATGAGAATGCTAAGAGTAGAGGAAGGTAGAGTGACAGATGGCATTTAAATGTATGATATGTGAAGAGAAAATGAAATAGTACTGGAGAGTCATGATTTGAGTAGTCTTTTAGCTAGAGAAAGATTAGGAATTGATGCATAAATTTTGGGTATATAAAATCATCAATTTTAAATCCATCCCTTAATCAATTTTTAATTAAAACATTAATCCTAAAATATACATATGAGCAATAATACTCATCGCAAGCATAGCACAGGAAATTAACGAGTATCGATCCTCAAAGGAAAAGTAAACACTAATCACTTTTCATTTAGTATTTAACCGACCCAAATACAATGAGAAAAGAATAAAAGGAAAAAAAAAACATATACAACTCAATGATGTAGATTTATGCAATTTAGACAAGTACCCTAGAAAGCATAACAATGAACCAATTAGCAATTCTCTCAACTAATTATTATCTTGGCATCATGATGGAATATAAAGTAAAACTCAATCATCTCACAAGTCATGATTCTACTTAGATAAATCCCACTTCATGTGCCAAACCATGGAATCCTATATTTTAATTATATTGATAGATTTGTCAATCAAGCTAATACTAAGAAATTAGCTAATAACCCTTTGCGTGAGGCAGAATCAACTAATCTTTGATAACTTAGTCCTATAACCTTAACTTCATCGCTCAAGTCCATTAAAATTTGAACAAAATAAATACAATAAAACTCCTAACATCATCGTCTTAAGTCAATTAGAAGAACTCGCATCAATAACTAATAAACTCAAGTAGTCAAACAGTAAAGATGACAAAGAATTGATCAAATAACTAAATTAACCCAAAATCATGAATCCCAAAATAAAGTTATGAAAAAATTGAATACATCATTGCTAAAGAAAAAGAAGATAAAGAGGAAACAAATCACTCAAAGACAAATCTCTTTCTTCTTCCTTGAAGACTCCATTTGAACAATTCTCGTTGGCTTAAGTGAATTCCTCATTCAATGAGAGAATCAGAATTTATGCCCTTTAATTCGCCTCTCTTGGTTGTATATTCAAACTCTTGTGTTCTGTTATACTTTTAGAGGCCTCTTGGATGCCTATTTCGTGGTTGAGAGGAATAGGAAAATACCAAAATCCTTGGATAAGCTCTAATTCCGCACACAAAATTTTTGCCTCCAGAACCTACCTGGTGCCGGGCACCTTCAACCCACATAGCTCCAGGTACACTCTCTTTTTCCTCTGTTTTGCTCTATTTTTGGCCATCTTTTCCTTAGCAGGTAGAATGGACCCGGCGCCAAGTACACTCACCAGACCTGGTGCTAGGTCTGTTCTGGAAAAATTCCTAAAGCTTGTTCAATCTCTGCTGCTGGACAGAATGGACCCGGTGCCTGATCCACTGGCTAGGCCTGGCACTAGGTACATTCTGATTTTGTACACTTTCTGCTCAATTTTAATCTAAATATGCACATATTTACCAAAAACACCTTTTACAAGCAAAATGTCAAATAGAAAGGAATATGCCTAGTTATTACAACAAATATATCTTAAAACAACCTTAAATAACTAGGAAAAGAATGGTGATTTTAACCCCTATCACATACCCCTACACTTGAACATTTGCTTGTCCTAAAGTAAAACACTCTTATCCAAGAAAAATTGTCAAGACAACATAAGGTTTTCTTCTCATTCTAAAAGTTTTTTCATTATACCAAAGATGATGTTTTCCTTTCAAACTTTTGATACAACCCTTGTTATTCATACCCTTTGAAAACAATTTCAAATATTGAAACATTAGCCAAGACATTACAAAACTCTTGAAGTCAAAGTAATCAAGTGCATACCTTAGTCTAAGAAAGTTATCTTACTTTTCAAGTAAAAATATAGACAACATGAATCACATAGGTAAAGCCATCTATAACTCAAGCATTATAAATCTAAAAATTGCATACTTAAGTTATGATATAAGAAAAGCACTTAAAAATTTTTCCCTTAAAGTTTTTCAATGACTTATGGAATTGATAGCCTCAAGTAAATGGATTTCTCTTCATACACCGCATTGATCCCATTTACAACCATCACTCATCATTTTTTCACAATTCTTTTTTCTATGCTCTTGCTTGCGTTTTTGCCTTTGGGATAGCCGCAAAAGAGTCCATCAAATACACTTGCTACTTCTTCCTATATTGACCCCCTTTTCAGCTAAAAGTTTTCAAAGATCATCAATAAGAATCTTTTCTCTTCTTTACACCAACAACAGTGTTATTTTCACTTATTATTTTTTTTCTCAACTCAAATTAAAATTTTCAACATTTTTCTCAATCTTTCTTCTAAAAGACCTGTTTATAGCTTATATTTTTTCATCATAACTCAAAACTAACAAAATTTACACTCATAATACACAAGTTAGCTAATAAACTCTTTCCATACTCATCATATCTTCTATATTTCAACTAGATAAGTCAAATAATATTCAAATACCAATGGATAAACAAGATTAATAAAAATTCTCAAGTCTTGACAAATATCTTTTCCAATAAAGCTAATTTTATCAAATTCCTCCTAATAAATGACAAAACTCATATCCAAGTAAGAAAAAAAATTACAACCTTGCTTAATAGTGAAACCATTAAAATTTTTGAAAAAATTATCACAAATCACAAAATATATTCATCAAATTCATATGGAAAAATATTTCTTCAACCTTTATTCCCCCCTCCCCCCCCCCATTTAAACTGGGCATTATCCTCAATAGCCAAAGATAAAAAAATAAAAGTACAACCAGGAAGACCAAGATGAAGAAAGAAGAAGAATAAAGTGAAGAAAATACTTCTATTACATTTTTTTGCCATGAGGTTGAATCCATCTCGAATAGAGATCATTACAGGAGTACCTAATAAAAGCCAAGGAACAAAAGAAAGAACACACAAATATGGAAAAAGAAAATAAACATAAAATAAACAAAACAAAAAAGAAAGAAAGAAAAGAAACGAAAAGACACCTACAAGCTAGGAAAGGTCATTAAAATTTAAAAGAAAAAGAAATAACAGAAAATACAATACAAAAAGTGAGTCATGACTCATCCTTATATCATCATGGTCATCGTGGTCATCATTGTCAGCTCCGCAACTGGAAGATGCACCAACAACATGTTGGATCAAAGTGGCCAACTTTTGATCTTGGATGTCCTGGTAGTATCGAATGTCGGCAATGGAATCGTGGAGCTAGAGGAGGATAGTCATTTCGCTCTCTATCTGGGCCTCCATGCATGCCTCAAAATCAGTGGATGAATGAGAATTAGTGGCACAAGGGGCTGGTCTAGTAGGTGGCGTCTTTTCCTTCTCATCAACAGAGGGAAACTCCTTCTTTCTTGGGTACTGCAACTCATATGGCCTCTTCCAACTTTTTGCCCTCTCATCATAGCGATACCATTCACTCAACTTTCCATCTAGTTGTACTCCAGAGTCTCTCAAAATACGCATAATAACCAGTGGGAATTTGAGGGCTTTGGCTGCATTGTTTGATGCTACACCCTCTCTTATGGAGTTAATAATAATGGGAGCAAGGGGAATAGGCTCATAGTTCCTCATCTTGTCTAGAATATAAAGATCAAGTATCCTAGACTCATTAAAGCTACTAGCCTTGGGATACACATTGAAAGCAAAAATATAGATTAGGGCACGCCACTGAGCCTCAAGGTTATTATTGGAATAATACTGATATTACCCTACTACCCCTTTTCTCTACATATGAAAACTTGCCCTTATAGCCCCCACATCCCAGATTAGCTCAATGATGATCTTCTGGTTATTATGGTCTATAGCTCTCCATGGTCCCTCATCTGGGATTCCTAAAATTCTAGCTAATCTAGCCCTGTCAAACTCAATGGGGATCCCTTTGACTAAGGTGGAGATAACTTGGAGAGTGTTTTTCTTTTTGTCCTGCATGTTGGCATAAAATTCTCTCACGCGCAGAGGATAATAAGGACCTTCCATCCTAATGATGGGCTCCTATCCCAGCACCTAAACATAGTAAAATCTATAAGGAATTGACTAAGAATGACTCGTAGTACTTTTCTACTATAATTTTATTATGTTGGTGCTTGTTATACCAAATTTGGCATATTGGATCAAAAAATTGGGTAGGTTGGGTGGGTAAACGCTTGAAGGAAAGTGTAGAAGAAGATGCATCTCAAGCTCTTTTAGCCCCCAGTGGCAATCCTTTAGGTCATCTAGACATAATGGGAGGATGAAAAAAGATTAGATAAATAGAAAAGTAGGAGGCTCTTTGGGTCACTTTTTACAACAAATGTTCAACTCTAAACCATCTCACAATCACAACACCATACAACCCCACCACCACTCAACACAAAACACCTCAAGATATTCAGTAAACACCACTAAACACCCTCCAATAAACTTCCAAGAAAATAAGACATATGCTAATCTAAACACCTTATCAATCAAGTTGAGCAAAACCACAATGTTCAATATTGCTCAAGGAAACCATATTCAGTCTAGAATCTCCATGGTCAATCAACCATATCATTTAAATCATAATGCTAAACTTATCATCATAAGACTAAGTGAAACATTGAACAATTATCATTGATCCCAAAAGTTAATCACTATGCATGCTCAATCACTTCCAAAAATACAAACTATCAATCACTATGCCGCTTGGTCTAATGCTTCTTGCGAAGACCCTATATTTTGGCACTAATAATTTGGATGCCCTTCCTCATAAAAATCACAAGTCATACTCATTACTTGTCCTTGGGAAGGAGGCATTACCAATTGATCCATTTTCTGCGTGAGTGTTTCCACTTTTGCCTCTAAGGCAGCAATTGCATCCACCTTATGCACTCCATGTACACGAGCTCTAAACCATGAACTCCCCCAAGCATAGTTATTAGTAGCCAGATTTTCAATTAGATCAAAGACCTCTTTTGGAGTTTTGGAATTTATGGAACCTCCAGCAGATGCATCCAATAATTGCCTTGTAGTGAAACTCAACCTACTGTGAAAAATTTGCATTTGCATCCCCAACTCGAATCCATGGTAAGGACATTTTCTCAACATCTCTTTGAAACTTTCTCAACACTCATAAAGGTTTTCAGCCTCTAATTATGAAAAGTAAAAATATCAGTCCTAAGTTTGAAAGTTCTAGTGGAAAATATTTAGCAAAGAATTTTTTAGCTAAAACATTCCAAAGTAGTAATGGATCCGGTGGGCAAAGATTTTAGCCATGATTTCGCTCGATCTCTCAAGGAAAAATGGAAGAGTCTTAGCTTGATGGCATCCTCAGAAACAACATTCATCTTAAATGTGTCATATCTCTCTAGAAAGCTAGTAAGGTGGGCATTGGGATCTTCCTCAGGTAACCTATCAAATTGGACCATATTTTGGATCATTTGGATCACATTAGGTTTTATCTCAAAATTATTGGCCTCTATCCTAGGTTGTGTGATACTAGAGCCTGTACTTGAGATTGCTGATTTTACAAAGTCATTCATTAGCTGCCTGTTAGCTCCGCCATTTCCACCATCGTTGGGCTGATTTACCTACATTGCTCTCCTTACTCTTTCACTTATAACCTTCCAAACCTTAGTGAGAGTTCTCTCGATTTTTGGATCAAGGTCAACTATCTCAACTTTAGATTGTTTGGTCATAAACTAAGAGCAAGTCTACATAAGACAAAAAAGTTTTGAGAATATAGAATTTACAAATTAAACAGTTAAGGTATGTTTACAAATTAAGTTACAAGGAATTACCATATACAAAGACATTAAGGTAAAAGTATACAAGAAAATAAAATACAGTACCTAGACATCCAAGAACATATATACATATTTATATATTTACATAATAACATTTTAACATGGTTAAATCAACAAAATCCAAGCTTTCATGATATTGTTCTTCGACAACAGTACCAAAAACCTGATGTGTAAATTTTGGGTATATAAAATTATCAATTTTAAATCCATCCCTTAATTAAATTTTAAGTAAAATGTTAATCTCAAAATACACATGTGCGCAAGCATACTCATCTCAAGCATAGCACAGGGAATTAACGAGTATCGATTCTCAAAGGAACAAGTAAACACTAATCACTTTTTATTTATTGTTTAACCAACACAAATAAAGTGAGAAAAGAATAAAAAGAAAACAAAAGAAACATATACAACTCAAGAATGTAGATTTATGCAATTTAGACAAGTACCCCAGAAAGCATAACAATGATCCAAATAGCAATTCTCTCAACTAATTATCATCTTGGCATCATGAAGGAATATAAAGTAAAACGCAATTATCTCAGAAGTTATGATTCTACTTAGATAAATCCCATTTCATGTCCCAATCCATAGAATCCTATATTTTGATTATATTAACATATTTGTCAATCAAGCTAATCGTAATCAAAACATGCATTAGGCTCAATTCCTTATAAACATAAAATTAGCTAATAACTATTTACTCGAGGCGATACTAACTAATCTTTGATTCCTTAGTCCTATAACCTTAACTTCGTCACTTAAGTCTATTAAGATTAGACAAATACGAAATCAATGCAATGAAACTCCTAACATCATCATCTCAAGTTAATTAGAAGAACTCGCATCAATAACTATTGAGGTCAAGTAATCATACACCAAAGATGACAAAGAATTGATCAAATATATAAATTAACCCAAAATCATGAATCCTAAAATAATATTAAATTACAATGAAAGTATTGAATACATCATTGATAAAGAAAAAGAAGACAATGAGAAAAGAAAACACTTAAAGACAAGCCTCTTTCTTCTTCCTTGAAGATTCCCTTTGAACAATCCTCCTTGACTTGGGTGAATTCCTCCCTCAATGAGAGAATCAAAATCTCTGCCCTTTAATTCACCTATCTTGGTTGTATATTTCAAACCCTTATGTCCTCTTATGCTTTAATAGGCCTCTTAGATGCCTATTTCGTGGCTGAGGAAGTCTTGGCCGAGTAGGAATAGAAAATACCAAAATCCTTGGATAAGCTCTAATTCCTCATATAAAATTTTCATCTCTAGAACCTACCTAGCACCAGGCACCTTCGACCCACCTGGCACTAGGTACACTCTGTTCTTCCTCTATTTTACTCTATTTTTTGCCGTATTTTCCTTAGTAGGAAGAATGGACCTGGCGCCAGGTACACTTGCCTGACCTGGTGCTAGGACTGGAAAAATTGCCGAAGCTCGTCCAATCTCTACTACTGGATAGAATGGACCCAGTGCTATCCTCGCTAGATCCACAACAATTTGTATGGTTATGTGTAGGGTGTGTTAGGAGTTGGGTTAGGGAATGAGGCTTTGAGCAGTTTGATCTAAGTAAACATTTCTGGAAAATAATGTATTGAGTGATTCACATTCCACCAGTATTGCTCCGACACCAAATGTTAGAAGAAACACAAATAACATTGTACAGCAATCCATAAGAGAAGATAAAAGAGAAAAAGAAAATGGCAAGTGATCTAACAGTTGTTGCCCATAAACCTCAACAAGAAAAAGTTGCATGTTTGAAACCAACATGTTCACTTCAATAACAAACAAGCACGAATTGTAATAAAAAAATTATAAACTCCAAAACAACATATATTTTTTAGGCTTAAACTAAGGTAGGAAAGAGCTACCCAGAGTATGGTCTGCCACAGCATACAATATTTGAAACTGATATAGAGAAATAGCAACTAAGGAAAGTGACTTGAGACACATCTATCTTGACATCTACTACAAAATCGAAAAAATTGCCATAGAAAGAGTTATTTTCCCACTCATTCTTAACATCTGTACAAAAATCATGTGGTGGATTCATATCACATTAAATATGTACTACCCCATGAACAATTGAACATCGCCTTCTGCTATAGCTAAAAGGAATATTACATTCATGAGCCGGGGTTGTTTGACTTTGTATTCTGTGTGTAATGTAGTCCTGCTACCACTTTACCCACTTTTGTTATAGTCTCTCTTTTTATTAGAATTTTGGAACACATAAAAGAGATTAAGATATTTAACCTGGATGCTTATGTTTAGGTGGAGTTGATATGTAGAAAATGCAAAACATAATACTCATGGGAGACTAATTTTCTATAACTTGGCTATAAGATTCTACCCTTTTTTTTTTTTTTTTTGGGTGCAATAGCGGGTAGGGGGGTGGGTTTTGTTGTTGTCTTTGTTTTAGGTGTGAAAACAGTATTCTAATTTCTCTAGGTTGATTATTTCATCTTTACTTAGATGAAGTCTATCAAAGATGAAGCTTGAGGTATAAGACAAAATGTGCTATTTAACAAAGCCACTACCCTCACATTTCAATGCCCACTTTGAATCCAAAGGACCAAAATGAAAATGACATAATTTTGTGCTTAGGTTTCTAAACTTTACTTGAGATTATACTATATGTTGGTTGATTGGAATAGTGAAAGAGTTTACTTGGTAGTAGGCTTTGCATAAAATGTAATCTTCTTTCAAAGCCTCGCTATTAGCTATATACTTATTGTTGGACAACTAGCATATTGGTAGCTTTTATTTAGATACAACAGTTTTCTGTAATTTTTTGACTTGTGATTCTTGGCATCTTTGTTGCATTTCTCATGTCTGTCAATCTATAATCAACATGAACATGGTGCTTCAAAAAATGATAAATTTGTCTATTTCTATAAATCCTGATCTAATCATCTAGATATATGATAAATTTGTGATGCTGCTTTGTAATTTTTATACTAACTAAAAAGAAAACATATTTTCTGGTTGATATTCTGTATTTAAACTTGGAATTTATAATTCAAAAATTGCATGAACTTTAGTTCTTTGTTTCTTTCAAAAACCTTGACCTTAGCCAACACACACACACACACACACACACACACACACACACACACGCACACGCACACACACACACACATCTCACAAACCTTGATCTTAGCCAACATGAGATTGAACCTGTCAAAATCATTTAGAGAGGCCGTTCTTTACTGAACAATTAGCTTTCTCCCCTACGAGCTATTTTCCCGCTTGTTCTTAACATCTGTGCAAAAATCGTGTAGTTGATTCATATCACATTAAATATGTACTACATCATGAACAATTGAACACCAACTTCTACTATACAACAATAATTTTTGGGTAGGCAGAATCTTAATGTCATACATGTAGTCTCCAGTGCCTCAATTATGGTTCTTTTCTTGGGAATCCTTTTGATGTCAATTTTAATATAAGCGAGTGCAAGCTTCTTAAAGTTCATTCGGCATCTTACATGTTTGGAGCATCTAAAAGAGCCTGAGACACAAAATCTTCTTTCCTTTTTATTTATTTATTTATTTATTGTGTACTGGGAGGGAATAAGTTGGACTTTAACTATTATATTACACTAGATAATAACAAATTGAAATAATATAATGAAAACACATCTTTAATTACCAATGACATCTTGGTTACTATTAGTTCTCTTGCTCACAATTGTAGTTGACATTTCATATAAATTACCAAAGAAATAGTCATGGGAAAAGTGGTGTTATGTTCACATAATCTTTTACTAGCAAGACTTTACCCAACGGTGACATAAATGGAGGCACATGGCAACCTTATACGCCGCCAAGTGGTTTTGAAAATTTTAACCCATTTACTATTTATTTAGTTAAGTGTTTGAGTTTATTTTGATCTCTTCCTTCCAACAAATAATCATTATTAGTATAGGAGAATATGAGTTCAGCTTATGAAGCATCTTAAAGGAATTTCTTTTCTTAAGCTACTCTTTACTGTTAAAAAGAGTCTGAACCAACCAGCTGAAAATTAAACAATTTTGTAATTGTTAAAATAGATACAAAATAGCTTATTCAAATATGCAACTTTATAATTATTTACACCAAGATAAAAAACATAAAAAAATATAGCAGTGGCTACAACAAATAGGAGGCTTGGATGTAGTAAGCATCGAATATTCATGCCTCCCCAAGTTCCATACAAAACTATCGTACATGACACATCTATCCAAAATAAGCTTCTATTTAATCAAATTCTGTCCCAAATAAAAATCTAAAATAGAGCTTCCCTCATAACATTTGATCCCAACTCTCAAATTGCGAATAGAAAATTCAAAAAGTGTATGGCCGTGAAAGAGCTATCCTTATTAACAATTAAATCACAAGTTGCAAACAATAAAAAGTTCAATTACTTCCTTTTTCTCAATTTATATATGTTTCATGTTTAAAATTTCAATTTATTTGTGCTATATATTCCTCAATGCATTCTGTTTTTAACTTTTCCATGTAAATAAACTAATAAATTTTATACACCACAATGAAAATGTTAGTGAACTCAATAGAGATATTTTTTCCTTTCTTCTAGATTATTAATTAAACATGAGAGAGGAACATAGTTGGATGCATGATAGACTTAACCCAGGTTGTAAACTTGAGAGGATCGTAGTGAACATTCCAATTATTTTTTGTAAACTTTAGCGGATATTTCCACTGGAATTTTTTTATTCAATGGAGTATCTTCCACTTCATCTACCTTATGAAGTGAGAGTAGGTGGTCGTATACAATATCGGTGGATGTACTCTTTTGAGAGGTATATTTGTAGTCTCATAATTTATTCTAATTTATGCATGAGGTAATAATTTTTACCATTATGGTTAGGTTCTTACACCACTTAAAGAAAAATGTCAAGAATAAAGTAAGAGTGGAAGGCTCTATTATCAATGTATATCTGGTGGAAGAGAACATAACAGTTGACAACTTTTTGTGTGTCTTTTTTTGTGCATGTACTTTTCAACTTTCTTTAGTTTGTAGAATTTTATATTTGGTAGGATTCTATTAGTATAAGATCCACTCATAAATGTACTTCATTATTGTTCTCTAGATGGGTTCCTAAACTGTACAAAAAGTTTGTTGGTGAATGTGTTGCACTATGCATATAAGCAATATAGGACCTTTCAGCATTATTGATACAAATTTTATCTTGGACATAAAAAAATCTGTAATTTTCTGTAGAAAGCCTTGATAACTTCCAAGTACATAACATCTCAGGGAGTTGTAGTTCAAGAATTTTGGGCATATGATTGTTAGTTGATTGTAGAAATCTTACACACTATTAGCAGTTTGTCAACTTGTTTTGATAGGGTAAAGCAAGAAGTTGGTGGCAAGATGAAAGTCCACTTCAAATTGTGAACTAATTTGGTCATTTTTTTGCTATTCTATAGTTGTATTCTCGTTCTTCATTGTCATGTTATTGAAGCTTACTTATTCCTAGTTTCTCTTTTGAACAACATGATGCGAAGTTATAAATCTTAGGTTCATCTATTGGCACCTCAAAATAGTTTGTGATCCAGAAGAGACAAATAACCTAATCCTTTAAACTCTCCTACTTTTTTTTAGTAATATTCTCCTTTACACTCTCTTAATTTTAGTAGCTCATGATATATTACTGTCAGCAGTTAGGAATAATAGGAAGAAGAAAGAGAAGAAGAGAAGGTGTCCAATCTGCGCCTCTACTACAACCACCTTATGTTTGTAGATACTGATGGATCATCACCTTCAATAACTCAGGACTTGAGCATTGTTCCAGACAAAATTGCACCCTTCGTGGGATCTAAGCAACAGGAACAGAAAGAACCTCAACCGATTCCAAAGATATATGTCAATGTTTTTGCTCGTTGAAAAGAGTAAGAGTATTTCATTTAGGTTAATATAAAGAATATATTATTAAATAATTGAATGTTTATAATTTCACATATTTATTGTATAATTTCTCACATAAGAGCTTATTATATGATTATCATATTTGCTTTGACAATCATAGATTTGATTGCATTAATAGAGATAGAGTGGTGCGGAAATTCGCTATTTCTCAAATGTAAGTTTGAATATGCTTATCCAACTTAGAAACAAGTGCCACAGAATGTGAAGGATTTGTGGTTTAAGGAGTTTAAGGTATTATTTAATGAGTTAAATATATTCATGGCATTACTTTTATGAGTATATTTTAATAACTTACATGAATGCTTTTGTAAAGTATTGTACTTGGGATCCTAAAATGGAACCTTATGTGATGTTGACATTTGAAAGAAAAAGGAAAGAGAGACAAATTGATACACTGTATGAAGCATGAACAATAGGAAGACTACCATAGATGTCAGAAGAAGTTTATGACAAATATACATAGTATTAGGAATAAGAAGAATTTAGAAAAATATTTTTAAAAAAAAACAAATAAGAATATGGATCGAGATGGACTTGATCCTTCAAAGAATACAAGTGGCTTGATTTCATTTTCTTTGACAAGAAAGAGGCTAGTATGAATTGATTTCCATGTAAACAGTTTTACATAATATGCTATCAATTATGACCACCCTAATTTTCCTTTTCTTTTCTTTTTTTTTTTAGGAGAATAAGCTGAATAGAGAAATCACTCCTTTAGAATTGCATGATTATGCTTATTCGTCGAAAAATACGCATATTGAACCAAGTGCTCCGTCAGCTATTGGCAATGAAGGGGACGAGAACATAACAGATAGGCCAAATAATACTGTTGGGATGTTTATGGAAGAGAGACCTTGAATTTCTTTTGTAAGTGCATCTATGTATAAATAATAGTGCACAACTTCATTCCTATATATGCTCTAATTGTTTATGTTTGCTCTATAAGTTTACAAGTGCATAAATTTTGGTATTTCTATGTTTATTGAAATATTTTGTTTCCCCGTGGTATGATGAATCTGTTATCCAGAGTTGCAGAATTTACATGATAATTATGCTGCTTAGGGGCTATGGTTATGTAAGGATGTACATTTTTCTTGATATATCTTTTGTGTGTCTGATACTAAAAAATTAAAAAGTGATCATATGTTACCATTGAGTATTTTGACGCAACCATAGTGCTATAAATCATTCATTTTGACATTGTAAAAGATAGGATACAAATTTGAAACTTCAATTGCTTTTGCCATCCAAAAGAAGACCTAAGAGGTCAAAAAACTAGGAGGACGAGGGGATTATAACCAAGTTACCAGAATTTTTGTTCCCGATGTAGCAAATAAACTGTTTTGTCCGGTTGTTCATTCCTTGTGTTTTAGATTATTAAAGTATTGACAACTATTTGTGTCTTAAGATCACGTACTAAATACTTCTAAGGTTTTATACAAGTATCTTTAATGAGCTTCATTGAGTCTTTTGTTGAATTAAAAGAATCAATCGAGTTTAAATAAATTAGTGTCTATTTGACATATTTGATTTGTCATATTCCTAGTATTCATGAACACTCCGAGATGAAGCTAATGAATACACATTTGACATCTAGATCTTTGATACTTGAGAAATCAGTTCTATTCAATTTGTAAGTTATGGTTCAATGCAATAAACTTTGGTGATGGCAAGATTTTTTTTTTTTTTTATCCATTAATGATAATGTTATTAAGAAAATTCCTTGAATTTTGCTCTTATAAACATTTTTCCTGCTAGATTTGAACTCTTGAAATTGCTTTAGGGGTAATAATGCCTTTTCACTTTCAAGTTCTTTCTCAATGTTAAAGTATTAGATTGCTCAATGTTGTACTTGCTGGTAGATATATTGAACTGCTATGGACATTCTGTATTTGAAGCTAATGTCTAGTGAAATTAAGTAATTATGCAGATATATTTGAGATTCTTTTCAAGTACATATCTAACATATTTTATCAATTTCTTTTCTTTAATGTTATATTTAAATTACTTTTGTAGGTGAGAAGTCATGAATTATATGATAAAGCTTATAATGAGGCAGTGGCAAATACAGAAGATAGTGACTCAAGCAGGCATCCCACAATTAATCATATATCAATATAGTTAGAAACTGTTGGTGGCATACAAAATGGACATGTTTACGGTCTTGGTTCGTTTGGATATTCACTCACCCCAAGAATCTTCGTCACGATCATTTAAAGAATAGAGTGACAGTCAGAACTATTCTTCTCACTGTATGGAAATGATTGAGTAGCGTAAAACTCAAGTTACAACCTTAACGGAGCAACACCAAAAAGCAAGGATAAAGATCAGCTCATGACGTCATTTAACAAATCAAACTAAGACAACGAGGAGCTAATAAATGCATTCAACAGATCAAATCAAGATAAGGAAGAGTTAATAGTTGCATTTAACAAATTAAACCAGGGAAAAGAGGATATAATGGTTGCATTAAGAGAGTTTATGCAACTTAATTCAGGTAGATGTGGTAGTTTTGGCTCTTCTTCTTCAAGATTTAGTTGACAATTATATATCATATAGTTTAAAGTTTCTGAAGATTTTAGTTGAGAATTTATAATCATGTTTTGTTGAGTTTAATTTGGATTCAGAATATATACTTTTTTAGAATATGACTTTATTGGTCAATTTAGATATTATGTTCCATTTGTTTATTCACATTATTTTGTTGGGGTTTAGTTTTTGAACTAATTTTTAAAATTATATATAGGGATTTTGTTTTTAACCAAAATATGGTAGCAAATTTTTTTTTTTTTTCACAAAAAATAACATTTCCGACCAAAACTATTTAGTAGGAACTATACTTCCTTTATATTTCCCATCAAAAGTTTTGGTAGGAACAATATTTTTTTAGAAGAAGATTAAATTTCTTTTTTAAAAGAAAAAATTTCATTCCTACAAAATATTTGGTAGGAAATATTTTTCAAAAAATTTTCCTTCCAACTATTTTGGTCGGGAATATTTAAGAAAAAAAAGCATTCCTTCCAAATATTTTGGCCAAAAAATTTAAATCTTTTTCGAAACATTGTTTCCCACCAAATCAATTTGGTTGGAAACATTATTTATTTTTTGGAATTAATTTTTCTACCAAATAATTTGGTCGGAAATATAATTTATTTTTTGAAAATATTATTTTTAAAAAATAATTTCCTATCAAATAATTTGGACGAAAATTTAATTTACATTTTTAAAAATATTATTTTTTAAAAAATAATTTCCTACCAAATATTTTGGAAGGAAAGTTTTTCAATTTTTCCTTACCAAACAAGTTTGTTAGGAAAAAAATTTGGCTTCTTATTCATTAATTTCCGACAAAATAATTATTTTCCTACCATAATTTTGGCTGAAAAGTTTTGACCATATACAATTGTTTGGACAAAAAATGTTTTCCGGTAAGGGTTTTTCTGACCACTTAAGTTTGGATGGAAAATGGTAGGATAATGCAATTTTGTAATACCCCACCTTTACTTTTGATTGGCTACTATTTGTAATAGAATCATAATTTGTATTGATGTTCAGAACAAAAGTTGATTGGTATATTAAGACGAATACTTTGGCGAAATAAAATGTTGTCGGGACCTGGATGTAATTATTGAATTTGTTCTACCTGTAACCTAAATCTTCGGAAGGCTCTTATTTTCAATAAAATAAGAATTTTAGGGTACCCTAGAAAGAAAATTTGATCAGTTTAATGAAACGCACGTTTTGGTGCAAATTATGCTATTCGGGGTATCGGGGGCATTTTCGTCATTTTGATCGCGCCCGCAACTATGACTGCAAATTTGGCCAAGTAGAGAAGGAATTGAAGAGTTTAAGTATTACCAATGGATTCAGCGGAATTTTTGGAGTTGGATAGTGGAATAAAATATTTTTCCGTTACGGACCCGATTTTAGCTATTTCTGAAGAAAATAGAAAATTACGGTTAAAATGAACATGTGGCATTGTGTGAATGGTGGATGAAAACAAGTGTTAAAATACCATTGGAGGAATAAAATAATTGTGGGATTATTAAATTGCAAAGGCTTATTGGATAATCCTAAGAATTATCCATTTTAATTAAATTCTCCAATACGAAAAATTAGCCTAAATGGATGGCCCACAATACAATTAATGTAGGTTGACTCTTGGACTTAAGAATGGCGGTGGAAGCTGAATAAAACCGGCCAAAAGCTTAAAAGGAGAAGGAAGGGAGAAATAAGGAAGAAAAAGAAAGGAAAAAATCAAGAAAAATTGCAAAAAAGAGAGAGAAAAATAGGGTTCTCAGAGGAGTTGAAGTTCTTGGAGTGAATTCAAGCTAGAACACCTTATATACAAGGTAAAGTCCTATACTTCAAGAATTAAAGTTGTAGTTTTCATTACGATGATCATTTTGATATGAGTTTTAACATGAAAATGTGAGATTTGTGATGATTAAAGTGATTTTATGTACTATGTGAAACTTTGTGTGTGCAAGTGTGTAAACTGGTTGGATAAAGGGTTCATAAGCTATGTTTTGTATGGTGAATAAAGGTATTTGATTGGTGATTTAAAGGGTTGTTCATGATTGAGAAGAAAGATGGTAGGGTTTGGAAAAAAATGGGTTAAACATTAAAGAAAATGGATTATAATTGTTTTTAAATATGGATGTTAGCTACTAGTTACTTGTATAAGAACTTAATGGTTTTCTTGGGCCTGAAAATCTGAAGAACTAAAGATGTTTGAAGGGAAATGAAGTGGATTAATGGGTAGATAGGTGCTATGAATCAAGAAGTACATGTTGGTGAAGTTGTATTGTGGAAATGGATAAAAATCAGAAAACTACTGGGGCTGTTTTTGCCCAGTAGTGTGTTACTGGAGTTAGGACTCTGAAAAGGACCTATATAAAATTAAAGTTAAGAGTCTTATAGTCATTTTGATGCATCATAGAGCCAAATTGGAGTTGTAGATTGAAAGTTATGTCCAAAATAAAATTATGTGTCAAAACAGTAAAATTTCAGAATTTTGCTTAGAACATGGATGAATTTGGGAATGATTAATTGTGTGATTTTGGACAAAATAATTGGGGAAACATGAAGTGAATCCCTTGTTTATGAAGGGAGGAAGGATTTGGAAAAACAAAAATGAAAGAATTGATCAAACGATGAAAAAACGACGCGAACGAAAGTTAGACAATTTTCTTAACCGTCGACTTCATCGGCTAACCGTTGGCCCCGTCAGTTAAACGATGGTTGGACATCGGTTAACTGTTGGGCACGTCAACCGAACGTCAGCCGCCCGTCGACTGTTTTTCGGCCAAACACAAATTGACCCGAAAATAATGTTTGGTGTAGGTTTAGTGACAAACGGCCAACGGAACATCAGAAACGATAGAAACGAGGGATAAACGGCCGTGAACGGAGAAAAGTGCTTAGGACACGAGGTGAGTCCTTTGGATTTCTAAAACTTTTTCTAAAGCTAGTGTGCTATATTTTTCCATGAAATGTTATGTTTTATATGATTTTGGAAATCCCTGAATATGTTTAAGGTTTATCTGAGCAAGAATTATTTTATGTCGTTTTAGGCCCGATTGAATACCATAATTGGCTTGGAAATCTTACCAGGTAATTAAAACATAAATTTTGTGAATTTAATCCTTTTGGATTAAATATTTGGGATTTTCAGAAAATGGTAAATTTTGGAATCAGGTATCCATAAATTGACTGGAATACCCTTAATAGAACATTTTATGGAAATATGTTTGGAGACTTTGAATTTAATTCTCTTTTGGGATTAGAATTCTAGATTTCTTGAAATAAGTTTCTTTTGGAATCGGGTATTTGAAAAATGATCCAAATGTCCTTATTGGAATATTTATGAAAACCTTTGAAACTCGGGTATTCGGTAAATGACCGAAATATCTTTATTGGAACTTTTGTAAATATCTTTCAAATCGGGTAAGTGTAAAATGACCCGAATGCCCTCAAAAAGTCTGTTGGAATCAGGTATGGGTGAAATGACCCGGATGCCCTTGAAAAATGATTTTGTAATCGGGTACCTGGAATACGACCCGAATACTGTTGGAAATATTTTTGACGTGTGAACAGAACTCTTTATTCCGTTTTAACATGATTCTGGAAAATGATTTCTCATGGTGAGATTGACTTTTAGAAAACAACCTTTTGATCCCTGAAATTGTTTTATTGGCCTGAAGTGCCATGGAATGAATTGATTAGCTCTGTGGAGCCTATGTGAATGATGATCTGACTTATGAGTCAGTAGGATCAAATTCTGGAAAATGTGTTTTGCCCAAAAAATGATATGATTTGAAATCCTATGGGATCAGATAACCCTCTGACCTAATTAGTCAGATGGGATTGGTATTGTTAACGTTGAGTACTCAGCAAGGACTTTGATCTTTGTACTAGCTCATGTTAGAGGTAGACGACCCCAAGTAACGAGGCCAGTTCTGGGGATTGTCTTACTCCAAACAAGGCGACAGGACATTGAGGTTAGTCGTCTTGGCTAGCCATCTAGTGCCTGGCAATTGCCGTGCCTTGTGTGCACCTTGAGATTTGGGTTGTTCACGTGCTAGGTTGGACACCTGGTGTTGTTCGAACCCCTTGCTACCTCGATGGTGATTGACGTCAGGATTGGAACCCCTGGCTTATGGTGGCAAGCATATGTTGTGATACACGAGATACAGGTATGCTGCGGTATACCTAGGCAAAAGTATGCTGCGGTGTACTTATTCCGGCGACGCACGGTTGAATACTGAAGGTTGTGGTCTCAGTACAAGGATACGTGGCACTGAAGGCAAGAACTGCGGGACTTGCGTACAAGCTGACCTTATGTTGGAGAAGTACTAGTGATTTGAAAACTGGGACATTGATTTGAAAATTGAAATACAGTTTTTCAAAAAAATTTGAGTTCTGAATAAATTCTTCGTTAAAGAGCTTTTAGAATTGTTTCCATTAAACAATTGATGTACTATTTCATAAAAGTTTACGTACCCTGTACTTTCATAAAACACTGGCACACACAGGACTCACTGGGTGATTCGTCACTCACACATGTCTTTTATCTTACTTTTGTAGGATCCAGAGTTGAACAAACCTACAAATAGATGGACGATACCACAGAGACGGCAGTTTAGGTCTAAATAGCTTTCTCTTTGACTATGTTCTGTAATCTATTATAAATAAAGATGGCATGTATGTATGTGTGAGGCCATCAGTGTGAGGTATTGTTGAGTCCAGACCATATGTATATATTTACTCTGCTGTTTTTGTTATAAAGACCCCTAGTCTGGGAGACTGGACGGGGCGACACCTGGTGTTGATATACTTCCGTTGTTATCCTTAGTAGGGGTGTTACAAATTTGCTACCAAATTTGTGAATTTTCGGTAGGAAATTTTTGTAGGAAAAACAATGATTTCTTGTAATGAAAACAAGTAATCCAGAATCATATTCACATAGGCAACTGCAACACACTAAACGTCTAAACAAGACAGCTATTTCTAATGCCTGATAGCTCTATCTGGAGCAAGATAAATCCCAAAACTAATCAGGTTACTTAGATTTATCTACCTCTAACGTGAGTTAGTACAAAATTCAAAGCCACTACTGAGTACTCAAAGTTTGCCCGGTTCTCCAGGACCAATTCATTATCATATTCCCCGAAGAGAGATGTCTGCCCTGGTCCCCAAGGCCAGCCCATTATTACATTCTCTAAAGGGCGATGTCTACCCTGGTCTCCAAGACCAGTCCATTATCATATACCCCAAAGGGAGATGTCTGCCCTGGTCTCCTAGACTAGTCCATTATTACATTCCCCGATGAGAGATTAAGAAAAATCATTTTTAGGGCTAAAATACTATTTTCCAAATATTTATCCTTTACCAAGTATTAGTTACCAAAGCTCATAAAATGTAGAAAGGTTCATGCCTTTCAACTATTACATAAGGCATCCCAAAACATAATAAGAGAAAATCTCCGGTATATCACAGTAAAATGCTTTCCTTTATTAGAATATATTATTTGTGATGGTATATGATTTTACAAAATATAATATTTGATAATTAAGTTTAAAAAATACACAAATATAATCATATATATGAATAGATATTTTCTTATAGCACATGTATTTAAAAAGATTTAGGAAGTCATAAGAATTGCATAAAATTTATTTATAATAACTAGTTAAGGTTTAGTACATAAAAATTTCATTATGCATAAAATTTAGGAAAAGTATTATTAAAATATAGTAACCAATGCTTTTAATTTCAAGCAAAGAGCTTATGCTTAAGTATATCAAGAAAGCACTAAGCCCTATCAAGAAAGCATTTATCTTTACTAGAAAAATACATAGCTAATTGGAATTAAAAAAATTCAAGGGTACTCACATTGTATGATAACATTGGTGTACTCACACTTTACACCCTTAAAATGTTTCCTAAATTGGATCTCCTACAACAATGAGGTATTTCCTCAAGCATTGTCCAACGTCATCGAATTAGGACTTTCACAACACTAAAAGAAATAACATGCTATTTAACGTGCATTTTCTTTCAATAGTTCATAGCTTTGTCACCTTTCGTTGTTTCATCCATAACTCTTGCTATACAAGTCCAAATAGGGTCAAATTTGTTCCAAAATCCTCGTGAGACATTCCCATACAATTTCCAGTTATTGAGACATCCGTACTTATCTTCATTTCATTCAGGTTTAACTATATACTTTCTACTCTGTTTAGTATGCTAAAAATGGCAGTTTTCATCCTCAACTTGCCTTAGGTTTTTCCTATGTTTTTCTTAAACATATCCTACCACATCTGGACCTTCCAAAACCGTGTCTAGCATTTCAATAATAGTGTCTCAGCTTCTAGATATCTTCATCAAAGAAACACATGCAAATCTCAAATAATTTGTGCACTTCCTTTCTTTTTCTAGCAAGAATAATTTTTTTGATTTCTCAACAACATAATTTCTTTAGTTCATCCAATTTCCAGCAGATTATCACTTCGAAGTATATTAAAAAATCTGTAAAATATGTTAAATTTCCTCCTAGAATAGTCGACCAACATTTCTTCTATAAACATGATTTTCTTTTTGTAATATCATCATGAAATTATGCTTTCTTGCAATAAAATTCATGTTCAAACAATTTCTAATAAACAAATAATATCCTTAACTCCTAGGAAAAGGATTCTTACTTTCTTTAAGATGAGAAATATGGCTCGCAATGGATTCTTTTTCTTTTTTTATTTTCCTTCTCCATTCCTCCTTCTTCATTTTCATTTCTTTTTGTTATTAGACTCTTTCTTCCTAGCTTTCTCTCGGCTCCATTTTTTTCTTCCTCTTTATTTCCTTTTCTTTCTTTCTTTTTCTTCCTTCTTTCTTCCCCTCTCTTCTCCTTCCCTTTTTAGATTCCCTCATGGCCGAATCCTGGTCTCTCACCTATATATATATATATATATATTTCTTAAATCTAAGTATATATATATATATATATATATATTTATATATATAACTTTCTTAAATATAACTAAACAATTTGATTTTTTAGCCTGTCCTAGAAGCTCTTAGAACTCTATGGAACTAAATGGAAACTTATAGAACTTCCTAAACTGCCTTAAAATTAATAGAATATATGAAAAGCCTTGAGAATCCTATGGAATATACTGGAACTTGGTAGAAGATTTGAGAACCAGTAGAAAATGCAAGAACACTTACGAATCTTGCATGGTATTTGCATGATCCAATAGAGTCAAAGCATGGTCAAATCATCACATGATGTGGGCAACCTTCATTAACTATTGTAGGCCCCATAACTATCCTTATCTCATTCTTCTTTCATCCTATTATTATTATTATTATTTTTATTATTTTTATTTTTATTATTATTATTATTATTATTATTATTATTATTATTATTATTATTATACTAATGATGATGATGATGATGATGATGATAAGACATATAGGTAATAATAGTAATGATGGAAATAATACTAATAACAATAGGGAAAACATTAATAACAATAATGACAATAATAATAGTAATAATAATAGTGATAACAATATCGATATTAATAATAGTAATATAATTATAATAATAGTAACAATAATAATTGTGATAATATACTAATAAGAATAATAATACTACTAATACTAGTAATAATCGATTTAACATGAATGGTAAGAGTAGTATTATTTCTTCTATATATTCTTATATTGTTAATATTAATATACTCTATATAGAGTGGGATATTACAATCTCCCCTCCTAAAAGGAATTTCATTCTTGAAACTAATACCTACCTTCAAATAATTCTAGATATATTCTATGCATTTCGGCCTCCGTTTCCCATGTGGCATTCTCTATAGGTTGATGGTTCCATAACACTGTAACAAGTGGAATTTGCTTATGGCATAACTCATTCTTAGTATTTTCTAGGATTTTAATTTCTTAATATTTCAAATCCTGCATTAATACTATGGCAACATCATTCAAAGTACGATTGGGGTTTGTTATATATTGTTGGAGTTGTAGTACATTAAACACGTCATGGATGCCTTGAAGTTCTTACTGTAGTTCTAGTCTATAAGGTACCTTTTTTACTCTCTTAGTAATCAAAAAAGGTCCTACATATTGTGCGGTCAATTTGTTTTCCTTTGCAGTCCCTTACCCTGTTGGGGTATTATTCTTAGAAACACCTAATTCCCCAAAACAAATTCTAAATATTTTCAATGGTGAGTGGCATAGCTCTTTTGTTGACTTTCAGCAATCATTAATCTTTCCTTAAGTATATATATGTATGAGTATATATATGTATGTGTTCGTGTGTGTGTGTGTGTGTGTGTGTGTGTGTGTATTTGTTGTGTCTATATATACTTATATGTATATATATTTTGTGTATTTGTGTCTATTTATCCTTATATATATAACATAAATATATGTATGTGTCGTTTAAATATATGTATACTGATACGAGTTAAAATTATCACTATTTTTCTAGTAATTTGAGGTTATTTTGAGATACCTTTGATGTAATAACTAGGCATATTTCTTCTTATTTGACATTTTGCTTGTAAAAAATATTTTTGACAAATTTGTGCAGATGGACAAATTCCAAAATACAGCTAGCGCTTGGTCCAGCCAAGGCACTAGGCGCGAGGTCCATTCTGGCCAAGTAGAGAAAATAGAGCAAAATTCAGGGCAAAAATAGAAAATAGAACACACCTGGCACCAGGTGGGTACCAGACCCAACGCCAGGTCCACTTTGGATATGGAAATCCTGTGCACAAATTTGGTCATTTTCAAATGATTTTGGTATTTTTTTGAATCCTACTTGCCCAAGACTTCTCAAGCAATGACTTTAGCATCAAAGAAGACTATAAAAGTAAGAGGAAACACAAGAAAAAGTAGTGAATTCAAGGAGCAAATCAAAAAATCACTGATTGAATGAGGAATTCACCAAATCAAGGTAGGTTGTTTAAGAGAGTCTTCGAATGAGAAGAATGAGGCTTGTCAATGAGTACTTTCTCTTACCTTTGTTTTCTTGTTCTTAAACAATGATGTATTCAATATTTTTATTGTAATTTGACATTATTTTGGGATTCATGACTTATTGAGTTAATTTAATCTTTTGATCAATTGATTATCATTCTTGGTATTTGATTACTTATTTTTCTTACGGAGTTGGTTGATTGATTTTTGCTATTAAGTTGCTTGAAAAAGAGGTTAGTAATGACTTCAATTGATTAATTTCATTTTTATTATCTCTTAACTTGCTTGAAAATTGGGTTAGTTGTTTAGAACTTAGGCAATCAAAGGTTAATTGATGATTGTTAGAATATAGATTCTTTGACTAATTTTATATTTTAAATAAGCTAGAATATAGAGGTTTATATGAGGATTGATTTTAAAGTATTTTTTGGTAAATTGATTGAGACAAAATATGTTCACTAATTTAACTAAAAGATAGTGATTCCATAGATTGCAAATGAAGTGGGTTTATTTTAAGTCCTTCATGAAACTAAGATGATAAATGATTATAATATTGGCTAAGTGATTCATTATCATGTTTTCAAAAGCTTTTATCTAAATTGAATATTTTCACATCCTTGAGTTGTATATATTTCTTCATTTTTCTTTTTCTTATTTTCTCAATTTATTTGGTTGGTTAAACAATGAGTGAAAAGTGATTAGCGTGTCCTTGTTCCTTTGAGGATCGATACTCGTTATTTTCTTATAATATGCTTGCGATAAGTTATATTGTTTGTATGTGTATTTTGGGATTACTATCTTAATTAAAACTTGACTAGGGGATGCATTTAAATTTATTGATTTTTATATACTCAAAATTTACGCATCAAGTTTTTTGTGCTGTTGCTGGGGAACAATATCATAAAATCTTAGATTTCATTGATTTAACCATACTTACATGTTTATATGTCCATATGTGTGTGTGTGTGTGTGTGTGTGTGTGTGTTCTTTGAGTAAACAGGCGTTATATTTTGTTGTCTGTAACATTGGGTAACTTAATTGATTAGCTTCGTTCATGTTGTATTTCTAAATACCACTAACTTTTGTGTTTAGGTAGTTTGTAAGTATATCTAATGTGTGTGTTTTTCTTTTCTTTAATTTTCTATTATTTTTTTTGTTTTGTTTTTTCTATTCATTCTTTTTCTATTCTTTTTGTTTGTTTTTATTTTTTTCGATTTTATTTTTGTTTCTCTTTGAGTGCAAGATTCAAAACATCATCATGGACAATTATTCATTGGCACAATGACAAAAGAGCTATAATGATGATACGTTGGCAACGTTGCAAGCTCCTATTGATGCTTTTAGTGAGACGTCACTTGAAGTTTCAATCAAATCCTTTGTTGCTAACATAAACAAGTCCGTTAGGTAGCATGAAGAAGCATACCAATGAGTGAGCCATCAAAGAACACTACTAGCCAAGTTGGTTGAAGATATTATAAAGACCCATACACTTGAACAAAGAATCCCCAAGGAGATAAGAGATGATATGAAAAACAATTGTACAATGTGATAGGGAAAAACTTTGATTCTAATCTATGATCTAATATTTCTAATTTTTCTTTGTCACGTGATTTTTTAGGTTCCTCTCAATTTTTGAAGAACAAAAGGCCAAATGATAATGTGTTGAACTTAAGATGCCTTAAGGAGTTGGATCTTTTAATACTACATCATAAGAAGTCCTTGGAGGATATTGACAAATTCTACCCTTCACCCCATCCAAAGGGAGGTAACTTAGTTTTTTGCAGAACATGGATTGAAAAGTAAGGATTTCTTGATTCCATCTTTAAGAACTCAATTGCTAAGTTTCAAGAGGAATTTTAATTGTGACAAGTCTTTTGAAGGGATAAGTGGTGATTCTAATATTTATACACTTTCTCGACTTAATTTATATCTTTATGTTGGAAACTTGATTCATATGTCTAAAAAAATGTTACGGAAGAGGGGTCATGCAAGTACATTCATTACAACTACTATTCTCCATGAACTTTCCATTTTTCAAAACCCTCTCTTCTTTCTACATTCATCATGCTTACCTTTTTCAATGAGCTTTAATTTCTTTTCCAAAGGTTTGGTAAGGAAGCATGATAAGTGGAAAGAGCTTGTATCTTTATTTTGTTTTGTAACAATTATTTTTCTCCCAAATAAGGAAAATATTTTCTATCTTAAGTGTGGGAGAGTGAGTCATGTTTTTATTTGCTTTGTTAGGATTTTTTTTTTATTAGTATTTTGCTTTAGCTTGTTTCTTTTATTTAGGTGTGTCTTTATTTTATTAATATTTTCCTTATGCTCTATTTGTGTTTTCTTTTGCAAGTCAGAATAAAGTCCTCTTGGACAAGCTCTTCTCTCTATCCCAAGTTTTGATATTTATTGGAACATCATTGCACTTATTCCTTAACTTTCTACTTCCTTTATTATTTTTGGTCCCTTTAGAGATGCTTTAGTGTGTTTATTTTTTGGCCAATGAGGGCAATGTCCAATTTAAGTGTGGGGGAGTAGTTTAGTAATATTCTTTGTCCAAGTTTTTATCAATTATCTTGGTGGTTTGTTGGTATAAAACAATTTTGTTGAAAATTTAGGATCAATTTTTCTGAAAATTTTTCAATTTTTTTTTCTGGTTTTCATTGTTTAGCAAGGTTGTTATTCTTTTTCTTACTTAGATATGAATTTTTGTCATTCATTTTGTTCATTTTTATTAAATTAGTTCATTGGATAGGATATTTTTCAAGACTTGAGAATTTGGATTAATCATGTTTATGCATTGGTGTTTGAGTATTATTTGACTCATCTAATTTAAATATGGAGGATATGATGAATGGGAGGAAAGTTTGATGGCTAACTCTTGTATTATGGGCTTATACTTTTCTTAGATTTAAGTTGTGATAAGGAATGTGAGTAGATAAAAGATCTTTGAGTGGAAAAATTGAGGAAAGATTGTGCTTGTGAGCTGAAAAATTGAAAAAAAAAAAAAAAATGGGTTGAGTTGATTGTTGTTTCTTCTTTGAAGATGAAAAAAAATATTTTTGCTTGTTCATGGGGGTCAATACAGATAGTGAAGAGAAATCTACTTTCTTAAAGCTATGAATTCTTGAAAACAGAAGAAAGGAAAATGTTGAAAAAAGATGAGAAATGACTATAAGAGGGCCAATACGGTGCGTGAAGAGAAATCAATGCACTTGAGGCTATCAATTCCCTAAGTCATTGAAAAATTTAAGAGAAAAAATAGTTTTGAGCATTTTCCTTATATCATGACTTGGGTTGTATAATTTTTGGATTCATAATACTTAAGCTGGAAGGGAGAAATAATTTTCTTATATTAAGGTATAAACTTGATTAATTTGACTTCAAGAGTTTTGTGATGTCCTATCAAATGTTTCAAACTTTGAATTGTTAAGAATTTTATCTTAAGGTTGAAGGAAAGTTATAATCTTTGTTATGATTCAAAATTTTTGGAAGAGTAAAGGTTTGTGTTTTCTTGGTGATTTTCCTGCCTTAAGTATTTTTGCTCGAGGACAAGCAAAAGTTCAAGAGTGGGAGAATAGAAAAGGGCTAAAATCATCACTATTTTCTTATTTATTTGAGGCTGTTTTGAGATAGTTTTGATGTAATAACTAGGCGTATTTCTTCCTATTTGACATTTTGCTTGTAAAAAGTGTTTTTGAAAAATTAGTGCAAATTTGAGTTAATTTCGAGCAAAATTAGACAAATACCAGAATGCATCTGGTGCCAGATCCAGCCAAAGCACTAGCTGTCGGGTCAATTCTCTCAGGCCGAGAAAATAGAGCAAAATTTAGGGTAAAAACCAAACACACTTGGCACCAGGTGGGTCGACCGAACCTGGCGCTAGGTCCACTCTTGAAACGAAAATCCTATGCATGAATTTGAGAATTTTCCAATGATTTTGGTATTTTTCGAATCCTACTCGGCCACAACTTCTCAAGCAATTGATTTAGCATCAAAGAAGTCTATAAAAGCAAAAGAAAACACCAGAGAAAGTGGTGAATTTAAGGAGCAAATAAAAAAATCACTCATTGAATGAGGAATTCACCAAAACAAGAATGGTTGTTCAAGAGAGTCTTCAAATGAGAAGAATGAGGTTTGTCTATGAGTGCTTTCTTTTACCTTTATTTTCTTGTTCTTAAACAATGATGTATTCAATGTTTTTATAACAATTTAACATTATTTTAGGATTTATGATTTATTGAGTTAATTTAGTCTTCTGATCAATTGATTATTGTTCTTGGTATTTGATTACTTATTTTTCTTATAGAGTGGGTTGATCGATTTTTATTATTAACTTTCTTAAAAAAGAGGTTGTAATGACTTTAATTGATTAATTTCATATTTGTTATCTCTACTTGCTTGAAAAATGGGTTGATTGTTTAGAACTTAGGTAATCAAAGGTTAGTTGATGATTGCTAGAATATGGATTCATTAACTAATTTCATGTTTCAAATCACCTAAAATATAGGGATTTATATGAGAATTGATTTTGATGCATCTTTTGGATAAATTGGTTGAGATAGAATATGTTAACTAATTTAACTAGAAGATAGTGATTTCATGAATTGCAAACGAAGTAGGTCTATTTCAAATTGTTCATGAAACTAAAATGATAATTAATTGTGATATGGGCTAAGTGATTCATTATCATGTTTTCAAAAGCTTTTGTCTAAATTGCATATTTTCACATCCTTAAGTTGTATATATTTCTTTATTTTCCTTTTTCTGATTTTCTCACTTTATTTGGTTGGTTAAGCAATGAATGAAAAGTGATTAGATTGTACTTGTTCATTTGAGGATCGATACTTGTTAATTCCCTATACTATACTTGCGATGAGTACATTTGCTCGTATATGTATTTTGGAATAAATGTTTTAATGAAAACTTGACTAAAAGACAAATATAAATTTATTGATTTTTGTACACTCAAAATTTACTCATTATATATATATATATATATATGTATGTATGTATGTATATGTATATATACATGTTATGTATACGTATGCATTGTATATATATAATTGTATATGTTGTATATTTTTTTATGTTTTGTATATATGTTATATACATGTATATGTGTGTGTGTGTGTGTGTGTGTGTGTTCATATGTGTGTTGCATATATGTATAAGTATTTATATGTGTGTTTTGTATATATATACATATATGTTGTTTATGTATACATATATGTATATATATATATATATATATATATATTGTGTATTTGTATCTATTTATAAATAAAGTATATACAAGTGTTTGTGTTGTATAAATATTTATGTATATATATGCATATGTATATGTACATATGTGTGTTGTGTGCGTAAATGTGCATATTTGTGGAAAATATATTGAATGAGACTTTTTTTAAGTTGATCTATATGTATGAAATCCTTTAATATAAGCAATGACATAATTAACAAAATTTAAACTTTTAAAATTATATAAATGCATAAAGCAATTTATTATTTTGAATAATATATTTTGATCGTAAATTTAACCTAATATTATGTTATTGCACTAATGTTTTTTAAAAAATAAAAACTATGTTGAAAATAGTTTTTCTTTTAAAAAAAAAAAGAATATAACCAAAAAACTCCTAGCAGTTGAGTTCTTCATGCTTTCAAGGGAGGTTGCGGGTTTAAAACCCACAACAGCTTCACATTCTCTTAGTTAAATTGGGGTGCAATGAAGTGTGCTTGGCGATGAAAATTTTTTGCATTGGTAAGTAAAATGTTTTCTAAAATCATATTTAATTTCTCAAATAAAAATTTTTTTGATGAAATTTTAGCAGCAAAATCTTTTTGTCACTGAAAATCATCATCAACAACAAAATTAAAACCTTTTGGCGACAAAATGTTGATAAACCTTAGAGGGGGTATATAAGGTTTATGGCAAACAAATGCAAATTAAAACTTTTATGACTTTTGCAAAAGGAGAATAGAATGGCAAAGTTGTTTCGTAGCTTAAGGAGAGTAGACTGAAATCTCTTAAATCAGGTGAGAAAATTATATGAAATAAAGATGGGTTAGTTGAGCTATCAATGATAAGCTTACCACAAAATGCAAGAGTTTTAAATGATCCACTGATTTAAAAAAAAAAAAAAAAAAAGTCCAGCATTTAAGATTTGAGGACTGGCAATAATGCAAAAAAGAAATTTTGGTAAACAGCAAAAGAAGAGACTCAAGGATTTATAGTTGTTCCATCCGTAAATGATCTACATCCACTACCTTAATTTTTCATTTAATGATTTCAACACCACTCACTAAAACCTTTTTCCAAATCAATGGTGGTAGGCAACACCAATCTTATACAAGAGGATCACCACACTTGGTTTTACACCCAATCTCTTTAAACACAACACTCAAGGCTCACCCTAACTGGGTTTTACTTCCTTAACCTTAATACAAAGCGGATTTAAGAGAGTACAAAGATAGCTCACAGATTGATTTGAATATACAACTAAGCACCAAAACTTTTTACCTTTGAAACAATTTTATTTCACTTTGAAGCACAAATAAAAAGAGAGATTTTTGTAATCTAAAGTGTAAGAATGCTTCTGAGGGAGATAGCACAAAAATCTACTTCAAAATCGAGTTCTAAAGGCATTTATTGGAGCCAAACCCAAAGTCCCAATGGCTAGTTACTTTCTATCAGGATTTCTAGGATTTTGGATTCACAAAGTGGAAGGATGTCTATTCAAAAAGTGAGACAAAACTGGCACTTTTCGTAAAGAGATATATTTTGAAAAATGCTACAGATCATTAGATGATATTTTGGATTCAGAGGCTCATCCAAAACCATTTCATCCGAAAATTCAGATTTAGAAATATTCTTTGCTTTTGATATCATTTTTAAGTGCTTGAAGGTAAAACAAAACTGATCATAAGGTAAAAAGACATAGAAATTTACAATTATTACCATAACAGTGATTCCTAATCTATAGTTCTTTTACAAAGGCTTCACAGTATGCGAGCTCCCAAGTTGGAGTTATACTTGATCAATCACTCCTTTGGGTTCTATTTGTTTAAGAGCTACTTAGCAGTCTTATTTCTATACCTTGAAAGAACTGGGGTTAAATATGTTCTATCACATATAAATTACATAACTTAGTCCACATCAATGTTCATCATAAATCAAAACACAGGAGAATGCCCTTTGGGCTAACAGTCTCTCCCTTTTAGAGTGATGACAAACTTGATGGATTGGGACACAAAAAAATACATACATACATACATACATACATACATACATACATACATACATACATACATACATACATACATACATACATACATACATACATACATACATACATACATACATACATACATACATACATACATACATACATACATACACACACACACACACACACAGAGTATGGACATGTTAGACAGAGAGAGGTAAGAGTATATTTAATCTGAATTGCGTTCACTCACGATAGAACTCAAAGAGTGTTGATGAGTTTAAGATAAGAGGGATTTATACATAGTCACACAAACAAGGCTCAATATGTTAGGGATATGCCCTAGAGTCAATTTGTATTTATACTATTATCGTTATGTTTTATATAATAATATGAGGTTTTTCTTTCCATGAATAGTGTATTTTATTTTGTGGTCATCAAGTATGTGACTTGATAGCAAAACCCTACAATGAATACAATGACTATTCTAAAACTGTCCCTAATCGATTATTATTATTGGAACAATAATAAATTAATATTAGTATGTTTGTGACTTAATGGCTATATTTTACTGGTCGTGGATATTTGTGATATCGAGTCAAAACATAAATTAATGTTAGAGAACATTGTATTGGACATGACCCACTGTGAGAGTACTTCATGGAACATGTCATAAGTACTTTCTAGCCATAATGATATTAAAAGTCCTTCGACCTAAATTCATCATAGTTTTCTACTTGATAAATTCTATATTTTGACATTTTTTAAAGTTGTCTTTAATCAAATAATAAATTAGACTACTATTGGATATAGAATAAATCAATGAGAGGAATATGAATGATAGTGAAGGAATTTGTCCCTCTCAATTATGGGAGAGATATCCATGGGCCCCTTGATAAGTTAGACTGTTAAAATGCATGGCCGTGCTCAAATATATCAATCTAAGATATTGATATCATTTGTTTGAACAGTCTACTATGAAATCAAGAAATAATTGATTAAGCTTAATAAAGATGACATGCTCCATGCCTTATGCTTAATCTGGATATCGTGTGACAAAAGGACTAAATAAAAAATTATGGTTTGGTTCAAAGAGATCATCGATCTTCATTTAACCTGGATAGTTATAATGTTTTGCTAAAAACTGCTTATAACTTGTGCGCCATTTAAATATGATTTGGGCACACCGCCAGTGTTAAATGAACCTATAAGGTCACACAATAAGCGAACTTGTTAGATTATTTTTCTGGTAACCAGATTTAATGAATTTGGAAATATGTCTAAATTAATCGAACTTAGAAAATTTACCAGATACAATGAATTTGAAAATATGTCCACATTCGATGTATCTGGATAATGTCCAGATTATAAGAATCTGACTCGGTAAATTAATTGTTTAAATAACCGAGATAATGGCAGAATCTTATCATATCAATTTTAATTTAATTTGAATTTAAATTAAAATATGATAAGATATTATTAGGGTTGGACTCTAAGAGATTCGGGGGGTTTTTAAGAAAACCCTAGCCTTCTTTTCAAGAGTCTAATTCTATTGAGAACATTCGTGTCATTCTCTACCAGAAAAAAAAAAAAAAACCATTTCAAACCCTAGGCGCTAGCACTCCACGGGTGACGAGTGAGTTCGCGGTGTGTTTTCGATAGAGGACGTTCGCGCACTGCAACGTTTGGTGATCATTCAGGTTGCACGTGTAGCAGCACCATCGGAATCGAAGGATATCGATTTCACCAACCAGAGGTAATTCTGCAAACCTACGATCTTCTTAATCGTTTACTTGGATCCTTGGAAGAGATTCGTGGATGTTTTCCGCATTTAGGAGTCCACGAATCCTAACACAATAAGCCTATGGCCCAACCAACCTCTTTATCCTCCTTCCTTCTATAAATGGACTATTTCTCAAAGAAATAGCCAAATAAAGGTCACCAAAAAAAAAAAAGAATAGTTATGTACATGAAGAGGTGTATAAAATAAATCATCAACAGTAATACTCCCCCTATGTATGTGTATACATGAACAGTAGATATGGGATACTACCAATGAAGTATGCTGAAAACTAACTGAGATTTTGAGATTTTGGACTTCCGAATCATGTGTCCAAAACAAGTTAGAGTAAGACAGAAGGTCACTTCTTATAAGAGTAGTTTTGGACTGGTGTTGTAGATTAACAAATTGAAGATCCAAAACTCCCCTTGTGTTTATGCTAGGCAACAAAGAATTTTCACAAGGATAGATCAATGGTTTTCAATCAAACCCTGTTTTCTCAAGGAATTTCAACATAAAGAATGTTCCGCACAACCAAAAAGAAACAACATAGATTTCATAAGAATAAATATCCTCATCATCCGAATACACACACAGCTTTCATCACAATCACATAGTCACTTTTGCTGGTGCTAAAACACAAAACAGATTTCAGGTTCTCAATCCATATTCAACCAAATCACAACAAAATGAGACCAACAGAATGAGACCAAAGATCACAAGGACAATTTTTGTATAACAACAATGCCATTTTCTCAAATCCATATCACCCAAGTTACATCAAGTTATCACAGTTCATATAACCCAAATCAAAATCAAAGTCAATCGCCAAGTCATAGTCACAATCAATCTGAAACACAATGTAATTTCTTCCCCTTCTATCATCAATAAAAAAAAGGAAGGAATATAGCAAGATTGTTAGTGCAGAAGTAAAATTGTCCATGCAAAATATATAAAACAGAAAGCATATAAAATTGTTCATCAGAGTAAATTATCTGGGCTTTGGAAGTCTGTAAGCAATAAGCAGAGGGGGCAAATCAAGAAATGTGAACGGTCTCGGGCATAGAACTGGCACTTTTCTTGGAATGTTGTCCAACAATCTTACTGGACTTTCTCTTGACTATCACATGTTTCACCCTGTGTCCTGAAGAGCTACCAGTAGGAATTGGGTTGTTAGTTGGCTTGTCCTTTGCAGTGGTGGCTAGATCAACAGATGGTGTGAAACCCCACTAAAGCCTACCCTAGAGTAAGAAGGATGTGATGCATATCATGTCATCATGCATAAAATATATCTTTTGAATGATTTTACGTACCTTAGAATTATGGTTTATAGGTTAAATGATTTATTTGTGCTTGTTGGGTATAAAGGGTAAAAAAGTAATTTTGCTTGAGGTCAAAATAGGAAGATTGGTTGAGGTTTAGATAAGAAGAATATTTGGTTGAAAAAATAAGAATAAGAGTTGTTGTGGTTAAGTGGTTCGAGCTTTGTGATTTAATTTCTAACGTCATGAGTTTAAATCCCATCACTTAAGTTTTATTCATATTTATCTTGGCCATGTTTGAATTTTCATTTTCCTTACATTCCTTAAAGATAGGAATGTTGTCTTAAGGAAGACACAATGGTAATTTTTTGATCATGTGGTCTTGTCCCAAAAAGAATTCTAGAAGAATTCTTATCCCCATTAATTTTGCTAGCTTGGTCCTAATATCTTTGAAATTTAAACTATTCTTGATTCTTTAATCCATTTTTAATCATAAAAATTCTAAGATAATTCCCTAGCTTAGAATTTCGAAAATCCCAGCTCTTGTGGGATAGAGATGGCTGAAAGTAAGGAGGCAAAATAGGTAGAGGTTCCAAGGAAAAACACCATAGCTATTCCTTCAAAACTCTATCTTCATCTTGTTCATGTTTTGGTAAAAAAATCTGGAAAATTTTCCAGATTTCCTTCAAGGCTGTTTTCAAAAATTGCAGCAAGTTTTCCTACCTAATTCTTGCTAGAAAACCAATCATTTTGTGGGAGGATGAAGGCTGGAAATTCCTTGAATTTTTGGAGCTGTACAAACAATCCCAAACCAGAATTTTTTTTCCAGCAAACTAGCAACATTGAACATGAACTTGAAGCCACCCGTTAGAACATATGAACAGCTGGAACTTCCTTTGTTCTTCTTCAAGTTGAAGGCTGGAAAACCACCATTAAAAGACCTTCAAACACCCTTAAAACCCAGCTGCAAAATCGTGCCAAAGTGGACCAAAAATTCTGCACCAAAACCATTTCAATTCCAAGTGTTCTTGAGCTTCAATTCCAAAAAATTTTCCAACTTTGTCTCTTCACGGATAAGGCCTAAATTGTTCAGCAAACCTCACTAAATTTTGGCCCTCGTACAACCATTAACTAAACATGTTGGCTTCCCCACCAACCTTGAGTAATAGGACTCCATTATCATACCTAAAAGCTCCTATCTTCACTGTATCCAAACTTGTTCAAACTTCAAATTAAAATTCCAGATTTTGTTCCATTAAAACACTCCTTTAGCTAATTGATAAAATCAGAAAATCCTCTACCTTTTCATAGCTATTTTCAGCCAGCCTTAAGTCTAAAACAACACTCCATCCTTTGGTTGAAACATAGCTAATTCAGCCATACACCATTGAAGAATAAGAAACCTTCCAAGAGCAAATACCATTAACTAATCCTATACCTCAAACAACTCCACTTTTCTCTCAATTTGAATTTTTTTTAAAAATTTGAAATTATCTCTCTCATGCTTGGATAACCAAAAGCTTCTTCTACTCTAAGCCATTCAGCCATCACAATTCCAAACACATACGAAATTCATCTCCTCTCAAACTCTCTAAAAAACACCAAGAACACTAAGAACACACACTCACATCTTCAAGCCTAAACACCTCCAATCACTCCCAAACTCTCTAGATCATCAATATTCAACCTATATTCATCATTTCTGCACTTTATAACACCAAAACACATAAAGTTGAACTTTCAAACGGATCAAACCAACCTTTTTTGTTGAAGATTCAAAGAACAACAAAAGGTAAAATAAGAACAATCTTCTTATTCTTCTTCTTCTATTCAACTTCTATTATCCTCTTCTATTCTTGTTCATTCCTCTCTCACACACACTCTCTCTCTTGGCCGAAATATTGATGATCAACCATGGATTAGTTTCGGACCACTAAAGGCCATCAAGCACTCAAGGATCTTCACTAACCAAGGAGAATCCTTCATCAAATGAGCATCAATCAGGTATTTCTTTCTTAATCCCCTTTTTAATTTTCATAATCAAGACTCTTAGATGTTAATAGGTTGATTGAATAAAGTAGAGGTTGAGGATGTGTATATGGGTGAAGGGGATAGAGTTAAGACATGAGAATTGGAATGAATGTTGTGCCTTATGGATTTTGCTTTAGATTCACTTTATGTTCATCATGACTAAAGAGCTTTGTGAATGTTTTGATGCATGGTAGATGTTATGCCACTATTGTTGATTAGGCCTTCATGATATTATTTTTCAATAAAGCCATAGATAATATTATGCCTAGTAGAAGATCATCTATGTTGTAGTACACGTTAATTCAAGTCTATGTTCATAGATAGATTAACATGTTATTATGCAAGAATATGTTTATAGATCTTCTCTAACAATAGAACATTATTGTAAGAACTAGTTTTTTTTTATTAATTCTAGAATTATTTTTACTAACATTATTACTATTAATTTAAATAGTACTATTATTCAATTTAATCTACAAAATCGAAAAACATTGGGTAGGTTTGAAATAGAAGATTATTTAAAATATTATTATTTTATTAGTTAAATAAATAAAATCTTTTTATTAAAAATAAATAATAAAATATTGGAATTAATTATATCAAATGACTTTGTAGACTATATTAATAATATTAGTTAACCTTATTAAAACTTTTATCTATACCCATAAATATTAATTATATTAAAATTTATTATCTATTAATTAAAAATTAAGTATAATTTATTATTTATCATAATACTATTTAAATATTACTATTTACCAATATTATTTAGGATTTATTGTTATCCATTATTTAACACTAATTTTATTTATTAGCAATATTACTCATAATTTATTATTTGAAACTATAACTTATTATTATTTATTTTATAATACCCATTTATTTTAACTTATCAAGCTAATTTTATTTTATAAAATACTTTATCAACTAGTATTAAAGTTTAAGACATTGCAGTCATGGTTAGTTATTGTTGTGGCTAGTTGAACTATGGATTATTTATTTAAGGCAAATATGGTTTGAATATTATCTTATATCTTGTGTTTACCCCAGGCGGGGTTAGGTTGACCTGAACTACCCTAGGAGACTTTTGAACTCAAGAAGAGCAAAAGATCAGGTATCATGAAACTATTTGAAGACTAAAGTTATCGTGGCAAGTCAAACCCAATGAATACGAGTATTTGTACTGTAAAGGCAATTATAGACAATTTTCCTTTTCGTTTCAGTCAAGCAAACCATTTAAAATTAAACAAACAATTTTACATAAAACGCTAAACTTTTCTTAAAAATCCAACTTTGGCAAGAAATTTGGAAACCATAATTGCTATTTCCAAGTGATACATTGTATGATCTTTCTTCTTGCAAGAGGGACAAACAATGCTGAGTACTCAATAAGGGTAGACTGCTAGGACTTGTCTTTGAAAGGTTAGGGTAAGTCTCTCAGTAGGTAGCCACCTCTGAGGGGTGAGTCCTTCCCGAATAGGATGCCAATCCTGTAAGTCATGTCGGCCTAAGCTAGCAAGTTTAGTCAAGTAGATTGTGTATTTCCAGCGTAGACAACCGGTGAGTTTGGATGTAGAGATGAAGGAGTATCTCACCCGGTAGGCCTTACACCTACCTTGTGTCAGTATGCACAAAGTGTGGCATTCTAATCGTTGTATTATCATAGTGCACAAAGTGTGGTGCTATGGCTACTTCTTTTGAGTGGTTGTATCTATTGTGCACATGTATATTTTGGAAAGCAAAATTCCACTCTTCATTTGTGAAATTTATTTGAGGCTTGCCAGTACTTTCTTTTATGAGAATTTCACAACTTGCATACATGAACTATTTTACCTAAAACACTCAAAGCACACACGGGCTTACTGAAATTTATGTCTCATCACCTTTTATACCATATTTTCAGGTCGATCTTACTGTGAAAGTTATTAGCAGGAGAATTGCCTATGTTTTGAAGAATCATTGTTGTTTTTCCTATGTATTTCATTTGCAAGACAATAACAGACATTTATTTTTTTGAACTTGTTCATGTATTACTTGGGTTGTAATAAGTTTAATTTTGAATTATTTTCTTCATTTATTTTTTGTGTCCTAATTATAAAGACCCCTTGTCCTATGGACGGTGCGACATCTCCAGCCCTAATGGGAGCATAGGTAGTGGGGTGTTACAGATGGTGCAGCAAGCATTGGTTTAACTGCATGAGATGAAATTTCTTCAACCGTGGGTGCTGGAGTAGGTGTAGCTGGAACTTCTTCAGTGGTAGCTTTCTTAGTTTCAGGGGAGCATCCAGAATCCTTTGCAACCACATTTTTGTGTGAAGTTAGAGTGACTGATTTATCAGAGAATAATTCAGTAGTCTTTTCCACTTTTTTTCCCTCCACATTGCTTAATCTATTTTCCAAATTTTGCAACTCAGTCTTAACTTCTATGCTAAATCCATCAAATCTTTTAGCCAAACTGTTTAAAGCATTCAAGATGCTCTGAGTTAGTCTACTTTCCTTAATCTTTTGCTTGCCTTATTTGAAGATTCCTCTACTATTTTAGCCCTCCTTTTTGTTCTTGTTGATGTAGCAGGTGCAGTCTTCTTTCTTTCGACCTTGATTTTGATAAGCTTTTCCTTTTTCTAATCCGACACAACCCTAAGCAAGACCCATTCATTGTTTACTTGTACAAATCCTATTTTCTCAAAGGATTCCATACTGTACACATTATCTTAAGATGTCTAGAAGTACAGGTATTGAGACATATTTTTCGATTGAAGCATCAACTTCACGGCTAGAAAACCAAAATTGATCTATCTTTCTTCAAATAAGGCCAACATTAGTATTATTTGCATGATACTCATGGATATCTTATGCCCAAAACTTGGTGTAACCATGGTGACACCATATGGTGCAGAATCCTTCCAAAACTATTCAGCCACTTTGAATTTCTATTATTTGAATTTTTAAAGCTTTTCCCTCCAATAAACTTCGCTTTAAACCTTCTAAGATCAAATAGGTCCGACTCTTCTGGAAATTTATTCATTTCAAGAAATTGGATTCCTCTATCTCTGACTCCAAAAATTCGATTTAACATTTATGGTCAAACTCCATGTTCACACAACCTACTCTAGAGCTGTACTATTAAACTATAAATCCTCCACCAGACTCCTTAAGCCTTCCTTTTCTTAAGTTCGCATAAAATTCCCAAAGTAGTATGCTATATAATTTTTCATCTACCGACAGCATAGCCCCCCCCCCCCCCCCCCCATCTAAGAGTCTCAAACATATTCAAGTTATCAGTAAAGTTCAGAAAGGCCTCAACATTAACCTGATAACCAGAGATTACAGTCCTATTTCTTGATAACTAGTCATTAAATTCATATTCATATTTTAAATTAAGAAATTGAGGTACCTGAGTCTCAGAGCTTTACTGTACAGGAAGCTCTTGTGATGATTCAGACTGGGAAGCTAGTTCCTCGGCAATGATTTTCTTCCCTTTCTATTTGGTGGCCAATTGTGTGGCGGCAATAGTTTTTATTTTTGCCACTGTTTTACTTTTCTTGTCCATGTTCGTTTTTTGTTTAGTTCATTTGTCTGATTTTGGTAGTTTTTCCAAGGCAATAGAGAGAAGAAGATGAGAGATTTTTTTCGTTTCAATAGAGAAGGAGAAGATACGAAGTGAGAGAGAAACAAAGAGATCAATGGCGGTTTCAAATTTCAAGAAGAGAGAAAAGTAACCTTGTTTTATGATTTCCTAGGTTCTATAGTGGATAAGTACAATCAAGTACCCATAATCAAATATTAGGTGACCCTTTTTTAAAAGCACCGACATTTTGAAAATTCAAAAAGTAGGTTCTGGACTCATGCTCTTTTTTCATACAAATATTTTTGAAAAATGGGGCTTTACAAGATTCTGGGCTGTTGCAATTTTAGACTCATACTACCAAATTCGTTCGTCTAAAAAACTGATCGAGAGATATTTTTTCTAGGGGATTTTGGATTCATATTTCTCAGATATTATGTCCAAAATCTCCATCCGAATGTGTACATCTTCAAAAGTTCTGCAAGAAACAATTCCTTGGCAAAATTGTTAGTTACATAATTTTGATAATTCCCAAACCTCTTCTCAGATGATTAAATCTATCTTCGGCCAGAGTTTAGTAAAGATATCAGCAAGCTATTCATCTGTTGGTATATATTCCACACCATCACCTTTAATCTCTAATAAAATGATGTTTAATTTTAATATACTTAGTTCTAGAATGCATGACAAGATTTTTGGTCAAATTGATAGCATTGGTATTATCACATAAGATAGTTACGCAATTAAAATTTAAATCAAAGTCAAACAAAGTATTTTTCATCCACAAAATTTGCGCACAACAGCTCCTTGCAGTAATATATTCTACCTCGGTTGTTGAGAGAGATACACAAGCTTGCTTCTTGCTATACCATGAAATAAGAGAGTGACCAAGAAACTGACGGTGTCCACTAGTGCATTTTCTCTCAACTTTTCACCTGGCTATAAAATCAAATGAATTAGATCGGGGATAGCATAAGCCATATGCATAGGTTCCAATGAAGTATCTAAAGATATGTTTTACAGCACATATATTAGATTCCTTTGGACATGATTGAAATCGAGCACAAAGACACACTGACAACATAATATCTGGTCGACTGGCAATAAGATAAAGGAGACTTCCGATCATACCTCTATATTTTGATTCATCTACTTTCTTACCTTTCTCATCTTTATCAATCTTTAATTATGCGCTCATAGGTGTAGCTATATCTTTTGCTTCATTCATACCAAACCTTTTGAGTAGTTCCTTAGCATACTTGGCTTAATTTAAAAAGATTCCATCTTTGGTTTGTTTGATTTGAAGACTGAAGAAGAAATTAATTCTCACATCATACTCATTTCAAATTCTTGATGCATTATCTTGGCAAATTTCTTACATAAGGAATCATTAGTAGCTACAAAAATAATATCATCAACATATATTTGCACAATTAGGATATCATCAGAATTTTTAGATTTGATAAATAATGTGGTGTCAATTAAGCCTCTTGAAAATCCTTTTAGAAGGAAAAAAATCACTAATTCTTTCATACCATGCTCTTAGAGCTTATGTTAAACCATAGAGAGCTTTGGAAAGTTTAAAAACATGGTTGGAAAATGTTCATGAGTAAAGGCAAGGAGGTTGCTCTACATATACATCTTCTTCAATGAAACTATTTAAGAAAGCACTTTTGACATTTATTTAGGAAAGCATAAAACCTTTAAAATATGTAAATGCAAGCAACATTCTTATTGACAGGAGCAAAAGTTTCATCATAATTAATGCCATTTTCTTGATTGAATCCTTAGGCAACTACTTGAGCTTCATTTCTAAAAACATAACATTGGTCATCATGTTTGTTTCTGAAAACCTACTTGATACCAATTATGAGATGGTCAAGTTGTCTAAGGACAAGCTTTGAAACTTGATTCTTTTCAAATTAGTTCAGCTCTTCTTGCATAGTCATTTTTCAAAATTCATCATGTAAGACTGCACAATACAATTAGGTTCGGTGCTAAAAAGTAGAGCATAATTATCAACAAAATATCGTCTAATTTTGACTCCACAGTTAAGATTACCAATGATATGTTCTTTTTTATGGACACTTTTGTACTTCTAATCTTTTGGCAGATCTTGATTTGTGGGCTCTTCAGTTCTTTGTCTGTTTTATTTAGCTTGTTATTCTTCTAATTCCTCTTTTTTGGCATGAATATCAAGTGGAGGAGCCATATGTTGCTCACTACCCTTTTGTTTTGAGATACCTAAATCATTATCATCATTTCTAGAAGAATATATATTTAATTCATCAAACACAATATGTATAGATGCTTCCACACATAGAGTTCTTTTATTGTACACTCTATATGTCTTTTTATTGGAAGAATATCCAAGAAATATAGCATCATCAAATTTGCTATCAAATTTTCTAAACTTGTCGCGAGTATTAAGGACAAAATATTTGCATCCAAAAACTTTAAAATATGAAATGGATTGAACTTTTTCAAATATGAGTTCAAAAGGATTTTTTCTTAGAAATGTCTTAGCATAATGCGGTTGATAATATAGCAAGCTGTATTCACAACCTCAGCCCAAAAATATTTTGGAAGAGATTTTTCACAAAGCATTGATCTTGCCATTTCTTTCAATGTTCTATTTTTCCTCTCAACCATACCATTTTGTTGAGGTGTTTAGCTGCTAAAAAATTGTGTGAAATACCGCTTTCATCACAGAATTTTGAAAAGTTATGGTTGCTAAATTCTCTACTATTATCACTCCTTATTGAAATCAATTTGCAACTAAGGAAGTTTTAGACACTTTTGAGCAATTTTGAAAATTTAGAGAAGGCTGAAAAAGGTCCAAGTGAATCTTGAGAAGTCATCTACAATTACATAGGCATACTTCTTACCACCAAGACTAGTGGTTCTCATTAGTCCAAATAAATCTATGTGTATATGTTCAAGAGGTTTTGATATTGAAATCATTTTCTTGGGTTTAAAGAAGATTTTGCTTTATTTTCCAAGTTAGCAAGCATCACAAATCTAGTTTTTATCAAATATCATTTTGGGCAGTCCTCTAACAAGATCCTTTGAGGATAATTTGTTTAGCAAATCAATAGATATATGACCTAACCTTCTATGCTAAAGGTATCTATCATCATCATTCACGAAGAGGCATCTAATATCACATGTTACAAGATCATCAAGATAAAGTACATACACATTTCCAATGCAGTTAGCAACAAAAATAATCTTATTACTAGAACTATCAATGATGATACAAGAACCTCTTTCAAACACAATTTTTCAACCATTAACACATAGTTTGCTGATGCTAAGCAAGTTTTACTTTAGCTAATCAATTAATAGCACTAGATTTAATTATAGTAGAAGATCCCTTACCAATGTTACCTATGCCAAGTATCTTTCCTTTCTTTTTATCTCCAAAAATGACAAATCCATCATTTGTAACTTAAATATCTTCCAGCAGTTCTGCATTTCCAGTCATTTGCCTTAAGCATCCACTATTCAAAAACCACTTTGTGGAGCTTATCTTATCTGATAAATATTTCTATACATAAGATGGAAGAGTGATTTTAGTTCCCATACTTTCTTGGGTCTACAGGGGTTAGTAATAGTTCTTTTTACCTTCCAAATTATTTGTCTCTAATCAACTGTTGGGCTTTAAGTCCTGATATGAAAGAATGATTCCTTCTCTCAGCCGTCCCAAAAAACTCCAATATAGTTTTTCTAGGCCTACGAAATCGTACCACTTCATATCTACAATCAACCTGAGCATGATGCTGGGATAACCAGTCCATGCCTAAGATAACATCATAATCCTTATATTAGGTCTCCTTCTAATACTACATTTCCTATGGAAATCTTACATCCTATACGCATCTTATCACTACTCATTTGTTTTTCCAACAGAGTACGGACAATCATTTCATATGGAGTTTCCTCCCTTTTAGCCCATATAGTTTCAAGAAAAGAATTTGCAATAAAGGAAGGCGTAGAGCCTGGGTCTATCAATACTTTAGCTTCTTTATCAAAAATTAGGAGCGTACTTTCTACTACTGTAGCATTATTATCTGCATTGTCCAAAGTAACCACTCGAGCATTTACCTATGGCTTAGTAGGTCTTGGCTTAGATGTGGAAGCTTGTCCTAGATTTCCTCTTGTGGGTCCTGATCATTGTCCCAGATTACCTCTCGCTAGTCTTATCCATCCTGCCGATCTCCGAGAATGAGGGTAACTAAAATCTTGTGCCTCATCTCTTCACATTTATAATATTTGATAGGCAATTGTCCTCCAATCAGGCCTCTCTTTCTTTGAATCTTTCTCTTTTTCTACCATTGAAGCCTTTTTGGCCGCTTCTGATTGACATGTCCAGATCCACTTAAACCTTTCTATCCCGCTTACTCTATGTCAACCATTTCAATTCTTGAAGCAATCTCCACTGTGGCATTATAACTAGCGGGGGTTGTACTTGCAAGTACTCTCTACAATTCATGTCACAAGCCTTTCACGAAGTGCCTGATTCTATCCACCTCTAAATGCACTAAGAGTGGGTAACACATTGGCAATCTAGTGAATTTGGTTGCATATGGCCCACCGTACGACTTCCTTATTGAAAATTTTAAAATTCATCCTCTTTTTCTCCACCACCTAATTGGGAATAAATTCCTTCTTAAAATTGGTCTTAAAGTCTATCCATTCCTACTCTCGTAGTTCTGAATAATTTAAAGTAGCAAAAATTTACTCCATTTGTTCTATCCAATTCTCAGCTACCAGTTTCCACTTTCTTCCTAACATGACACTTAGATGCTTTGTGTCTAGATTATTCACAAAATGTGCAATAATTGTGTGTCATATGTGATGTGTTGGCTTTTACAAAGTAGGGTCTATGATTTTCAGCATTGATTTTTTTGCCTATAGCCAAGACCATTTCGATTTCCTATTATGTGTTGTGCACCAAGTAATTTTTCCAAGTTGTTTTTACCATTTGTGAATTTCTCAATGCATACGGTGAGGTTATCAACTCTATTTTTCATATCATTAAAATTTCTGACCATAAATTCAAGAAAAAGCATTTTATCACGTATACATTTATTTTCCAGAGATATATAATGCAAAATGCTTAGGACAACATCTTTTTCAATATTTGAGCACATAATGGAATCAAGTAAAACATTGTTTTCATTTAGCAGCTTATCGTTCTCATGATCAAGTAAAATATTATTTTCATTTAGCAGCTTATCATTCTCAATTTTTACTTTCATTTCCTTATTTCTTTTAGATAGTTTTTTAAGTTCATGAGATATGTCGAAAAGCAGCTCATTTGGGTCATCAAGTTTTTCATAATCAGAATTATGCAATTTGGATATCAAATTTGGAGAAGTGGGGTTTACTTTATCCTCCATGGCCATAAAGTAAACATTTACTTTTTCATTTTTAGATTCACAACTTTCTTCAGTTTCAGATTTGACTTGGTCCCAAGTCCCAATCAACTCTTTTCCTTTCTTCATCTTTGTGTCTTTCTTCTTTTTTTTGAATTTTTTAGCCTCATTTTCTTTTGCGACTAGACAATCAGCGATGCAATGCTTCGTGCTTTTGCATTCAAAATATTCAGACTGGCAAGAAGTTTGTTCCTTATTTTTTACCTTTTTTGAAGTGGCCTTTTCTAAATATTATTCTAAACTTTCTAGCAACAATAGCCAGCTACTCTATTTCCAAATAAGTACTATTACCACTATCGGTTTGATCATTGTTGGCTTCCTCATCAATTACTTTTAAAGTCGTTTCTCGTTTCCTTTTGTCATCATTGTCATACTCCTGAAACCTTTTGAGTTTCATTTCATGGGTCAAGAGAGAGCCGATTAGCTCTTCAGTTGGCAAGCTATTTAAGTTTTTAGATTCCTCTATAACCAAAGTTTTTGCCTGCTAACATTTTGGTAAAGTATCAAGTAGTTTTTTACTTTGCTCATCGAGGGAATAAATTTTCCTATAAGCCTTTGGTTCATTCATGATATTTGTGAATCAAGTGAACATATCAGTTATGTTCTCAATTTGCTTCATAGTGAATAGTTTATAATCTTGGACTAAAACTCTTAGCTTCGATTCCTTCACTTGATTAGTCCCCCCACGGGTGACCTCAAGTATTCTCTATATGTCATGAGCAAAAACAAAACCATTCACATGGTTGTATTCATTTGCATCGAGAGCATAGCATCACATGTTCATTGATTGATAGTTTGAGGTCATCTTACCGTTGTCATCACTACTATATTCATCACTTTCTTTAAGCACTATTTCACTTTCAACAGCTTTGGATATGACTAATGGTCCGTTTTCAATTAGATTCCACAGCTCAAAGTTTTTTGAGCAAACATATATTTTCATTCTATTTTTTTAGAATGTGTAGTTACTTCCATTGAATAAATGAGGTCTATTTGTGGAGGCCTTTCATATACGATAGAACAGATGTGTTTGTCGTATGGATCTTTGCTACAAGGGTGTTAAACTAAAAATAGTGTAGACCAACGCTCTAATACCAATTGATAAATCTTAGAGGGGGTGAATAAGGTATATGGCAAACAAATACAAATTAAAAACTTTACTAACTTTTGCAAAGAGAATAGAATGGCAGAGTTGTTTTGTAGCTTAAGGAGTGTAGACTAAGATGTCTGCAATCAGGTGAGATAATGGTATGAAATAAAGATGGGTAGTTGAACTATCAATGACAAGCTTACTAGAAAATGTAAGAGTTTTGAATGATCAACTGCTTTCAAAAAAAAAAAAAAAAAAAAAAAAGGTCCAACATTTAAGATTTGAAGACTGGGGATATTGTAGAAAAGAAATTTAGGAAAACAGCGTAAGAAGAGACTCAAGGATTTATAATGGTTCGATCCTTAAATGATCTACATTTACTACCTTAAGTTTTCACTTACGGATTTCAATACCACTTACTAAAACCTTTTTCCAAATTAATGGTGGTAGGCAATACCAATCTTATATAAGAGGATCACTACTCTTACTTTTACACCCAACCTCTCTAAACACAATAATCAAGGCTCAACCTAACTAGGCTTTACCACCTTAACCTTGATACAAAGTGGATTTAAGAGAGTGAACAGAGATAGCTCACAAATTAAGCAGAATATGAACAACTAAGCACCAAAATGTTTTACCTTTGAAATAATTTTATTTCACTTTCAAGCACAAATAAAAAAAGAGATTTTTGTAATCTAAGCTGTAAGATTGTTTTCAAGAAAAATGGCACAAAAATCTACTTCAAAATCGGGTTCTAAAGGATTTTATAGAAGCCAAACCTAAAGTCCTAATAGCTAGTTACTTTCTGTCAGGATTTCTTGGATTTTAGATTCACAAAGTGGAAAGATGTCCGTAAAAAATATGAGTAAAAAATGGTGCTTTTCATAGAGAGACATATTTTGAAAAATGCTACAAATCATTAGATGTTGTTTTGGATTCTAATGTCATCCAAAACCATTTCATCTAAAAATTCAAATTTAGAAATATCATTTTCTTTTGAAATCATTTTTAAGTGCTTCAAGGTAAAACAAAACCGATCGTAAAGTAAAGAGACATAGGAATTTACAAGTAATACCTTAGCGACGATTCCTAGTTTATAGTTATTTCACAAAGGCTTCATGGTATGTGAGCTCTGAAGTTGAAGTTATACTTCATCAATCACTCCTTTGGGTTCTATTTGCTTAAGAGTGTTTTTGTAGTCTTATTTACATGCCTTGAAAAAACTGAGGTCGAACATACCCTATCACATATAGATTATACAAATTAGTCCCCATTAAGGTTTATCATAAATCAAAAGACAGGAGAATGCCCTTCGGGCTAATGAATGTGTTTGGCTTTATCATTAAAAATTTTCCTAGTGAAAGCCAAGACTTTAGCAAGGAAATATTTTCCTAGCTAAAGGTCACCTTTTGGTGACAACCTTTAGCGATGATGTTTCAGTGATAATATAGCAAGGAAGCTTTTTTTCCCTCGCCAAAGGCTTTTAGCTAGGAAATTTTTGCATTTAGCAAGAAAAACATTTTGTCATGAAAGCACATTTTTCTTGCAGATGAACATTTTAAAGTTATTTTTCGAGACACAAATTTTAATAATTTGGAAGAAATATTTACATCTCCTTTCAATATTCCTTTGCAAACATTGAGTAGTTGTTTTCCTTTTTTTAATCATGAAATAGAATATATATTTGGATAATAAACTACTTGTAAAAAGAAGACTATGATACCTTGCATCATAACCCAATGTCAGGAAACCCTACATCATTATTAAGTACTATGAAATCATGTATTATGGTTCAATGGATGATTAACCTACTGGGCCAGCTACTCCTCTATCTCTCATTCAAACTTATTGGTTATCTATCTCTAGATAACAATTTACTTGGACTAAGTTACTAGCTCGAATTGGCCTAACTTACTAGTACTAAGTCCTTATCAAGAAAGAGTTCATCTTTCAGAGTTGCCTCCAATCGAAAGACTTGCCATAACCTTTTAAATCTAGTACTAGTAGCCTATCCTTATTGAGTACTCAATGTTAAATTATTCCATTTATGAATAATTCTCAAACAACACTTACCTACCTTGAATGCGTAAAGATAGTTTAGTGTAATTTTTGTATAAAGCATTTATTAAGTAAAATTAATATTTTCTTTAAAAACCTTTGTTGAAACAAAATGTTGTTTAGAATAAAAAACAAAGATTGACTATGCTTTCATTCCAAGAATATAATTGCTTTGTCATAACATAAAGGTCTATTAACTTGCAATTAGTGCATTATTCGACAAAAATTTTATGCAAGGATTTGATCTTTTTCATATTGAAATCAAATGATTGATCCCGCCTTTGTTAACAATGTAACAAAACCGTCTATCAAAAAAAAAAAAATACAAAACCCAATCACAATTTCACCCAACATTCCATCCAAAGTCACATTTCAAATATGTCCATGCAACTTACTCACCCTAGAACATGCTTAATAACATAAGTTATAAAGTTAAATATCTCAATTATGTCCTTCATCGAAGGTTCAAAGTGCATATGAATTCACATTGATCATATCACTTGGCCTACAATATTAAGTCATACTTAAGCCGTGACTCATATATGAAAAGATCATAAAATATAAAATAAACCTTAGTACTACATATAGCATCCCTATACCAGGATTCTATTCTCATAAAAATAAATAGCAAATCTCCATCGTATCACATAACAATATCACACTAGCATGCTAAATCATAATGTATCATCTTATGATTCACGACCTTAATAACGCTATTACAACTAGTTCGTCATAAGGTCAATATAATATTAGCATCACCACATTTTCAACATCCCCATTAAATGCCATAAATCACATATGTCACCTTATCTTACGTGCAATATTCTTCAAAATATTCTATCACCATTATAAGTCAACATCTAATAAATTAAATTCATTACAGTACCTAAACATGCTTTCCTATACAACCATGAGTTCTCAACTTTAATAATAGAACATTTGATCAAAATATGAAAATACAAATCAAAGATTACTTGTTTTGGAAGATATTTCGTTTGCTTTTGTTGGAATAGTGTTGACTTATAAAAGTGCTGTAAATTTCACCTTGTCAATGAAAAAGGTAACTCAAGTAGAAAAGGGACCAGGAGCAAGAAAGATTGTTAGTGTTAGACTAGAAAGAAGGAAGGAATATTAAAAAGAGAAACATAATGTTTGTGATCTTCCAAAGATGATTGAAGCTGAGAGATTGAAAATATTTGTTCCTTGATACTTGAAGAAGTGATGAAGAAACGATGAGGGAAAGATAGGAGCATTGTTTAAGTGTGAATCTTGGTTTGGTTGAGATATTAAAGATAACCGAGAGGAAAAAAAGGAAGTGAGTAGAGAGTTTTGTGTTTTGCGATTGTATATTAGAAGTGGGTGAGCCTGAATGAGTAAAATCCAAGAGAATTAGAAGAGAAGTGTAAGTCTTGTGTATGCCGGTTGCTAGAGAAGAGAAAGGGAGAGAGGAATCCGAGAGAATGAATGGAAAAAGAGTGCTAAATGTTTTAGGAATAAGAGTGAGTTCTAATTAGGATAAAATCTAGAGTGTTCTAAGAAGTTACCTTAGGACTTTTAAATTTTGAAGGTTAAATGACTTTAATTGAGAAAATAATGATTGCTAAGGTTGAGAAGAAGGTGGTATGGTTGTTTTGGTGATAGTGTTTCTAGAAAAGAAAACAAGAGAAGAGAAGAAGGAAAATGTAGGGTGATGCTCGGTTATAAAGGAGATAAAGAGACCAAATGGAGTTTAGAAAAGTTATTTGAATTTTGAGCTTCAAATTCAATGGAATTGAAATGAAGGAAAAGTGGCTGAAATCTCAGAGAGGAAGTTGGAGCTTCAATTGGAGGAGGAAGAAGAGAAAGGAAGAAGAAGGTTATCTCGGTTGTGGCATGACCAAGGATGAAGTGAGTAAGAGTGGTTGATTTTGTTAAGTAGTGATGAAGTATGAGAAGGTGTTGAGTATTTATAGAAGCTGTTTTGGTCCTTCAGTTTCAAATTCAAAAATATTTTGAATGGAGAGAAGGCAGCCAAAAACGTGGAGGGTAGATGGCATTTGGTTTGATTTCCATGATGAAGAGAAAATAACAAAGACGAATGAGTTAGGCTCGGTTTCCTTAGTGAAAAGTGAAGAGGAGAAGGTTGGAGAGGAGTTTAATACCTCAAGTGCTTGATAAGAATACTAAGAGAAGAGAAAGGTAGAGTGACAGATGGTGTTCAAATATATGATATGTGAAGACAAAACGAAATAGTATTGGAGAGTCTTGATTTGAGTTGTCTTTTAGCTAGAGAAGGATTAGGAATTGATGCGTAAATTTTGGGTATATAAAATCATCAATTTTAAATCCATCCATTAATCGAATTTTAATTAAAACATTAATCCCAAAATAGACACGTGAGCAATTATACTCATCGCAAGCATAGCACAGGGAACTAACGAGTATCGATTCATAAAGGAACAAATACACACTAATCACGTTTTATTTAGTATTTAACCGACTCAAATAAAGTGAGAAAAGAATAAAAAGAAAACAAAAAAACATATACAAGTCAATGATGTAGATTTATGCAATTTAGACAACTACCCTAGAAAACATAACAATGAACCAATTGGCAATTTTCTCAACTAATTATTATCTTGACATCATGAAGGAAAGTAAAGTAAAACTCAATCATCTCATAAGTCATCATTCTACTTAGATAAATCCCACTTCATGTCCCAATCCATGGAATTCTATATTTTTATTATATTAATAATTTGCCAATCAAGCTAATCCTAACCAAAATATGCATTAGGCTCAATTCCATATAAATATAAAATTATCTAATAACCCTTTGCCTAAGGTGAAACCAACTAATATTTGATCACTTAGTCCTATAACCTTAACTTTGTCACTCAAGTCTATTAAGATTTGACAAATACAAAATAAATGCAATGAAACTCCTAACATCGTCGTCTCAAGTTAATTAGAAGAACTGGCATCAATAACCAATGAAATTAAGTAATCAAACACTAAAGATGACAAAGAATTGATCAAATAACTAAATTAACCCAAAATCATGAATCCCAAAATAAAGTTATGAAAACATTGAATACATCATTGATAAAGAAAAAGAAGACAAAAAGGAAAGAACTCACTCATAGATAAATCTTTTTCTTCTTCCTTGAAAACTCTCTTTAAACAATTCTCCTTGACTTAGGTGAATTCCTTCTTCTATGAGAGAATTAGAATTTCTGCCCTTTAATTCACCTCTTTTGGTTATATATTTCAAACCCTTATATTCTCTTATACTTTTATAGGCCTCTTAGATACCTATTTCGTGGCTGAGAAAGTTTTGGCCAAGTAGGAATAGGAAAATACCAAAATCCTAGGATAAGCCCTAATTCTGCATACAGAATTTTAGCCTCCAGAACCTACCTGGCGTTGGGTACCTTCGACCCACCTGGCACTAGGTACACTCTGTTCTTCTTCTATTTTGCTCTATTTTTAGTCGTCATTTCCTTAGTAGGCAGAATGGACCTGGCACCAAGTACCCTCGCCAGGCCTGGTGCCAGGCCTATTCTGAAAAAATTTCTGAAGCTTATTAAATCTCTGCTGCTGGACAAAATGGACCCGGCGCTTGGTCTATTGGCTAGGCTTAGCACCAGGTACATTCTGGTTCTGTACACTTTCTACTCTATTTTAACTTAAATCTGCACATATTTGCCAAAAACACCTTTTGCAAGCAAAATTTCAAATAGGAAGGAATATGCCTAGTTATTACAACAAATGTATCTTAAAATAACCTCAAATAACTAGAAAAAGAATGGTGATTTTAACCCCTATCACATACCCCCACACTTAACTGAAGCAAAACACTCTTATCCAAGAAAAATTATCAAGACAACACAAGGTTTTCTTCTCATTCTAAAAGTTTCTTCATTATAGCAAAGATCATGTCTTCCTTTCAAACTTTAGATACAACCCTTGTCATTCATACCCTTTAAAAATAATTTCAAATCTTGAAACATTAGCCAAGACATTACAAAACTCTTGAAGTCAAATTAATCAAGTGTATACCTTAGTCTAAGAAAGTTATCGCACTTTTCAAGTAAAAATATAGATAACGTGAATCGCATAGGCAAAGCCATCTATAAATCAAGCATTATAAATCTAAAAATTGCACACTTAAGTTATGATATGAGGAAAGCACTCAAAATTTTTTCTCTAAAAGTTTTTCAATAACTTAGGGAATTGATAGCCTCAAGTGCATGGATTTCTCATCACACACCGTATCGGTCCCCTTTACAGCCATCACTCATCATTTCTTTCACAATTCTTTTTTATATGCTATTGCTTACCATTTTGCCTTCGGGATAGCCTCAAAAGAGTGCATCGAATACACTTGCTACTTCTCCCGATATTGACCCCCTCTTCAGCTAAAAGTCTTCAAAGATCATCAATAAAAATTTTTTCTCTTATTTACACCAACAACAGTGTTGTTTTCACTCATTTTTTTTTTCCTCAACTCAAATCAAAATTTTCAACATTCTCCTCAATATTTCTTCTCAAAGATCTTTTTACAGCTCTCATGTTTTCATCATAACTCAAAGCTAGCAAAATTTAAACTCATAATACACATGTTAGCTAATAAACTCTTCCTATATTCATCATATCTTCTATATTTCAACTAGATAAGTCAAATAATATTCAAATACCAATGGATAAATAAGATTAATCAAAATTCTCAAGTCCTGACAAAATATCTTTTCTAATAAAGCTAATTTCATCAAATTCCACCTAATGAATGACAAAACTCATATCCAAGTAAGAAAAAGAATTACAACATTGCACAACAATGAAACCACTAGAATTTTTGAAAAATTTATCACAAATCACAAACTATATTCATCAAATTGATATGAAAAAAATTATTTCTTCAACCTTTATCCACCCCCTCCGCCCCCCCACATTTAAACTGGACATTGTCCTCAATGGCCAAAGATAAAAAATTAAAAGTACAGCCAAGAAGCCCAAGATGAAGAAAGAAGAAGAATAAAGTGAAGAAAATACTTCCATTACATTGTTGTGCCATCAGGTTGAATCCATCTCAATGAGAGATCATTACAGGAGCACCTACTAAAAGCTAAGGAACAAAAGAAAGGACATACAAATCTGGAAAAAGAAAATAAACATAAAATAAACAAAACAAAACAAAAAATAAGAAACGAAAAGACATCTACAAGCTAGGAAAGGTCATTAAAATTTAAAAGAAAAAGAAATAACAAAAAAAAAATATAAAAGAGTGAGTCAAGAATCATCATCATCATCATCATCATCATCATCATGGGCATCGTGGGCATCATCGTCAGCTCTGCAACTGGAAGATACACCGGTAACATGTTGGATCAAAGTGGCCAACTTTTGATCTTGGACGTCCTAGCAATGTAGCAATGTAGAATATTGGCAATGGACTCATGGAGCTATAGGAGGATAGTCATTTGGCTCTCCATCTGGGCCTTTATACATGCCTCAAAATCAGTGCGTGAATAAGAAATAGTGCCACGAAGGGCTAGTCTAGCAGGTGACACCTCTTCCTTCTCCTCAACAGAGGGAAGCTCCTTCCTTCTGGGGTATTGCACTTCATATGGCCTCTCCCAACTTTTTGCCCTTTCATCTTAGTGATACCTATCACTCAACTCTCCATCTAGTCGTTCTCCAAAGTCTATCAAAATACGCATAATAACCAGTGGAAATTTGAGGGCTTTGGTTGCAACGTTAGATGCCACACCCTCTCTCATGGAGTTAATAATAATGGAAGCAAGTGGAATAGGCTCATGGTTCCTCATCTTGTCTAGAATATAAAGATCAAGTATCCTAGACTCACTAAAGCCGCTAGCCTTGGGATAGACATTTAAAGCAAAGATATAGACTAGGGTACGCCACTAAGCCTCAAGATCATTATTGGAATAATACTAATATTGCGCTACTACTCCTTTTCTTTACATATGAAAACTAACCCTTATAGCCCCCACATCCCAGATCGACTCAAAGATGATATTCTGGTTATTATGGCCCACAGCTATCCATGATCTCTTATCCTTGATTCCTAAAATTCTAGCTAATCTAGCCTTGTCAAACTCAATAGGGATCCCTTTGACCAAGGTGGAGATGACTTGGAGAGTGTTTTTCTTTTTGTCCTGCATGTTGGCATAAAATTCTCTCATGCGCATAGGATAATAAAGACCTTACATCCTAATGGTAGGCTCCTACCCCAGGTGCCTAAACATAGTAGAAAGCTATAAGGAATTGTTTAAGATGGATTGTAGTACTTTTATACTATAATTTTATTATGTTGGTGCCTATTATACCAAATTTGGGACATTAGATTAGAAATTTGGGTATGTTGGGTGGGTAGAGGCTCGAAGGAAGGTGTAGAAGAAGATGCCTCTCGAGCCCTTTTAGCCCCTAGTGCTAATCCTCTAGGTCATCTAGGCATGATGGGAGGATGAACAAAGATTAGACAAATAGAAAAGTAGGAGGCTCTTTAGGTCACTCTTTACAACAAATGTTCAACTCTCAACTGTCTCACAATCGCAACACCATACAACCCCATCACCACTCAACACAAAACACCTCAAGATATTCAGTAAACCCCACTAAACACCCTCCAATAAACCTGCAAGAGAATAAGACATATGCTAATCTAAACACCTTATCAATCAAGTTTAGCAAAGCCACAATGTTCAATTTTGCTCAAGGAAACCATATTCAGTCTAGAATCACCATGGTCAATTAGCCATATCATTTAAATCATAATGCTAAGCTTATCATCATAAGACTAAGTGAAACATCGAACAATTATCGTTGATCCTAAAAGTTAATCACTATGCATGCTCGATCACTTCCAAAAATACAAACAATCAATGACATTAATCATAAAGCATTATCCACGATATTCCCATGCCAATGCAAACTTAAAGAAAGTAATCTTAATAATTAAATTCTTCACTAGAAAATATTTATGAATTTTTTATAGAAAATTACCCAAAATTCATAAGAAAAACTGAACCGTAGAAAGTATAGTAAATTCATACCATAATGTTCTCCAATGCATGGGCAATGATTCTATGCAAAGAGTTTGAAGAAAGTATGCTCCCAATGGAAGGATTGAAAAATGAATTTTGGTGAAAAGGTTGGATTTTTCCTTATTTTGATCTAAACTTTCAATAACAAAGTGGGGATTTTGTGCTTTGAAAGTGTTTTGGAGTTAGGAAAATTGATCCATCGGTGTTTTGAAGATGAACCTGGCAATGGGTTGAGAGAAAACTGGAGAGGAGCGGAGATTTTTAAATAAAAAATGGCCAAGAAGGCCGTTTTGAATGTGGTGGCCGAATGGGCCTGGCGTCGGGCCCATGGGCTGGACGTGGGGTCGGGCCTATTCTAGCTGCGCTTTTTTGTTAAGCTGTGCTGACCCGGCACCGGGATCATGGGTAGGGCCCGGTGCCCGATTAGCTCTGGCCAGAAAATCCTTTTTTTTTTTTTTTCCAAAAATGCATTCTGATGAAAATAAAGACAAAGGAACATGAAATCATATGAAGCATGCAAACTAATTGATAAATAAATGAAAACATACGAGAATTAAAAAGATTGTTCAGCAAAAAATAAAGTAGTTCAAAAATTAGTGTTTCCCACACTCTTGGTCCCGTAGGTTGGTCTCTATATTGCCTAGCAGTGTTCCCGTTTTATGATCACTAAGAAGTTTGGATAATTGTCCAATTTGACCTTCCAAGTTGCGCATGGACGCCTCTAAGTTCCTCGTGGTCGCATCAATTCCTTAGAACCGTGTTTTTGTTTCACTTACCAATTTAGTGACCATTTCCTCCAAAGATGGTATAGCTGGTGGGACGTTGCATGGCAGAGATGGTTGAGTCCTTTGCATCCTAAAATTCACAGAAGCTTACCGAGATTAGTTTTGGTTGTTCTAAGAAAAGTTAGGGTGATTCCTCCAACCTGGGTTGTAAGTATTACCTACAAATGCCGCTTGGTCCAATGCTTCTTGCAAAGACCCCATATTTTGGCACTCATGATTTGGATGCCCTTCCCTACAAAAATCACAAGTCACACTCATTACCTGTCCTTAGGAAGGAGGCATTACCGATTGATCCATTTTCTACGTGAGTGTTTCCATTTTTGCCTCTAAGGCAACCATTGCATCCACCTTATGCACTCCACGTACACGAGCTCTAGACCGTGAACTCTCCCAGGCATAGTTATATATTAGTAGCCAGATTTTCAATTAGATCAAAGACCGCTTCCGCGATTTTGGAATTTATGGAGCCTCCAGTAGATGCATCTACTAATTACCTTGTATTGAAACTCAACCAACTATGAAAAATCTGTATTTGTATCCCCAACTCGAATCCATGGTAAGGACACTTTCTCAACATCTCTTTGAACCTTTTTCAACACTCATAAAGATTTTTGGCCTCTAATTGTTCGAAAGGAAAAATGTCAGTCCTAAGTTTGGAAGTTCTATCCAGTGGAAAATATTTAGCCGAGAATTTTTTAGCTAAAATGTTCCAAGTAGTAATGGATTCGGTAGGCAAATATTTTAGCTATGATTTCGCTCGATCTCTCAAGGAAAAAGGGAAGAGTCTTAGCTTGATGGCATCCTCAGAAACAACATTCATCTTAAATGTGTCATATCTCTCTAGAAAGCTAGTAAGGTGGGCATTGGGATCTTCCTCAGGTAACCTATCAAATTGGACCATATTTTGGATCATTTGGATCACATTGGGTTTTATCTCAAAATTATTGGCCTCTATCCGAGGCCATGCGATGCTAGAACCTGTACCTGAGATTGATGGTTTTACAAAGTCATTCATCACCTGCTTGTTAGCTCTGTCGTTTCCACCATTGTTGGGCTGATTTTACCTCCATTATTCTATTTACCCTTTCACTTATAACCTTCCGAACCTTAGTGAGAGTTCTCTCGATTTTCGGATCAAGGTCGACTATTTGTGCTTTGGATTGTCTGGTCATAAACTAAGAGTAAGGTTTACATAAGGCAAAAAAGTTTTGAGAAAATAGAATTTACAAGTCAAACAGTTAGGGTACGTTTACAAATTAAGTTACAAGGAATTACCACATACAAAGACAGTAAGGTACAAGTATGAAAAGAAAACAAAATATAGTACCTAGACATCCAAGAACATATATACGTATTTTTATTTTTATATATTAACATATTAACATGGTTAAATCAACAAAATCCAAACTTTCATGATATTGTCCCCGACAACGGTGCCAAAAACTTGATGCGTAAATTTTGGGTATATAAAATCATCAATTTTAAATATATCCCTTAATCAAGTTTTAATTAAAATATTAATCTCAAAATACACGTGTAAGCAAGTATGCTCATCGCAAGTATAGCACAGGGAATTAACAAATATCGATCCTCAAAGGAACAAGTAAACACTAATCACTTTTTGTTTATTGTTTAACCGACCCAAATAAAGTGAGAAAAGAATTAAAAAAATAAAAAAACATATACAACTTAAGGATGTAGATTTATGCAATTTAGACAAGTACCTTAGAAAGCATAACAATGAACCAATTAGCAATTCTCTCAACTAATTATCATCTTGGTATCATAAAGGAATATAAAGTACAACTCAATCGTCTCACAAGTCATTATTCTACTTAGATAAATCCCACTTCATGTCCCAATCCATGAAATCCTATATTTTGATTATATTAATAGATTTGCCAATCAAGATAATCCTAACTGAAACATGCATTAGGCTTAATTCCTTATAAATATGAAATTAGCTAATAACCCTTTACTCGAGGTAAAATCAACTAATCTTTGATCACATAGTCCTATAACCTTAACTTCGTCGATTAGACAAATACGAAATCAATGCAATGAAATTCCTAACATCGTTATCTCAAGTCAATTAGAAGAACTCGCATCAATAACAAATGAAATCAAGTAATCAAATACCAAAGATGACAAAGAATTGATTAAATAAATAAATTAACCCAAAATTAGGAATCCCAAAATAATGTTAAATTACAATAAAAATATTGAATACATCATTGCTAAAGAAAAAGAAGGCAAAGAGAAAAGAAAGCACTCAAAGATAAGCCTATTTCTTCGTCCTTAAAGACTCCATTTGAACAATCCTCCTTAGCTTGGGTGAATTCCTCCCTTAATGAGGGAATCATAATTTTTGTCCTTTAATTCACCTCTTGGTTGTATATTTCAAACCCTTGTGTCCTCTTATGCTTTAATAGGCCTCTTGGATGCTTATTTTGAGGTTGAGGAAGTCTTGGCCGAGTAGGAATAGGAAAATACCAAAATTCTTAGATAGGACCTAATTCCGTGTACAGAATTTTCACCTCCAGAACCTACCTGGCGTTGGGTACCTTCGACCTACCTGGCACCAAGTACACTCTGTTCTTCCTCTGTTTTGCTCTATTTTTTGCCGTATTTTTCTTAGCAGGCAGAATGGACTTGACACCAGTTATACTTGCCAGACCTGGCGCCAGGTACATTTGTGCAGATTTAGGTTAAAATCGAGTAGACAGTGCACAGAACCAGATTATACCTGATGCCAGGCCCAACAAGTGGACCAAGCATCGAGTCCATTCTATCCAATAGCAGAGATTGAACGAGCTTCCGAAATTTTACCAAACCTGGCGCCAGGTCTCCAGGTACACTTGCCAGACCTGGCGCCAAGTCTGGAAAAATTCCTGAAGCTCATTCAATCTCTGCTGCTGGACAGAATAAACCCGGTGCCTGGTCCACTGGCTGGGCCTAGCACCAGGTACATTCTTGTTCAGTGCACTTTCTACTCGATTTTAACTTAAATCTGCATATATTTGCCAAAAACACCTTTTACAAGCAAAATGTCAAATAGGAAGGAATATACCTAGTTATTACAACAAATGTATCTTAGAACAACATCAAATAACTAGGAAATGAATGGTGATTTTAACCCTGCCAGGAATCAAGAAGAGAAGAAATGAGAGAAAAAAGTGTGTTCTGGTTGTGCAAGCTAGGAAAGTTGATGACTGTTTTGGCCAAATGATGATAGAGGTCAGTGTATGAGAATTAGAAAGGGAAAATTAGCTCTTCTAACTAAAGTATGAACTAGTCAAATAAACTCTTTGATAGGGGCAAAATGTACCCATGTTTTGAGGGTTATTTGTGTTATATTTGTTATGAGTTTGTGTTCAAATGGCTACTAATTCCCATTAATTTGTTATCTTTTGTGCAAAATTAATTAGATGGAAGAAATATTGAAAATATAGTAAAAACGTGCTAAAATTAACCAAAACATTGGTGAACCGGCATCGCCCCAAGTTTATGAACCAATGAGGCTCACTTCAGAATGAAACAGAGGAAACATAGCAAATTCAGAGCTAAAATAAGGGTGAATTGGCATCGGCTATATGGCCTGAACTAATGTTGGCTCAAGACTGCTTATGGCGGCGGAGAATCCTTCTTTGAGCAGAATTTGGCAACTTTTTTGGAGATATTTTAGAAACTAACTCATCCATGAATTAGAACTCTTGTATTGGCTTTTTGGCAACTAAAGCTCCAATAAATACAAGAGAACAACAATCCCAAAACTAGTTTTCACAGTTTTCACTCTATATAATTAGAGAACTCCTAGAGAATTGAAGGAAACATTAAGAGGAGGAGGATCTTGGAAATCTTGAAGAAGAAAGGAGCTTTATCAAGAAGAGTATAAAAAAGAAAGGGATTACACTTATCTATGAGTTTTTCTTCTATCTTTCTTTGTAATTCTATTTTGTCAAAATTGGATTTCTATGTTTTAATTGTAGTTGAGGTTATTTTTGCTCTATTATTTTGTGAAGAATTATTTCTGGACTTATTGAATTTCAATTCTATTACTTGATTTTATGTGTTGAATTAATTAACCCGAGACTAATTAATTCACTATCGTGTTCTCTTTTAATTGGATTGAAAAAGATGGTTAAGTGAAAGTCTTGGCAATCAAAAATTAATATCACCTATAATATAGGAGTATTATTTCTTCCATTAAAAAGACTATGGTATTGCCTGGAATATAGGGACATTTATTATTTAAGTGAGTTGCTCTTAGTGTTTCTTAATTTTAATTATAGAGGTAGAATATACCCTTTGATTAATCTAAGAATAGAATTTCATAACTTGAAAAATAGTGAAATTTGTTGTTTAAACTCATATTTGTATTTGGGATTGCGAAACAATTGGTTGAAAGATATTTTCTTCACTTATCATAGAATTGAGATATTTTTTTTGTTACATGTTTTTTCTCCTTATTCTTTCTCCTTGATTATCTTTGTGACTTTTCTTGCTTCACTTGATTTTCTCTAGTATTGTTAGTTTGTTTATTTTATTTTGTTATTTTATTAGCTAAACAATAATAATTAGGGTAAAATGAGGTGGGAGTCTAAGTTATTGTGAATTCGATATATTCCTTATACTATATGATAGGTATACTTGCTAATATGTGTGATTTTAGTGGTTAGCATTTTAATTAAAACTTGATTGTTTGTTGCCCTATTTTGTTAATTTTTTCAACGCTAAAAAACACGCATCAGTCTTCCTAGGAATAAGTCTTGGGAATCTTTCTAGATATTTTAAATTCGAATGGCAACTTCCAAGTTCGAGTATTCTTAGCTTGGCGTTAGGAAGTCTCAGTTGTGAATAAATGCAACTATAGAACTGAGAAAAAGTAAGGAAGCTTAAGTGAGCTCAGGTAAAGAAGTGAGCTAATAAATGGGAGAATTTGTAGGGATTTTGATTTTCAAAGAGAAAATTTTAACTTCAAATGGCTTTCTAGACTTGAGGCTTTAGTTAGCTCACTGGAGAGAATTTTGGTTTCTCATGTGAAGGAAGAAGTGAGAAACCGTGAGAAGGAAGAATAAATAGTGTGCTTGTGTGCTTAACATTAGAAGAATAACTAGGTCCTTTGAAATTCAAACGAAAACATCACCTCTTTCCTAGTATCTAGCCAACCTATGTACTAATATAATTGATTTACAATGAAAAGAAAATAAGCTTAAACTATTCAAAGATAAGAACAGTAAAAGAAGAAAATTCAATTTACAAGAAGTTAAATTTAAAGAGATTAGGAAAAGAAGTAAAGACAACAGGATTTCAAATCTTCTATTGAACCCCTTAAGGACATAACTCCTATATCTTAGGAGTTCAAATTCAAACATTGCAAGACATAACCCCTAGATCCTACGAGTGCACGAAAGTTTTCAAATGGTGGTTGAGAGGGTAATAACTGGCCAAAGTAGGAAAATAAATGATAATCAAAATAGTTTTGTTAAAGATAAGATTTGAATTAATACGTTGTTAGGAATTAATCACTAAACTCTAACCACTTAACTACAACAATTCTTATGTCTTTTCTACTCTCATTAATTCACTTCATCTTTATCGCAGTACCAACTGGTTGCTCTATCTATCCTCAACACAAATAAAAGTCTAAACATACAAACAAAATTTAATCCCCAATCGACCTAACTACTCAATAAACCAAAGCATTCAAAAATAAAGCATATATAAATGCATCAATAATTTTTATACACATATTATATGTCATGCAATGCATGCTCCCTTCTATATCTAAGGGTGGTTTTAGGTAAGGTATTATACTATTACCTTTCAAAGATGTATGCTTTCTATTTTTTCTGAGTATGTGACACATATTATTGAAATTTTTATGGATGATTTTACTATGTATGGAAATTCTTTTAATGTATGCTTGGGAAATTTGGAACTCATTCTTAAAAGGTACATTGAAACTAACCTTGTTTTGAATAATGTAAAATGTCACTTTATAGTAAATCAAAGTATAGTTTTGGGATATGTCATTTTAGCTAAGGGAATTGAATTTTGATAAAGCTAAAATTAATATAATGGAATCTCTTCCTTACCCTTCTAATATGCCTATAATAAAGGCCTTTTTATATATGTTGTGTTTTATAGAAGGTTCATCAAAGATTTTTAATAAATTGCACAATCTTTCTGCCATTTGTTGCAAAAAGAAATTCTTTTTTATTTTGATAAAAATTGCAAAAAAGCTTTTGATTTACTAAAGAAGAGATAAAGTTCAGCCCCCTATAATCCAATTACCAAACTAGGATGTGCCTTTTAAAATCATGTATGATGATAATAATAAGGTTGTATGTGCAACTTTAGGGCAAAGGGTAGATAAGATTCCTTATGTGATTTATTATACTTCTCATATACTTAATCTTGCATAATGCAATTGCACTACTATTGGGAAGGAGCTTTATGCCATCATCTTTACTTTATAAAAATTTCATACATACTTATTGGGAACTCAGATGATTATTTTTTCTCATCATGTAGCTTTATTGTACTTGCTTAAGAAGAAAGAGTCTAAACCTTGATTCTTGATGTGGATTCTCTTCTTCTAAGAATTTAACTTAAAAAATCATGATAAGAAGGGAGCAGAGGATTATATAGCTGACTATCTAAGTAGACTTATCTATTAAGGAAAAGTGTTGCCTATTTCTAATTCATTTCTTGAAGAGCATTTTTATTTAATGCATGGCAGGTCTCCTTGGTATGCAGATATTGTGAATTATTTGGTAACTAAAGAACTACCTATGGACTTAAGTACGGCTAAAAAAGAAAAGATAAGCATGATGCTAAGGTTTATATTTGGGATGACCTTTATTTATTCAAAATTTGTGCTGATAATGTTGTAAGAAAATGTATGCATGAAAAAAAAATCAATCTATACTGGCATTTTATCATACACTTGAAAGTAGGGGTCATTTTGGTCCTGCCTGTACAGCTCAAAAAGTTTTAGAATGTGGTTTCTTTTGACCTAGCTTACACAAAGATGTATATTTGTTTGTGAAAACATGTAATGAATACCAAAGAACTAGAAAAATGTCTAGGAAAGATGAGATTCCTCTTAATTCTATTGTGCCTTTTGAAATTTCTAAAATTTGAGAGATTGATTTCATTGGACTTTCCTAATTTTTGGGTAACATACACATTTTGTTGTCAATAGATTATGTTCTAAGTAAGTTAAACCTAGGGCAACAAGACTAATAATGCTAAAGTGGTGGTTAACAAAGACTAATGATGCTAAAGTGGTAATTAACTTTGTTAAAGACCAAATTTCAATAGGTTTGGAGTTCCTAAGCAATCATTAGTGATAGAGGATCTCATTTTAACAATAGCGTTGTTGAAGTCTTGTTCAAAAAGTATAAAGTCCACCATAGGCTTTCTATTGCACATTATCTCCAAATTAGTGGTAAGTTAAGATTGCTAATAGGGAAATTAAGTCTATTGTGAACCTTAATAGAAAACATTGGAGCTTCATTTGGATGATGCATTATAGGCATATAGAACTATATTCAGAACACCAATTAGCATGTCCCCATATAGGCTAGTGTTTGGTAAAGCTTGTCATCTCCCGATTAAATTAGAGAATAGGGCATTTTAGGCTATAAAGTAATGTACTTTGAACATTCAAGATGCTCTCCTTCATTATAAGCTGCTAATTCAAGAATTGAAGGAACTTAGGAATGAAGTTTACAAGAAGTCTTTGATTTATAAGGAAAAGACAAAGCTTTACCACAATAGGATACTATCTAAGTAGAGTTTTAATGTGGGAAATAAAGTTCTACTTTGCCATACTCATCTTAGAATCTTTCCAGGTAAGCTTGTATCTAGATGGATTGGTCATTTCTTTGTCACTAACATCTTTTCTATTGGCTCAATTGAAATTCAAAGTATTGATCTTCTCAAAATGAATGGATATTATTTGAAATATTTTGTGAAGGCTTCATGGTAGAAACAATCAATGAAATTTTTCTTGAAAATCCTACCTATAATTATTAAGAATACAAATGACCACATTGAGGCAGTGGCATTAAACAAAAGTGCTTCTTGGGAGGTAACCCAGGGAGGTTTATCTATTTTTTTTTTTTTTGTTTATCTATTGTTTTCTTAGATAGGTTTTACTTTTATGTGTTTCATTTATGTTTTAGTGTGGTTTTTACAAGGAATAAGTTTATTCTTGTCCAAATTACTTCATAGTGGGATGGAGGATTACAATTCACTTTAGTTTACAAAACTTCATTATTATTGCGTTATCAGTAGTAATGCATAGCCACTTGTGCGGCTATGCATCAGGCCATGCAACACCTTACATGATCATGTAGATTACAACTCTTAATATCTTTTCACAACTAGTTGCATGCCAATACAATAGACTATGCTAAGTTGGTTGTCGATCTCTATAAAGTGCACGGGTAGTTGTATGCTCATGCACTTCCTTATTCCTTTTTCCACATAAAATGGGTAGAAAAGTGTTCTTATTATTTGTTTTTGTCCTAGTTTGAGCTTATTAATTCTTTTTTATTTTTTCTTTATTCTAGCTTAGATTTTCTTTTATGTTCTTTTCTTTATGTTATTTTTTACTAGGACTTCTTCTTTCTGGGACATGTACTTAAATTCTAACACTTTTTGAGAGAAATCGCTCTAGGCATAAAGGCAACTCCAAAGAAAAGAGAGAGAAGTCCAAGCTACAACTCATGGCTCCTTGGATAAGGTTCATTTTCAAGAGGATTCAAGGAGAATATCAAGCCAACAATGGTAGCAAACTAAAGGATAAAATGTGTGTAAAGAAGTGGATTGAGAAAGAAGGGCCCAAATGTGCACAAAAGGATTTATAACTCCTATAGAGGATTAGAAATCACTTAGCTAACGATTAAACACCAATGGACCTAGTGAAAGAATTCAATTTAAGAGTACCTCAAGAAGAAATTATCTTGCTTACAAATTCATTCAGAAGCTCAAGGAAGCATCTACAACAGCAATAGAGGTCCAAAACAAAGTTTGGAAGGGAAAGCTCAAGGAAGCAGCTCTACTTGGAGATTAAATGACTACTTGGACAGAATGCAGTTGGCACTAACCAGAAGGAATAAACTAGTGCCAACTGAAATTTGAAGCAACAACTAGCCCAGACAGAAAACAATCACTCCAACCAAGAAGACTCAATCGACACCAGTCACCTATATGGAAGCCATTTTTATGGTTGTTTTTCTTTTATTTTGAAGATTAAATTTTGTATTTTAAGGCCATTTTCAAAGCTAGCTTTAATGGGTTATATATATACTTTTTAACTCTTGTAAAGACATAAGTTTTAGACTTCAAATATTTTGCTAGAAACTAAGTTCTCTCAAGAAAGAGTTTTAAGGGTGATTCCCAAATTCATCAAGACAAAATCGAAGTGTTAGTCTCACATTTGTTCTTATTTCTAAACTTTGAAGGGATAATTCACAACTTTTTCTCTTATCTTGGGTGCTAGGATTCCTAGTGTTCTTGTTATGATAGAATTTTAGTGCCTTCAAATTCCTATCTTTGCTATTCTAATCTCTCATTAGATTAGAGTGTTATGGTGTCTTAGAAGTGGCTATATTCACTAGATCTTAATAGTGTTAGTTGTATTTGCATCTAATTTCTTGTGTTGTGAATTTAGTGGAGAGTTGGGTGACCAACTCTTACATATTGTTCTTAGATCTAAAAAGATCCTATCTTTTGAGCTTATTTGTGTGAAGAATTTCCTTTACATTTTTACTATATTTGAGATCTATGATCAATGCTTCCATTCTCGCATCAAAGCTCAATGCTATTTAATTCTAATCAAATCAACTTTTCTTGGAAAAAAAAAGTATAAAATTCTCTTCAAACTATTAGTTTGTTAATACATGGATCAAGGAGGCCTTCACTACATTAAAAGCATAACTAAACCCAACATCAGTCACATATATTAATTCAACTAAATTATCTGGATTGAGTATGGATATGAAATTTGGAAATTACATGTGAATATGATCTATATGTGCCTATTTCCAACTGGTCCACATGTGATCATTTAACCAAATATAATATCTAAAGTAAAAATAAATAACTAAATTTTATTGTCTTAATAACTAAATGGCAAGAAATGTATCATCACGACAACATTAATATGTTGAGTATCTCTATCGTATCATATACGGCGTAGCGGAAGAATAAACACGAGATACCATCCCAAGATCTGCATATGTGTGGAAAACAAGACATATAGAGGAAAAATGTAATAGTTTTTTACCTTACGTTGATCGTGTGGAAAACAAAATTTTCCTTCTTCAAGTCAAGGCGTGATCCAGCAATCCTCTTAATCAAACGCCACGAGAGTTGAATGTACAATCTCTATAATCATAGTGTGTGATTATCTCTAATAGTAATCCACACAGAGGAATACTAAAGCACCAAAATTTCCTGTGCTAGTAGAAAAAGATGGCGACTAGGGTTGCTCAAGAATAGATCGAGTGCAAGAGAAGAGAAGGCTTTGTGTGTTTATTGTGTGGTGTTTTCGTGAATCCCCTTCCCGCTAGGGTTTCGTGTGTATCTAATATATCACACAAAAAATCACTGAAAATCTGGGAATTCTAAAACAATTGGAATTCTCTAATTATAATTGGAAATATCAAGTTCTCCTAATTACAATTTGGAGAACTAAATTATAACTAATTGTAATTTGTCCACAATAACTTCTCTTTCTCGCAATTAACCCCACTATGTTATCAAATAATATCTTGAGCATATAATCCTCTATTGTATGTGACCTATTATGTTTCTCAGTCAATTGGTAGCGAACAACAATTAATCCAAACATCTTTGAGATTAATAATCTACAATTAATTAGAATTAATCCTATTAATTTTAATCAGGATTAGTTTATTAATTCATGAATTAGTAAACCCATATTCCTAGATTATCAGCGGTATCTAACAGCATATCATGACCACCCAAGAGTCCAGGAAGTCAAGTGGCTTGACATGAACCCTTTAATAACAAACTACAGTACAATTAACTCTTTTCACCATACAATATCTCACTCGGTTTGGAGTACGAAATGGTCCGAATACAATAGTACTTGTACCAGGAACCCACTACTCTAGATGTGTATCAATTGGAACTATTTCCAATACACAATTACCTAGGCCAAGGACTTCTTGAGTAGTAATTCCTACAAGTGGTCGTGAGATATTCGCCCCTACTATTAGGTGTGGTGAATCCTTTATTGACCCTCTCAACTATTTTTGTTTACTTCACAATGCACCCAATAGCCATCCCATAGGTGGCCCTCGATCGAGCTCTAGAGATTGGAATCAAAGTGCAATACTCGACAAACAAAATACCTTTGAGATCTCAAGTCTAAATATACATGCATGTTTGCTATATTGAGATTATATTACTGGCACTAAATAGTTATCCATGTGTTAACTTTGAGTATCTCAATACTCACGGATATGAGAACTACTGCCTGATCAAATCAGAAAGTCTAATACGTGCTAGTCTTAACGCACTAATGATGTCATTCTCATTAATACTATGACTATGGACTATTTAAGTACTAACACTATACAGTGTAGTAGAAATCTCATATCATGATCTCTATCATGATTTCCTTAACATAGTATTGTACTAGGGACTTTATCGAACAGTTATATTACTTAAAAGTAAACAAAAAAAACTGTAAGATAAATAATGCCTATTATAAAATAAAATGTGTCATATACAATGTACAAGTGATTGCCACTAGGACACAACACTAACAAACTTCCACTTGCATTAGAGTCAATCATTCATGTATCTAATACCGAATGACTCAACATAACAATCATGTTTCTTTTGGGACAGTGCTTTTGTAAGCGGGTCAGCTATGTTCTCATTCATGGAAACTCTCTCTATCTTTACAACATTGTTCCTATCTATGATCTCCCGGATCAGATGATAGCATTGTAGAGCCAGCAATAGTCTCTTGTTTGGAACTTTTCCAACGTATTGCCCCTCCACACAACGTAAACACATAGCCAGATTGTGATTTGAAATCATCTTTGTCAGATTGAAAACTAGCATCAGTATACCCTTTTATTTTCAAATCACCTTCTTCATATACTAAGAACATATCATTAATCCTTCGTAAGTACTTAGGAATATTCTTTACAGCTGCCCAATGACCCTCACTAGGGTCAGATTGGTATCTGCTCGTCAAACTGAGAGCATAAGATACATCAGGCTTAGTACATATCATAGCATACATGATAGATCCAACTGCCGATGCATATGGAATCTTGCTCATATGATCCCTTTCAACTTGTGTCTTAGGAGACATTGACTTTGAAAGGCTTACACCATGTGACATGGGTAAAAATGTCCTTTTGGATTAATCCATAATAAATCTCTTTAGCACTTTATCTATGTATGTAGACTACAAAAGACTTAGCAACCTCTTTAATCTATCTATATAGATCCTTATTCCAAGAATATAGGTTGCTTCACCAAGGTCTTTTATGGAGAATTGTTTGGACAACCAAATTTTTACCGTTTGCAAGACAGGTATATCATTTCCTATTAGTAATATGTCATCTACATACAATAGTAAGGAGACGATTGCACTCTCACTAACCTTCTTGTATACACAAGGCTTATCCATGTTTTACATGAAACCAAACTCTTTGATTGTTTTATCAAAATGGATGTTCCAACTCCTAGAGGTCTGCTTAAGTCCATAAATGAACCTTTGTAGCTTACACACCTTTGTGCCATCACTGGATGTGAAACCCTCAGGTTGTGTCATATACACTTCCTCAGTCAGATTTCCGTTTAGGAAAGCTGTTTTCACATCCATTTGCCAAATCTCATAATCATAATGAGCAGCAATGGTTAGGAGTATCCTGATGGATTTTAACATGGCTACTGGCGAAAAGGTTTTATCATAGTCAATACCATATTGTTGACGATAACCCTTCGTTACTAGTCATGCTTTATAACTAACTAAGTTACATTCATGTCTATTTTCTTCTTGAAAACTCACTTGCACCCAATAGGTTTAATTCCTTTGGGTGGATCAACCAAAGTCCATACTTGGTTGTCGTACATGGAATCCATCTCTAACTTTATGGCCTCAAGCTATTTGCTAGATTCTGAACTATTCAGAACATCCTTGTAGATAGTAGGCCCATCTTCATCTATGAGCAATACGTAATTGTCGTCACTAATGAGAAATCCATATCTCTCAGGTGCCACACGTATCCTACTAGATCTACGAGGTTCTTGTGTAATAGAAGGTTCATCTATTCTCTCAATAGATGTGGGGTTAGACGGTTGATCCTCGTTTGTTTGATCTTCATGAACTTCACTAAGTTTAATATTACTCCCACTGTCCCCTTTAAGCATATGCTCCTTCTCTAAGAAGATTGGCATGCTTCGAAATAAACAGTTTATTTTTAGAGGATAGGTAGAAGTAATATCTGAAAGATTCTTTCGGATATCCCACAAGTAAACACTTGTTAGACTTACTATCAAGTTTGTCAGACTGTGGCCTTTTGACAAAGGCAGGACAACCCCATACTCGCAAGTGAGATAACTTTGGTTTCTTACCAAAGAACATCTCAAATGGGGTAGAATCAACCAATTTTGTTAGAACTTTGTTTAGAATATAAACAGAAGTCTCTAGTGCATACCCCCAAATGATATTGGTAGGTCTGCAGAATCCATCATGGTCCGCACCATGTCTAGAAGGGTTTGATTCCTTCTCTCAAATATACCATTATGTTGATGTGTATGTGGTGGAGTCTATTGAGATAATATCCATTATCTCTAAGATAACTCAGAAACTTTTGGCTCAAGTATTCTCCTCCTCGATAAGATCTTAGAATCTTTATGCTTTTGCCAAGTTATTTCTCTATTTCATTCTTGAAGTCTTTAAACCTTTCAAAGACTTCAGATTTGTATTTTATTAAATACAAATACCTGTATCGTGAGAAGTCATCGATAAAGGTTATAAAATAGTTGTAACCTCCTCTTGATTGTATTGACATTGGGCCACATACATCAGAATGTATGAATTCTAATAACTCATTGGCCCATTCTCCTTTTCCTGAAAAATGAGTTTTAGCCATTTTACCTAGTAAACAAGACTCGCATGTGCCATATGATTCATAATCAAATGACCATAAGTCACTAAGCTTGTGTAATTTAGAAACACGATTGTCGTTTACATGCCCCAAACGACAATGCCATAAGTAAGAGGTGTTAGAGTTATCTATTTTAGGTTTCTTATTGTTTATATTAAGAATTAGATTATCCAAGTCTAGAACATATAAACCATTAACCAAAGTTGCTGAACTATAATGAATATCATTCAATAAAAAAGAACAACATTTATTCTTAAATATTAAATGAAATCCACATAAGTCTAAACACTTAACTCAGATAATGTTTCTTATTAAAACTGGTACATAATAACAATTTTGTAGTTCTAGAATTAATCCCGACGGCAAGTTTAGCTCGTATGTTCCCATAACAAGTACATCAACCTTTGCCCTATTTGCAGTACGTAGGTCCACGTCGTCTTTCTCTAGCCTTCTACTGCTCTTTAGACCCTACAAGTTATTGCACAAATGAGATCCTCATCTGGTATCTAATACCCATATCTCATTTCTAAAGGCAGTATTTATTTCAATCATAAACATACCCGGAGTAAAAGTACAAGTGCTTGTAAGCTTCTCCTTCTACTTCTTGTCCTTAATGGTCTCCAAGTAGGCTTTGCAGTTGCGCCTCCAGTGGCCTATCTTCCCACAATGATGGCATGGGCCCTTGGTAGTTGCGTCCTTCTTGTTCACACCACCTTTGGGTTTCATGGGAGCCTTCTTCTTCTTTTTTTGAACTTTCTTCTTAGAAGAGGAAGATTCTACCATTAAAACAGCATTGGAATCATTCTTCCTGGAGGACTCTGTAGTTTTGAGAAGATTGATCAACTCAGAAATGGTGGATTTAATCTTGTTCATCTGATAGTTAATCACAAATTGTGAGAAACTATTAGGCAAAAATTGTAGAATTAAGTCAACACTTAAGTCATGATCCATTGTATACCCGAGAGATCCAAGCTTCTCTATCAAGCCCAACATCTTCAGCCCATGTCCATAGAAGAACCCTCTGCCATTTTACAACCAAATAGTTGCTTCGAGATCTCATACCTCTCAGTTCTGGCTTCGGCATCAAATAGCTCTCGAAGATGTAGTATAATCGATTGAGCATCCATATGCTCATGCTGTTTTTGCAACTCAGGAGTCATGGATGCCCGCATAATACATGATGCTATATCACTATCCTCCTTGTGCCTTTTATGGATAGCATGCTCATCAGCATGAGCATCTTGAGCTAGTAGTGGCGGAATAGGAGCATTTAGCACCTAAAGTAACTTTTTCGATTTGAGAATGATTCTCAAATTTCTATACCAGTCGAGATAGTTTGATTCAGTTAACTTGTTGGTTTCCAAGATGCTACGTAGGATTAAGTTTGTAGACATGATACAAATGACCTAGATGTAAAGATAGAGAGCATTAGTTACTTGTATATGCATATGATATGCAAATAATTAGGACTTTAATTAAGCGCATTTTTACTCCACTATTTTACTTAAACCAATAGTCCCCACTACTGATTCGAGAAAGCCCATTGGAAGCTTTCCTAGTAGACCGGTATCCAAATTCCTCAAGAATAACTTTGGGTTTGCCCAATAAGACACCCTTAAGTTCATTGATAGGTATCCAATACCAATTATATCGTATGTAACTAATGGATCATTGGGTGATTAACAACTTTTAATCTTAAAGCCTTTTGGGCTACCCCAACTTTTCCTCTAAATTTCTTTATGCTTGAGTTTGCCCAATCGGGATAAAGAATTTAGTTAAATCTGACTCATTAATCCGGAATTTAATTCCGTAGCTTGAACATGTCCACTGTCAAGTAGGCTTGGGTTTGCCCAATAACCTGGTCTCGAAAAAGGACTCTCGTTCTTACTATATCAACGAAAGGAATTAGGTTTAATATTAATTGAGGGATTTGTTCCTTTTAGTGATTTCATTGGATGACATTCATAAAAATCAATAAATCACATAATTGTTAATCATGGTAATAAAGCGATTATGTGGTATGGTTATGGACTTTATCCCAAATTAATTTCTTTGAGCCATAAAATAAATTAATATAGTTAACCCTATGTGTTCATGCATGATTTAAGTAGAAGGTCTTACATTCTCGCCTTGTTTAGGTTGTCATCTCCAGAATAGAATAATTCTACTCCTATCTAACCTATGTAAACTAATTACATAATTTCCTCAAGAGAGAAAACCTCGAGTTACATTCGAGGGGAGTTAGATGAGAAGAGAATTACACAAGAATTCTAGAGAAGGCAGGACATGAATGCCCTATTTCATAAAAAAAAAAAAAAAAATCAAAACTGTAAAATGCATGAACAGATATAATTGGGTTTAGTCCATAACCATCCACCATGCCATTAACTATGCTTAAACAAAATAAACATATAATTTTATTATTCCAAAATCACTATTTTGGAAAAATAAAACAAATTCTAAAATCAATATTTTAGAAAAATATATTAATTTTAAATTTTCAAAATCACTATTTTGAAAAATAAAATTATTTGTCTCAAAACTAATTTTGAGAAAATGCTTTTGGGCCCCGTCTTTGTTTGCCGCCTCTCATCAAATGTTATTTTTCCCTTTCAAAATTCTATTCTGGGAAATTTTTTTTTAAATAGCTGGATCGTGCAAAACAGAGTAGAACCGGCGCCGGTTTGGAAGCTAGAGCTAGCGCCGGCTCTGTTTTGGTTTAAAAAAATTTTCTTCCAAAAATGATTTTTGGACATTGCAAATAGAACGGAACTGGTGCCGGTTTGGAAGCCAAAGCAGCATAGGTTGTAGTCGGGAAGTGGCAGTGATTTTTCAGAAACAGTTTCTGGTGCCCTAATCTTCTGCCTTTGATCAGTGAGAAAAATTCTCAGCAGAATTTTCTGTTTTGAAGCTCAAAACAACAACCAATTTGTTAATTTAAACAAAACAAAACAGAAAATCAAATTTACAAGATGAAACGGAGGGCAACAACCACGTTCAAGAAAACGTTTTTCTACAAAAACTTTCAGCACATAAAGAAAGCATCTTTCGAAATATGCTATAACTTTTACACAATCATATTGTGCTACGGACCCAACCAACAAAGCTCGAAATAATTTCGGCTCGAGTGAAAACAATTTTCACAGCGATCAAAGACAAACACGAATACATAAAAATAGTTTTTCATGCTAAAATAATGTCCGTAGACCACATATAGCATGGCTTTGATACCACTGTTGGGTATCTCTATCGTATCGTATAGGGCGCAGCGGAAGAATAAACACGAGATACCATCTCATGATCCGCATATGTGTGAAAAACAAGACCTATAGAGGAAAAAGGTAATAGTTTTTTACCTTACATTGATCGTGTGGAAAACAAAATTTTCATTCGTCAAGTCGTTGTGCGATCCAACAATTCTCTTGATTAAATGCCACGAGAATTGAATGTACAACCACTATAATCACAGTGTGTGATTATCTCTAACAGCAATCCACACAGAGGAATATTCAAGCACCAAAATTTCCTTGTGCTAGTAGAAAAAGATGGCGACTAGGGTTGCTCAAGAACAAATCAATAGCAAGAGAGAAGAGGGGGCTTTGTGTGTTTATTGTGTGGTGTTTTCATGAATCCCCTTCTCGCTTCGTTTTTTTCGTGTGTATCACCACAAGCTAGGGTTGGCAGCTATATCATCATATAACACCAAAAACCATACCAAAATGACAATTCTAATCCTATTGGAATTCCCTAATTGTAATTGGAAACATCAAGTTCTCTCAATTATAATTTGGCCCATAAATTATAACTAATTATAATTTGTCCACAACAACTTCTCTTTCTCGCAATTAGCCCCACTATATTATCAAATAACATCTTGAGCATATAATCCTCTATTGTGTGTGACCTATTAGGTTTCCCAGTCAATTGGTAGCGAACATGAATTAATCCAAATGTCTTTGAGTTTAATAATCCATAATTAATTAGAATTAATCATATTAATTCTAATCAGGGTTGATTTATTAATTCATCAATTAATAAACCCATATTCTCAGATTATGAGCGGTATCTAGCAACATATCATGACCACCCAAGAGTCCAGGAAGTCAAATGACTTGACATGAACCCTTCAATAACAAACTACAATGCAATTAACTCCTTTCACCATAAATTATCTCATTCAGTTTGGAGTACAAAATTAGTGCCAACTCCCTCCAGAATTAATTCTAGCCCGAATACAATATTACTTAAACCAAGAACCCACTACTCTAGATGTGTATCAATTTGAACTATTTTCAATACTCAATCGCCTTGGCCAAGGACTTCTTGAGTTGTAATTCCTACAAGTGGCCGTGAGATATTCGCCCCTGCTATTAGGAGTGGTGAATCCTTTATTGACCCTCTCAACTATTTTCATTTACCTCACAATGCACCCAATATCCATCCCATAGGCGGCCCTCGATCGAGCTCCAGAGATTGGAATCAAAGTACAATGCTCAGCAAACAAAGTACTTTGGAGATCTCAAGTCTAAGGATACTTGCACGTTTGCTATATTGAGATTATATCACTGTCACTAAATAATTATTCATGTGATTATCTCAAAGCTAAGTCATCCAATGAACTTGTTCTATTAACAAGCATCCATGTGTTAACTTTGAGTATCTCAATACTCACGGATATGAGAACCACCGCCTGATCAAATCAGGATGTCTAACGCATGCTAGTCTTAACGCATTAATGATGTCCTGTCTCATTAATACTATGACTAATGACTATTTAAGTACTAACACTATATAGTGTAGTAGGAATCTTGTATCATGATCTCTATCATACTTTTCTTAACACAGTATTGTACTAGAGACTTTATCGAACAATTATATTACTTAAAAGTAAACAAAGAAATTGTAGGATAAATAATGCCTTTTATAAAATAAAATGTGTCACATACAATGTACAAATGATTGCCCCTAAGGTACCTAACATAATAAGGGTAACAAACATAACTGTAAATTACATACTCCCATAAAACTCAAACACCCCCCCCCCCCCCCAGAGATAAAACATCCATACTAGTAATGTTCTCTATAAAGGGTTTCTGAGTCAATGCTTTAATCAACAGATCCGCAAGCATGGAGCTTATCCCAATAAGCTTAATACTAATTATACCATTATGAACTTGCTCTTTTACAATAAGAAACTTGAAGTCTATGCATTTAGACTTTTTTGAGCTCCTATCATTATTTATATAATAGATTGCAACTTTATTATCATAAAATAATTTAAATAATTTCTTAATTTCATCAACCATATGTAGTCTTGCAGTAAATTTTTGTAGCCAAATAGTTTGATTTGACACCTCATAGCATGCCACAAAATTGGCCTTTATAGTAGAAGTAGTGAGTGTCTATTTGGCACTCTTCTATGATATCGCTCCTCCAATAAGTAGAAATTGTACCCTAATAAAAATCTCATGCTATTTTGACATCCATCTAAGTCAGAATGTAAATACCTAATGATCTCAAGTTTATCCAACTTTCTTTAAGTGAGCATATAGTCCTTCATTCTCTACAAATACCTTAGACCTTTTAGGCTATTTGCCAATGAACAAGGCCCAGATTGCTCAAATATCTGCCTAGCACTCGAATACGTAAGACTTCAAATGATGAAGCATAAGGAATGCCTTCAATTTACTTAGATTCATGGGTATTGCCAGGGCACTGTTTAATACAAAATTAACATTCTTTAGCCATAAGGGTTTCAAGTAGTTTTAAAATTTGCATTCCAATTCACTGTAGTACCTTCTCGATGTAAATAATTTTCAATAATCCAAGTATTCCTTAAGAACGATCTTGATGAATTTAGATTTCTAACACAAAGCTTGCTTCACCAAGATCTTTCATTTTAAAGTGCTTTGAGAGAAATTTCTTAGTTTCATACATTAATATTATATCGTTACATAATCATCCATGGTATTTGTGTCAAAACCAAATGACAAAATTACATCATGAAATTTGTAGTACCCCTATTTAAGCCTATAGATGCATTTCATAAGCTTAAAAAATAGTTGCTTAAAATCTTTAGAACCTAAGCCCTCTGATTGTACTATATAGATTGTCTCATTAATGTTTCCATTGAGAAATGTTTTTTTGACACCCATATGATGTAACTCAAAATCAAATTGTGCCACATTGCCATAATTGTTATAAAAGAATTTTTTGAAGAAATTGGAGAAAAATTATCTTTATAGTTAATAGCCTATTTTTAAGTAAATATTTTAATGACCATACATGCTTTATGTCTATCCACATTACCCTATGATTCCTTCTTGGTTTTAAAAAACCATTTATAACTAATCAGTTTAACACCTTCAGGTAAAATGATGAGATCCCAAACGTCATTATATTTCATTGATTGGATTTTGTCAAGCATGACATTGATCTATTTTTGAGCATTCTAGCTTTCAATGGCTTGCGGAAAGTGACTGAATCATCTTTCATTAAGTCAAAGTTTTTGATATACTTAGTAAGAAACACAATGTAATTATCTGAAATTGTACTTCTTTTTTCTCGAATAGATCTTCTTACAGGCATTGTTTCTTGAGGTTGTTGTGGTTGCTCCATAGAAATAATTGGTTGAAAAGTGACTGCATAATTAGGATCAAGCACATCTTGTTGATCAAAGTTAGGAGAGAATTCGACATTGTTTTGTGCTAGTTGATGTGGTTGAATATTATTGGTTACAAAAACCTATGTATGTCTAGGAAAAGCTATTGGAAGGAAATAGATTTTTCCCTAAAAATAACATTTATTACTTTATCTTCTACCTCAACCTTAAAATTCTCAAAGAATCGGGCATTTCCTATCTAAAAAAATGTTTTACTTTGGGAATCATAAAACTTGTAACCTCGTGACTATTCAGAGTATCCAACAAAATAACAACCAACCATTCTTGCATTCAATTTCTTTTCATTTGGCCTATGCTTCAATTGGACATCCCTTCACTTGTAAATGCTTTAGCACATTTTTCTTAGCTATGCATAATTAATATCAGATTTTGGTCGCTACTTTAGTTGAAACTCTATTTAGAATCTACACTATAGTTTTAAGTGCATTTCCAGAGTGATTCTCGCAAAGTAGTATGACAAATCATACTTCTGGCTATGTCTTTAAGGGTTCTATTTTGTTTTTCAACCTCTCAATTCATGTTGGGAGATCCCGACATGTTATACTAAGGGATGATTCCACACTTTTCCAGAAATTTAGCAAATAGCCCTAGACATTGATTACTAGAACCATCATTTCTGCCATAGTATTCATCATCATGGTCAAATTTGACGCATGTAGTCCTTTTACCTAGTTGATTTTCAACTTCAATTTTAAATGCTTTGAACTTTTCCAAGGTTTCTGATTTTCAAATTCAATTTTAAATGCTTTGAACTTATCTTAGACTTAATGATTTTCAACTTCACCTTTAACTTACCTTTTTAAATGAAAACACATCTAGCGGAAAAAATTATAATATTTCAATATTTTTTTACCCTCCCACTTCATCTGCATCATTGTTTACATCGGTATGATGCCAAGTAAAGGTAGGGCTTTCGTATTCCTAACAACTGAATATTGTTGGTCTCAAATTAAAGACAATGTGTATATAATAGAGGTATTTCTCTCTTCAGGTTTGTAATATGACATTCACCTAGAAGATCATATGAAGACTTTTCAACCGAACTTAAATGTTTTTTTTTTTTTCATAGTGCAATGATCATCAGAAGATCATTGAATGCTTCATTGAATACATACAAATTTGGCAGATATAATGCCATCACAGAGAATGGTCAATGGACAAAATGTGTGCACATAATGCATTTGTTCATCGAATTAGGTCTCATCAATAATATTTCATTGCCACTTGGAGCAAATTGTAGCACAACTCCCGCGGTTTAGAGACCACCACCATGTGATCTGCACCTCTAATTTCGCGGACCTCCTTTGCAGGAGTAGCTTCTATCATGAAGCGTTGTATCTCTATAGGAATTCCCTTGTCGTCTGTAGCAATGAAATAGGCTCGAGGAATAGTTCCGTACCTCCCTTCTGAAACTAAGAGCTCAAGTCTTGATTTATTGCCACGAAATAATCGGGTTTCTCTTATTAACAACATTGCAAGTGTATAGTCCTGCATTTCAATCAGAATTATAAAATATCCAAATCTAATTTCTATTTATAAAAAAAATGTTACCGGTGCTGCATTGTATATACCCCAACACAAGGATATGGATCATCTCTTATACCAACTTTGTTTTGTCGGGGAAAAAAGTTTTTTTTTTTTTTATTTCATTCAACTATTGCGGCTCATCCAAATTGGTCCCAAATGGTGGTTTCCACCAATTTCGTAAGCGGTAGTACATAAACAATTTGCTTGGGCTAAAAGATTTGATTTGAGGAGCAAAATGGGATTAGAGAATAGTTGACAGAAAAGTAAGATCGTAAATAATAGTTTGCGGGAAGTAGCAATCTTGAAAGCGAAAGTGCAACACATTCTTTGATAGAAAAGAAAGAAGTAAAGAAAAGAAAAGAAGAAAATTAAGCAAATCAATTAGTAGTTCTGAAATTTTGAGCCCCCAAAACCATGAATTCTTTATTGTTAAAGGATTCTGTTGAAATGGCAATGTGGATGTAGCTACCCAACATAAAGATTTTGCATTTTCATGAGTTTCACTATCCACGTAATCAAAAAATTTTCCTGTAATTTGCTGTTTCTTTTAAATTTTTTTTCTTATTTTAGATATATTAAAAATTAAAAAGTCTTACCTCAAGTGGTGATAGGTTATAAAATTTGTACAGAAGGAATTTTGGCCGCGCAGCAAGGATATCTATATTCCCATTTGGAAGAACTGTGAACACGCTATCTTCATTAAAATCTGGTCCCTCCACGCTTGACAGCTAAAGTATGAGAGTAATAATTTATTTAAGAAAAACGGCAATATTCAAAATCCGGAAAAAGTAGATTATAAATAGCCGCAAAGAAAATTTGATGTCACATAACATTACCTTATTTCTATTGGATAAAAATAAATTTTGAGATATATTCTGAACGATTTGCAAATTATGTAATAAATTCCTAATTTCTTAGTTACTGCTTGACATATGATACCACCATATTAGAATCTAAAATGTAAATCTACCTTTATTGAAACGTCTTATACATTGATAACAATATGAGAAAGTGCAAACATCAATTATAGATTTTAGCAATGAATTTTGATTTGAAGCTATAAGATTTTGGCCAGTAACAAAAGAATGCTTGTACATACCTTTTCCTCAAGCTGAGCTGCAGTGAAATTAGGACCAACCATGAAAGCTGTCACAAAAACAGCGAGAGCAATTTTGGAAGGAAACCTCTCCATGGAAGAGGATACTGCATACCCACCGTAGCTATGTCCTACCAAAATGACCCTATGCTCGGCGCCTAGGGCTGCCATATATGAATACAGAGGCTCATGGTAGTCGTCAATGGTTTGAAGGTTGTTCAGCGGCACAAGATTCCGGCCTGAGGCAGCCAGATCGATAGCGGTGACATTGTGCCCTGCTTCTTCCAACAGCGTCTTCACCTTGTACCAGCACCATGCTCCATGACCACCTCCACGAAATGTCTACAGGAGGAGGAATTTAGTGTTGGCATGTTATCTTAGGAATTATGGCGCGCCATAATTTGAACTTTTACTTCGCCCTTATTGTCTGAAAAAGTATCGTGCTTAGTAATTCATAATAGAAAACTTTTGCATACACGCCTGGTAAGTGAAAACACACTTGTTTGTCAAGTTTTTTTTTTTTTTTTTCAAGTTTTTCAAATTGTCAGGGTTTCATGAAAACACACAAGGATGAGTATAAATAACGATATTCTCTTAGTGACAAAATAAGTATAAAATGTAATTTATAAGGTGGATAGTTCAATCTTTTTTCTCTTACAACTCATCTAAATGTTATAAATTCCTTAATATGTGAATTATGCAATGGACATTTATTATGAAACAAAAGTAACGTTTTTATGCTATATGCATATTGAGACACAAAAAGAAAAGGAATAAAGCGATTTGAATAAATTTTATCATCCTCAATTCTTAAACTTTTTTTCTTAACTCTGTATAATCTTATATTCTCTCGGTCTCAATAAAATTGACCTACTTATTATTTTGAATTGTTTCAAAAAAAATTGACACTTTTCTCAAAAGAAAAATTTTTACTATATAATTTATTATCAAATAATTAATATACCACACATAAAATATTTTTATACACTTAAATTTGACATAAAGTATTGTGAGACATACATATTCTTCTATTATTATTATATTCTAACTGTTATTTTTGCATAAAATCTAGTGTCAATTCAATCACTGTCAATTTTATAAATTTTAGTGGGAGGTATGGAGTATTTGTTATCTTTTATTCATGTTATTTTGCACACCTTATCTTTTACTCTTGCGTGGGGTGCCGTGATACGGGCTTTTGCTTTAGTATTTGGCCGAATCCAAAGGTTTGTTCCTCTTTTAAATTATTTATATTTCTGAGACTATCAAATACAATAAAAATAAATAAATAAATAAAATACGTTGCAATTATTAGTATAGTAAAAGTGGCTCTTATTTAGAAATGCATTGATATATTGCATAGCATAGTAAAAAATGACCACAACGGTCATATACTCACAACACATCATATTTTGTCTTTTTTATTAATTATGAGGTCTCAAATTTATTCCATATTTAATAATATTTTATTAAATTTTAATAAACTCATCTCAATTTAATTTTTACCCAAATACAACCTAAAGAATTTTTTGAAGATGATGATACACCAAGAATTTTTTTTTTTTTTTAAGTAACTTATTAATCTATTACAAGAATATGAATTATGTGACAAGTGTCCACTAAATATGCATAATAATCAATAATGATATTAGATATGAATGGATTGAATGTCTATTAAATCAGTAGACACATGTCACATTTTAGTGATATAATAGAGAGTATTGAAGAGAGTGTATTAAAGGATCTAGAGTTAAATGCCAAGGAATATGGAAAAAATTATTGGCTATAAATCCTTGAGTATTTTATACACCATATGAATGCCATAATTTGAATTTTTATTTGGAATGAATACCTACTACGGTTTTTTTTTTTTTTTTTGCTATTATTTCTATTAATAAAATTTTGTAATCTAAAGATATGCACATTGATGTTGGATCACTTGAAAGGTTCTGCATTAGCTTCAAACTATTCTAACATAACGGCTTTTGAAATGCATATAAAACATAAATTTCGTGAAGATATTAACAATGACATAATAAGATCCGCTAAAGATTATGTTCACAGTGATTACTTTTTATCTAGAGTATATCAATCTATTTCTTCGATTGAAGATAGGTTTAAGCAATTTTTTTTAATAGAAAATATGAAATTAATTTTTTATTTGATAAAAAAAATTTGAAGTTTTGGATGACTATGTAAGAAAATGTATTTTATTAATCTTGAAAATTATCTAAACTTTGATAATTATTCTAAGATTGATGATCTTGATTTATTTTCATAGTTAAAAGTGTTAAAAAAAAAGTTTTAACAAAAGAAATTATTACTTCAGAAGAAATATTCAACTAAAATGAAATTTTAGATTCATTTTCGGATGCATGCATTATTTATAAAACTTTATTGATAATAGTTGTAGCTGTTGCTACTGCTCAAAGCTATTTTTCAATGTTTTATATTGCTTAAATATTATTGAAGATCAATTATGTTACATGACAGATTAAATGCACTAATTATCTTATTTATCAAGAGTGAAATATTAGAAAATTTAGATTATAAAAAATGTTTTGCCTAAAGCTCCCAAATCTCTAGATAAGGCTATGGAGAGAGTTACTGTTTTCCGTAAAAAGCAGAGAGCAACAGAGCTGATCCAACTACTCTCCATTTTGATCTTATTGCGTCTCGTGGGTTCACCTGCTAGTGCCAGCAACAGTTTTTGGGCCCAATCCAGTATGACCACCATTGCAGCTTTGAGCATCAACTTCCAAATCTACAAAAAAAATGTAAAAACCATTGGTAATCGTCAGTTTCATATAACAGTGCTTGGACGACGAAAAAAGTAGGAAAATCGTCAATATTTTGGCATAAAAAAGATGGTTTAGCACAATATACACACACACACAGAGACTAACAGGAAGCAACAAGCAAAAGGAGGATGAAGCAAGGAAGCTTGGCCATTAAAGGTGGGTTTTGCAGTAAGATTTGCTACTGCTTTGTAGTGCATATGAGCCTGGGGGCCGCTGAATTTATAGTGGTGTGAGTCTGATGCTTTTATACCGGTCATATCTAAACATTATTATATAGAAGAGTTACCAATAAAGATAGGAATATATTTAAAAGTTAAGTGTTAAAATATTTATTTTCATAATTCTTAACCTTAACTTCATTATCTATAAGCTCCTTCCTGCAAATGAACCCTTTGAGTAGCCACGAATGATGCCTTCGAGAAGAGTATGCACATTAACATAATTGATGAGACAACGTAAGGGGCTTTGACCTGCGTGTGACGTACAACTATGTCCCTAATTCCCTTACGCTTCTCTTCATTTCTTACGGTGGAATTGACTTGCAAGTTTCGAACTCTTGTGGAGACTTCAATATATAAAAAACACAAAATATATACAGCAAGAAATACCACCATTTCCCTCAACATCAGTATTTTCTTTTCCTCAAATTGGTTGACTGGGAGCAGTTCCAGTACTTGAAGTCCTCTCAGTATTTTCTTGTCATCGAATAAACGATCTTCCAAGAGTATAGTTCTACATTTCAATCAGAATTATTAAAATTTTATCCAAATTTAATTTCTATTTATATAAAAATGCTACTCAGTGCTGCATTGTATATTAAGATAAATATACCCCAACACAAGGAAGTGGGAAAAAAGAGGCTTTTTTTTTATTCATTCGACTATTGTGGTTCATCCAAATTGGTTCCAAATAATGTTTTCCACGAATTTCATAAGCGGTACTAAATGAACAATTTGATAGGGCTAAAAGATTTGATTTGTGGAGCAAAATGGGACTAGAGAAATAGTTGGCGGAAATATAAGTTCGTAAAAAATAGTTAGCTGGAAATGGCAATCTGGAAGGATATGACAACACATTCTTTGGTACAAAAGAGAAATAAAATAAAAAAAAAAAGAAAGGAAAAGATGAAAACCGTGTTGAACAAATCAATCGGAATAGTTCTGAAATTTTGAGTTCCCAAAACCAAGAATTCTTTATTCTGAAAGGATTTTGTTGTGATGCCAAGGTGGAAGTAGCTGCCCAACCTAAAGATTTTGCATCTTCATGAGCTCACTATCCACGTAATTATATTTATTTCTTTTAAATTTATTTTTCTTCTTTTAGATATTGTTGACACTCGAAAATGTAACTGGTCAAGCAAGTCAATTCTCGACTGGACAGGCCAGCTAGAACACGACTGGACGGGCTTAGATATGATATGTTTTGACTTATAATATACATTTATGAGGACTAACTTGTGTGATCTATATGTGATATGATATGTTTGACTCAAATCTTTCAAGGCATACAAATAAGGTTGCTAAGTAGTTCTTGAGGAAATGAAATTCAAAGTGGTGATTGATCAAGAACAATCTCAACCTAAGAGCTCACAAGATCATGAAGTCCTTAAGGAAGAACTTTAAATTAGGAATCGTTTATTAAGGTATGTTGTGTAAATTCCTATATCTTCATTATCTTATGAGTCAATTTATTTCTACCTTTAAGCACATAAGCAAAAAGATTTCAAAATGTTAAATCTTCATATTTTTGGATTGAATAGTTTGGATGACTTTGCATCCAAATGCTTCGTCTAAAACTCTGTGAACAGTGTCAAATCATTCCTGCCTAGAAAAGAGCTATTTTGGACTCATTTTTTGGATGCACCCTCGTTCGATCCTTGAGTCCAAAATTCTGAAAAGTCTGACAGCAAGAAACTAGCCGTTTCTAGTCATTGAAGCTCTACTTTTTGCTTCTATAAAAGGTTTCAAACCTCGATTTTATAGTAAATTTTTGTCCTATCTTTCAAAGAAACACCCTTACTCTATAGAATATAAAAATCTCCCTTTTCATTAGTGCTTCAAAGTGAAATTGAATTGTTTCAAAGGTAAAGGTTGTTGGTGTTTATTTGTTTGGACATTTGCTCAATAGTGTGAGCTATTTCAAATTCATTTATATATTTCGTTTTGTACATCAAGGTTGTGGTGTAAAACCCATTTGGGATGGCCTTATTTTGTTGATGGTTAAGAGGTTTTTGTAAAAGCAAGAGTGGTGATCCTCTTTTGTAATTGGTGTAGTTAACACCATTGAGTTGGTTGAGTTTATAGAAATTTGTTTGAAATCCTTAAGTGTGAACTTAAGGTAGTGGATGTAGATCTTAGTAGATCGAACCACTATAAATCCCATGTTCATTCTCTCTGCATTTATTTTGACAAGCTGCGAACCTCTTTGCTCAAATGTCTTCAGTCATTCAAAAGAACTCTGTATGACTCTCACCAACCCATCTTACTTCTTGTAGTAATTGTAGGTCTCTTGTCTCATTTCATTCAGTTCATTGTTAGTTCCTTAAAACTGCTCAAAAACTCCTCTTCGTACAACTAGCAAACTTTCCAATTTGAAAGTCAAAAGGAGGATTTCAAAAATAGATTTTTGAAAAGTGTTTTAACTTTGCCAAAAACCTTATTCACCCCCTAAGGTTTTTCACTTAGTATCAGAGCGTTGGTCTATTCTTCTTCGTCTAAACAACCCTGTAATAAAGATCCTTATGGCAAATATTTCTTTTCTACCCTATATTGAGGGATCTCCGACAAATAGACCTCATTTGGTCACGGGGAGTAATTATATATTTTGGAAAATTTGCATGAAGATCTATGTTTACTCAATTAATTTTAAGCTATGGAATTTGATTGAAAAAAGACTATTTGTTCCTTCTAAAAGAGTTGAAGTTTAAATAGTTCCCAAATAGAGTGATAAATATGATGCTGAAGATAATGCCAAAATGACATTGAACTTTTAAGTTATGAACATTCTACGCTCTGCTCTTGATGCTACTGAATATGACAGAGTTAGTGACTATGATTCAGCCAATGACATGTGGAGATTGCTTTAAGTCACCTATGAGGGGACAAATCAAGTGAAAGAGTTGAAATTGGGATTCTTGAATCATGATTATGAATTGTTTATACCATGAAACCAAACGAGAGCATAACCGACATGTTTAATAGATTCACAAACATTGCAAATGGTCTTAAGGCTTATGGGAAAAGCTATTCCCTTAGTGAACAAAATAGAAAAAATCTGGATGCCTTGCCAAAGAGTTGGCAACCTAAAGCTTTGGCCGTGGAGGAATAAAAAGATTTGAGAACATTACTCACTGAAGAGCTAATTAGTTCTCTCTTAACTCATGAAATAAAGCTTAAAATATTTTAAGAGTCTGATGAACAAGATAAAGGCCGAAGAGGAATAGCATTGAAAGCTGCCAATGAGGATGTTGATAGTAGCCAATCCGAGAGTGATGATGGAATAGAAGTTGATATCGAAAAGTTGGCCATGATAGCAAAGAAATTCAGAAAGATGTTCAAGAAGGGAAACTTTAAAAGAGGCAAGAAGTTCGTAAAAAGGAAGGGACAAGCTTTATCTTTCAAGCCTCAATGCTATGAATGCAAGAGTACCGAACACTTCATTACTGACTGCCCAATAGCTAAAGAGAAAGAAGCCAAGATGCTCAAATAGAAAAAGAAGGATCAGAAAATAAAGAAAGGAAAATGGCTAATGGAAACTTGGGATTAAAATGAGTCCAAATTACAAGAAAATAGAGATTCAGAAAATGAAACAGCAAACATATGCTTCATGGCTATAGAGGATAAGTTAAACTTCTCTTTATGTAACCTTATAGCTGTATTTCATGATTCTACTTGTGAAAATATTGATGATCCAAATGAACTTCTTATTGATATGTTCCGTGAACTAAAAAGATTGTCAAGAAGAAACAAGAAAACAAAAATGAAAATTGGTTTTCTATCAAATGAGAATGACATTCTAGTAAGTGGGAACAAAATTCTACTTGGCTCCATATGCTACTTGAATGTTGAAAAAGACATTACTTCTACCATTTTGAATTGTTCTGCTAGCGAGAATAAATGCTTGTGTGATAAAGTTTCATCTATTGAAGTTATGATCTGTGAGTTTGATAATATGAAAATGACAATTGATGGTCTCACTACTTGTATTGAAAAATTTACTGATGGCCGAAGTAATCTAAATAAATTTCATAGAGTCCAAAGGTTGGTTGGAAAGGATATGGTAATATACACAAAACAAGAAAACATAAGTCTTATTTTGTGAAATAAGCTCTTCAAATAGAAATCTCACTTGTTGTACTTATTGTGGCAAAAATGGACACAATGCATCTAGGTGTCATGTTAGGAAAAGCATTGAATTAGGAATGAAATCTGATTAGAGAATTAAAAGAATCATTACTAACCCCTACGGACCCAAGAAGATATAGGTACCAAAAATCAATCTATCATCTCATGTATAGGTACATTCACTGGAGAAAACGAGCTTCACAAAGTGGTTCTTAGATAGTGAATGCTCAAGACACATAACTAGAAATGCAACCATATTAGAAGATGTTCAAGCTACAAATGATGGGTTCGTTATATTTGGAGACAAAAAGAAAGGAAAGACACTTGGCATTGGTAACATTGGTAAAGGATCTTAAACTATTATCAAACAAGTTTTACTGATTGATGAGCTGAAATACAACTTGCTTAGTATTAGTCAATTATGCAAAGTTATTTTTGAGAAAGATTCTTAATCTATTATGGATTGCTCAAATAATGAAACTATTTTTATTGTTAACCGTGTTGGAAATGTTTATATATTTTATCTTGATGATCTTATGACTCATGATATTAGATGCATCTCCCTGCATGATAATGATAGCTATCTTTGGCATAGAAGATTAGCATAGAAGACTAGGTTATGTATCATTTGATTTGCTAAATAAAGTATCTTCAAAAGAGCTTGTTAAGGGAATGCCCAAAATGAAGTTTGATAAATGCAGAATATATAATGCATGCCAATTTGGAAAATAGATCAAAACCTCATTTAAGCCTAAGAAAATAATTTCTACATCAAAATCTCTTGAATTAATCCATATGGATTTGTTTGGACTGATGAGGATTACTAGCCTTGATGGTAAGAGGTATGCTTATGTCCAAGTAGATAATTTCTCAAGATTTACTTGGACTTTGTTTCTCGGACAAAAAGATGAGGCATTTTCTGAATTCTTTAAATTATTCAAGCGCGTCCAAAACTCTATTAGATGCAAATTGATTTGAGAATTTTGTAACAATGGGTTTACATATTTTTGTGATGAAAATGGAGCTTTTCACAACTTTTCAGCTGCTAAAACCCCTCAACAAAACTATGTTGTTGAGAGAAAAAATAAAACCTTGTAAGAAATAGCTAGATCCATAATTTGTGAAAACTCTTTTCTAAAATACTTTTTGGCTGAACCTATCAATAGAGCGTATTATATTGTTAACTGAGTGATGTTGAGACCTTTTCTGAGAAAAACACCCTTTCAGCTTATGTTTGACAAAACTCCATCAAATTCTTATTTTAAAGTCTTTGGCTACAGATGTTTTGTTCTTAATACCCAATACAATCTTGAAAAATTTGATAGCAAATTTGATGAGACTATATTCCTTAGATACTCTTTCAATAAAAAGGTATATAAAGTATACAATAAAAGAATTTTATGTGTAGAAGAATCCGTACATGTTCTCTTTAATGAATCTAACATTTATACATCAAGAAAAGATGATGATGATGATGATGATGATGATGATGTAGGGGCTTCAAGAGAAAAAGGTAAAGAATATCACAAAGCTCCATCGCTGGACAATCATGCTAAAGAAAAAGAATAATGAGCAACAAGCTGAATAAAGAAAGCTAAAGAGCTCACTGATCAAGGACTACAAAGAGATTAGAAGTACAAAACTGGTCATCCAAAAGAGCAAATTATTAGTGATCCTAGCTATGAAGTCAAACTAGATGGTATTTTGTAAACAATTTTACTTTACTTTTTAGTATTGAACCCATCTGTATTGACATGGCCTTGCATGATGATTTTTGGATACTAGCTATGCAAGAAGAGCTGAACCAATTTGAGAGAAATCAAGTTTGGAAACTCGTTCCTAAACCACTTGATCATCCGATTATTGGTACCAAGTGGGTGTTCAGAAACAAAATTGATGAAAATAGAGTGGTGATTAGAAATAAAACTAGATTTATTGCCTAAGGATTCAATCAAAAAGAGGGCATTGACTATAACGAGACATTTACTCCCGTTGCTAGATTAGAGTCCATAAGAATGCTACTTGCCTTTGCATCTTTCAAAAATTTCATGCTTTATCAAATGAATGTTAAAAGTTCATTTTTGAATGGTTTTATTGAAGATAAGGTATATGTAGAACACCCTCCAGGTTTCATTCATAAACACTTTCCAAATCACGTTTTCAAACTCTCAAAGGCCCTTTATGATTTAAAACAAGCCTTACGAGCTTGGTATGAAAGGCTTAGTAGATTCTTATTCTCAAAAGGCTTTTCAAGAGGTCTAATTGATACTACACTTTTTATTAAGTCAGAAAATTCTTATGACCTTCTTATTGTCCAAATTTAGATTGATGATATCATTTTTTATACAATTATTGAATCCTTGTGTAAGATGTTTGCCAAGATTATGCAGTAAGCATTTGAGATGAGCATGATAGGAGAGCTCAACTTCTTCCTCAGATTACAAAGTAAACAAACCAACAATGGAAATTTTCTAAATGAAGCTAAGTACACCAAGGAACTGCTCAAGAGGTTCGGTAAGAATGAAGCCAAAGAAATCAGTTCACCTATGAACACCTCTCTAAAGCTTCAAAAGGATGAAAAGGGTAAGAAAGTAGACGAATCAAAATACAGAGGTATGATTAGGAGTTTATTATATCTTGCTGCAAGCTGACCTGCTATTATGTTTTCAGTTTATTTTGCACCAGATTTCAATCATGTCTGAAAGAGTTACACTTATGCACTGTGAAACGTATTCTTAGATACTTGGTTGGAACACATGACTATAGTTTATGGAATCCTCAGACTAACTCCTTTGATTTTATAGGCTACACTAACGCAGATTATGCAGGCTGTAAATTTGAACAAAAAAATACTAGTGGGCACTGTCAATTCCTCAGACATTCTTTAGTGTCATGGTACAGCAAGAAACAAGCTTGCATATCCTTATCCACAACCAAAACTGAATATATTGCAGCAGGGAGCTATTGTGCACAAATCTTGTGGATGAAAAATACGCTGCTTGACTTTAGTCCTAATTTTAATTGCATATCTATTCTATGTGACAATACAAGTGAAATTAATTTAATGAAAAATCCTATTCAACATTCTAGGACCAAGCATATTGAGGTTAAGCATCATTTTATTAAGGATCATGTGCTTAAAGGTGATATTTGTGTTGAATATATCCCCACAAATGAACAACTTGCAGATATATTTACAAAACCCCTAGTTGAAGACAAGTTCTTCTTTTTGAGAAGAGGATTAGGCATCACAAATTTCTATTGAGAAAGATTTGACCATCTATTTTTGCAGGTCTCTAAAGAAACACAATTTTAAAGAGAGATTTTGGATGCAGCATTTCAAAGAGTAAGTCCAAAACTTACCTTGGAGTCCCTTTTTGGATGAGCATTTCAGATGAAGCTTGAATCTAAAATGAAAACAACCTGATGCTTTGTATGACCTTCAAGAATAACTGCTTCCAGATTATTCTTTTTGAAATTCAAAATAATAGCCTTTTCTCAAAATAGCTTTCTAAATCTCTAATGAAAAGAATTTTTTCAATGTACTTGAGTGTACTTATCGTTACAACTGTTGGGGATATGCCTTAGAGTCAATTTGTACTTATACAATTGTCATTATGTTTTATATAATAATATGAGGCTTTCCTTTCCATGAATAGTGAGTTTTGTTTTGTTAGTCTTCAAGTACGTGACTTGATAGTAAAACCCTACAATGAATACAATGACTATTCTAAAACTGTCCCTGATCGATTATTATTATTGGAATAATAAGAAATTAAGATTAATATGTTTGTGACTTGATGGCTATGTTTTATTGGCCATGGATATTTGTGATATCGAGTCAAGACATAAATAAATGTTAGAGAACATTGTATTGGACATGACCCACTGTAAGAGTACTTCATGGAATATGTCATAAGTACTTTCTAGCCATAATAATATTGAAAGTCCTTCGACCTAAATTCATCATAGTTTCCTACTTGATAAATTCTATATTTTGACATTGTCTAAAGTTGTCTTTAACCAGATAATAAATTAGACTACTGTTGGATATAGAATAAATCAAGGGGAGGAATATGATTGATTGTGAAGGAATTTGTCTCTCTCAGTTATGGGAGAGATATCCATGGGCCCCTTGATAAGTTAGACTATTAAAAATGCATGGCCGTGCTCAAATATATCAATCTAAGATATTGATATCATTTGTTTGAACAGTCTACTATAAAATCAAGAAATAATTGATTAAGCTTAATAAGGATGACATGCTCCGTGCCTTATGCTTAATCTGGATATCATGTGATAAAAGGACTAAATATAAAATTATGGTTTGGTTCAAAGAGATCACCGATCTTCATTTAACCTGGATAGTTATAATGTTTTGCTAGAAACTGCTTATAACTTGTGGGCCATTTAAATATGATTTAGGCACACTGCTAGTGTTAAATGAACCTATAGGGTCACACAATAAGCGAACTTGTTAGGTTATTTTTCTGGTGACCAGGTTCGATGAATCTGGATGATATCCAGATTATAAGAATCTGACTCGGTAAATTAATTAGTTAAATTACCGAGATAATGGCAGAATCTTATCATATCAGTTTTAATTTAATTTGAATTTAAATTAGAATATGATAAGATATTATTAGGGTTGGACTCTAAGAGGTTTGAGGGTTTTTAAGAAAGCCCTAGCCGTCTTTTCAATAGTCCAATTTTTCGGTTGAGAACATTCGTGCCATTCTCTACCAGAAAAGAAAAAAAAACCTCTCAAACCCTAGGCGCTAGCACTCTCCGGGTATCGAGTAAGTTCGCGGTGTGTATCCGATAGAGGACGTTCGCATACTGCAGCGTTTGGTGATTGTTCGGGTTGAACGTACAACAGTGCAACCAGAATTGAAGGATTTTGATTACAGCAACCAGAGGTAATTCTTAAACCTTAGATCATCTTAATCGTTTACTTGGGTCCTCGGGAGAGATTCGTAAATGTTTTCCGCGTTTAGGAGTCCACAAATTCTAACAACAACTTCCTAGGAAATCATAAAAAGCATTCTCTCTCTTCTCTCCTAATTTCTAAAATTAACCGGACTCCATCTGTCTTCTTTCAAAACTTTTCTAAATTTCTCTCTGGACAACTGAAAGCCCAATCCTTCGCCCTCTGATTACAATGGCAAAATCTCCCAAATCAACCAAACCCAAGTTAAAGAAAGCCCGAAAATCACTCCAACAATAAAGAAGAAATCTACTGCAACAGAAAAGGGAAAACAAGTTGCTCCCGAACTCTCAAATTCTCAAACTGATTCTTCAAAATCATATATAGAATAGGAAAGTTCCAAGACCTAGGTAACTCTCTTTTTAGACTCTAAAAGTGAATCTAATTTTAATGCATGGGTTTTAAGAAATCGAATAGAAATTGTTGGTTATCGTACAAATCCAGCGTCTTTTCTTAATTTTACAAATGTGTTGAATATGTCGAGTCCTTTAGGTGGGGAGCCCTATTATTTGTTGATAAAAGGTTGTTTACTACTCTCGTCTAAGAATTTTATGCTAATCAGAGAAAAGGCCAATTAGAGGAAACTAGAAGGGGTTTTATGGTCTGTTGGTACATTTCAAGGGTTGGAGGTAAGAATCTTAAGTTTGATCATTGCCAGTTGAACAGAATATGTGATGTCAGAGATAGCAGGATTTAATATTTTGAACTAAACAAGTTCCCGAAAGGAACTGATCTGTTTTATCTAAGGAAGTTTGAAAAGACATGTACTGGCAGGAAGAGTTTTAAGAACTCGAGTGATAGGAACACGAAGTAGTTAAATAGACTGGGTAGGATTCTACACCACGTGGTTTCAACCATGGTAGTTCTAAGTTTTGAACACAAAACCTCTATCGACATTATGCAAATGGTGATCAAGTTGGCGCTCTTTGAAAATAAGTCAATAAGTTTTGGGTATCTTGTTGCAAAATTAATGATGCAAACCAAAAATACCTCTAGCAAAGCCCTGCCTTATGAAAACTTATTGACTAAAGTGTTTAGACACTTTAGTGTTGATCTGAGTTCTGTCACCCCTGCTCCTTCAAAGATGAATGTTTAAAACTTTGAATTGTTTGAGAGAATAGGATATGTGAGAATAGACAATAAGTGAAAGCTACTCCGAGATGCAGCTGCTGATAAAAAAGAAAAGTTGGTAGAGGCACAGGCCAAAGGCAAGACTGCCCAATCTGTCAGAGCAAAAAGAAAGGTTGAGTTAGAAACTCAAGAAGAATCATTTCCCTAGGGTAAACAGAGAACTCAAGACGCAGGCATCAGTCAAAGTATTCTGGAACCAATCAATTTGCTAGCTGTTAAGGTGGATATCCTAAGTTCAGAAATTCAGATTCTTGGGAATAGGCTAACTGTAGTAGAAGAGAAAGATAAAAAGGATAAAACAATGCATGTTACATCAACCCCATCCCAAAAGGAAGAACATGCCAAAAGACTAACCTCTCCATATACTGCAGAAGGAATTGGTCAACAGACTGAACAGCCAAACCCGGGAAAGGAATCTGAGCAAACGGCAACTAGCTCAAAGGATAAAGAACTGAAGGTTGATGCTTTTATCTCAGTTGCCCCTCATGAAGTCCTTATCTCATCTAGAAAAAGGCAGAAGCATGTGTAGTGGTAAAGGAAAAATCCATTCGCATTGCTGGCCAGCATTCCAAAAAGGGTACTGAGTCCAAGACAGAAACTATCCATATTTCCTAAGTGACCATCTCTATGGACTGCTTCCAAGACATCTTCTAATTACATACTCTTTCATGTGTTCTATTGACAATCATCTTTTGCTACTTTCTAGTTTCTGAACAATTCATTCTAGTTTCTATTTTCTTCTGCACTTAGCCAATTTAGTTATTGATCTATCTGACAATCTATATCAGTTTCTCTCAATCTTACCTTGTGCTCTCTCTGTTTTTGATTGATGATAAATGGGGAGAAAAATATATATTGTGACTATATGCTAGTATTGTTGTGAATAGACTGTGGATATATATAGTGGAAATATATGGTGAATAGACTGTGGATATATATGGTGTAAATGTATATTATTGATGACTATTGCTGAGTGTTGTTGATGATGATTATCGAACTGTGAGCCATTATATGATGATTATGTTGCTGATTTATGTGAATTTTGAAAATCAGTATAGAATGTAACTATGAAAATCAGTTATGCAATGTGACTATGTCCATTTATGATCATAGTTTAAAGATATGGACGTTTTAATGGAACCTACATTGAGATATCGTTGTTGTTGAAGTCAAAGAAGATTGAAATATATGTATAAGTCCATTGTGCATTTTAACAATTTGATTTTTTTGCTAACCAAATAATCTATTTTAAAAATGATTATGATATGCTCTATGTCTTTATACCTATACCCTTGATGATAAGGATATTTATACCTATATCTATTTTCCTTAAAGTCTGAAAAATCTTGAGAAAATTAGGCTGGGTAAAGAACCTCTGATTTACTTTAAAAAATATTTCGTTTTTACCCTACACATATACAGGGAGAGTTATAGACTCTTATTTTGTCAACCCAAAAGTCTAGTCTAAAAATGGGTTCTAAAAAAGGCCAGCTTCTGTCTAATTTTACCCTATTTTGGACACATATTTTAGACATCCAAAACCTTAAGTCCAAAAGTTCCGTAGTCTCACTTCTCCTAGTTTATATATACATTTTTTAAAGTTCAAAATTTAAATCTAGCCTTACTCTCAAATCGCACTTTATGGCTTCACATCCTATGTTCATATATGCACGTGTTGTGGGGAGCATTTTATCTTATGATTTATATTATATACCTCTTATTTACATATCTATACTTTTTCTTAATTACGACTATTCTCTTAAGGAATAGTTGTGTGATAAAAGGAAGAAGGATAAGGAGGTAGGTTGAGCCATAGGCTCGTCGAGCCATGTTTTTTAGTATATGCTTAAATGTTCTTATTTTAATCTCATAAGTACTCTTTGAGTCCTATAATGAGAGATTGCATTTCAGTGAAAAATATTCTTATTTTTCTCGGTCTAATATGTCCGTACTATACATATTATTGATTTTATATCACAATCCCATCAAGTTTATCATTACTCAAAAAATGGGAGATTGTTAGCCCTAAGGGCATTCTCCTGTATTTTAACTTATAACAAACATTGATGAGGACTATCTTGCATGATCTATATGTGATAAGACATGTTTAACTTAGTTCTTTCAAGGCATGCAAATAAGGTTGCTAAGTTGCTCTTGAGGAAATGAAATTTAAAGTGATGATTGATCAAGAACAACCTCAACCTAAGAGCTCACAAGATCATGAAGTCATTGAGAAAGAACTTTTGACTAAGAATCATTTGTTAAGGTATATTGTGTAAATTCCTATGTTTTCTTTACCTTATGAGTCAATTTATTTCCATCTTGAAGCATATAAGCAAAAAGATTTCAAAAAGTTAAGTCTTCAGAATTTTGGATTAAATAGTTTGGATAATTTTGCATCCAAATACTTCGTCGAAAAGTCTATGAATAGTGTTAAATTGTTTCTGCCTAGAAAATTTTCATTTTGGACTTACATTTTGGACACACCCTCGGCCGGTCTTTAAGTCCAAGATTCTGGAAAATCTAATAGCAACAAACTAGTCGTTTCTAGCTGTTGGAGCTCTACTTTTTACTTCTATAAAAGATTTCAAACCTAGATTTTAAAGTAGATTTTTGTCCTACCTTTCAAAGAAACACTCTTACTCTATAGAATACAAAAATCTTTTTTTTTTCATTAGTGTTTCAAAATGAAATTAAATTACTTCAAAGGTAAAAGTTATTGGTGCTCATTTGTTTGCATATTTGCTCAATAGTGTAAGCTATTTCAAATTCATTTCTATATATTTTGTTTTGTACATCAAGATTGTGGTATAAAACTCATTTGGGGTGAGCCTTGATTTGTTGATGATTCAGAGGTTTTGGTAAAACTAAGAGTGGTGATCCTCTTTTGGTAGTTGACACCATTGAGTTGGTTGAGTTTATAGAAATCTATTTGAAATCCTTAAGTGTGAGCTTAAGGTAGTAGATGTAGATCTTAGTAGATCGAACCACTATAAATCATGTGTCCATTCTCTCTACATTTATTTTAACAAGTTGCGAACCTCTTTGCTCAAATGTCTTCAGTAATTCTAAAGAAATCTCTATGACTCTCACCAACCCATCTTTCTTCTTGTAGTAATTACATGTTTCTTGTCTCATTTCATTCAGTTCGTAGTTGGTTACTTAAGAGTAATAAAAAACTCTTCTTCGTACAATTGGCAAACTTTCTAATCTGAAAATCAAAAGGAGAAACAGATTTTTGAAATGTGTTTTAAATTTGCCAAAAATCTTATTCACCCCCCTAAGGTTTTTCACATATTTTTTTTTAAAAAATAAAAAGACTGTTGAGAATAGTTTTTTTAGAAAAAAAAAAAAAGAATTTAACAAAAAAATTGAACTTGGCCCAACAGTTGTGTTTTTCATGCTTTCAAGGGAGGTTGTGGGTTTGAAACTCGCAGCAGCTTCACATTCACCGAATTAAATTGGGGGTGCAATCAAGTATGCTTGGCGACAAAAATTGTTTGCATTGGCGAGTAAAATTTTTTGTTAGAAAAATGTTTTCTGAAATCTTATTTAATTTCTCAAATAATTTTTTTTGACTAAATTTTAGCAACAAAATCTTTTTGTCACTGAAAATCATCATCAACGACAACATGAAAACCTTTTGGGGCCAAAATATTGATAAACCTTAAAGGGGGTGAGTAAGGTTTATGACAAATATATGCAAATTAAAACTTTTATGATTTTTGCAAAGGGAGAATAGAATGGCAGCATTGTTTCGTGGCTTAAGGAGTATAGACTGAAATGTCTTAAATCAGGTGAGAAAATTGTATGAAATAAAGATGGAAAGTTGAGCTATCAATGACAAGCTTATCACAGAATGCAAGAGTTTTAAATGATCCACTGATTTCAAAAAAAGGTCTAGCATTTAAGATGTGAAGACTGGCAATAATGCAAAAAAGAAAATTAGCTAAACAGCATACGAAGAGATTCAAGGATTTATAGTGGTTCGATCCTTAAATGATCTACATCAACTACCTTAAGTTTGCAGTTAAGGATTTCAACATCACTCACTAAAACCTTTTTTCAAATCAATGGTGGTAGGTAACACCAATCATACACAAGAGGATTACCACTCTTGGTTTTACACCCAACCTCTTTAAACACAACAATCAAGGATCACCCTATTTAGGTTTTACCTCTTTAACCTTAATACAAAGTGGATTTAAGAGAGAGTACAGAGATAGCTCACAGATTGTGCTGAATATGAACAACTAAGCACTAAAACGTTTTACCTTTAGAACAATTTTATTTCACTTTGAAGCACAAATAAAAAGAGAGATTTTTGTAATCTAAAGTGTAAGAATGTTTCTGAGAGAGATGGTAGAAAAATTTACTTAAAAATCAAGTTTTAAAGGCTTTTATAGGCCAAACCCGAAGTCCCAATGGCTAGTTACATTCTGTCTGGATTTCTAGGGTTTTGGATTCACAAAGTGGAAGGATGTTCGTCCAAACGGTGAGTCCAAAATGGCACTTTTCGCAAAGAGATATATATATTTTGAAAAATGCTACAGATAATTGGATGATATTTTGGATTCAAAGGTTCATCCAAAACCATTTCATTCAAAAATTCAGATTTAGAAATATCCTTTTCTTTTGAAATCATATTAAAGCGCTTCAAGGTAAAATAAAACTCGTCATAAAGTAAAGAGACATAAAAATTTACAATTAACAATAATTCCTAGTCTATAGTTCTTTCACAAAGGCTTCGCGGTAATCGAGCTCTTAAGTTTAAGTTATATTTGATCAATCACTCATTTGGGTTCTATTTGCTTAAAAGCTGCTTAGTAGTCTTATTTTCATACCTTGAAAGAACTAAGTTTGAACATGTCCTATCACATATAGATTATATAAGTTAGTCTACATTAATATTTGTCATAAATCAAAACACAGCAGAATATACTTCTGGCTAACAATCTCCCCTCTTTTTGAGTGATGACAAACTTGATGGGATTGTAACAAAAAAAAAAAATGATATACACAGTAGGGACATGTTAGACAGAGAGAGGTAAGAGTATATTTAATTTGAAATGCATTGTCTCATGATAAAACCTAAAGAGTGCTTATGAGTTTATGATAAGAGAGATTTAAACATAGTCTCACAAAGAGGGCTCAATGAGCTTATGGCCCAACTAACCTCTTTATCCTCCTTCCTTCAATAAATAGACTGTCTCAAGAAAATAGCCAAATAATAATTACAAAAAAAAAAAGAATTGTTATGCACATGAAGAGGTGTATAAAATAAATTATCAACAGCAATACTCCCCCTATATATGTGCATATATGAACAGTAGATATAGGATACTACCAATGAAGTGCGCTGAAAACTTACTGGGATTTTCAGATTTTGGACTTCCAAATCGTGCATTCAAAATAGGTTAAAATAAGACAGAAGGTCCCTTCCTATAAGAGCAGTTTTAGATTGGTGTTGTGGATTAACAAATTGAAGATCCAAAACTTCCCATGTGTTTATGCTGGACAAAAGAGAATTTTCACAAGGATAGATCAATGGTTTTCAACTAAACCCAGTTTTCTGAAGGAATTTCAACATAAAGAATGTTCTGCACAACCAAAAAGAAACAACATAGTTTTCAAAAGCATAAATATCCTCATCATTCGAATACACATCACAGCTTTCATTACAATCACACAGTCACTTTTGTTGGTACTAAAACACAAAATAGATTTCAGGTTCACAATCTATAGTCAACTAAATCACAACAGAATTAGACCAATAGAATGAGACTAAAGATCACAAGGATAATTTTTGTACAACCACAATGCCATTTTCTCAATCCATATCACCCAAGTTACAACATGTTATCATGGATAACCCAAATCAAAATCACAATCAATCACTAGGTCAGAATCACTAAGTCATAATCATAATCAATCCTAAACATAATCTAGTTTCTCCCCCTTTTATCATCAATAAAAAAAAAAGTAAGGAATTTAGTAGCATTGTCAGTGTAGAAGTAAAATTGTTCATGCAGAATATATAAAATAGAAAGCATATAAAATTCTTCATCAGAGTAAATTGTCTAGGCATTAAAAGTCAGTAAGCAGTAAGAAGCAGGGGTAAATAAAGAAATGTAAATGGTCACAGGCTTGGAGCTGGCACTCTTCTTGGAATGTTGTCCAGCAATTCTACTAGACTTTCTCTTGACTACCATATGTTCACCCTGCGTCCCGAAGAGCAACCTACGAGAATTAGCTTATTAGTTGGCTTATCCTTTGTAGTGGTGGATGGATCAACAAATAGTGCATCAGGTATCGGTTCAACTGGATGAGATAAAATTTGTTCAACCGTAGGTGTGGTAGCAGGTGCAGCTGGAACTTATTCAGTGGCAGCTTTCTCAGTTTCAGGGGAGTATCCAGAATCCTTTGCAGCCACATTTTTGTGCAGAGGTGGAATGACTGGTTTCTCGAAGACTCATTCAGTAGTCTTTTCCACTTTCTTTCCTCCACATTACTCAATCTATTTTTCAAAATTTGCAACTCAGTCTTAACTTCTAGGCTAAATTCATCAAATCTTTTAGCCAAACTATTTCAAGCATATTCAAGATGCTCTGAGTCAGTCCACTTTCCACAATCTTTTGCTTGCCCCTATGTAAAGATTCCTCCGCTATTTCAGCCTTCCTTTTGTTCCTGTTGATGCAGAAGTGCAGTCTTGTTTCCTTCTGCCTTGATTTTGATAAGCTTTTCCCTTTCCTCATCCGACACATCCCTAAGCAAGACCCATTCATTGTTCACTTATACAAATCCCATTTTCTCATAGCATTCCATGTTGTACACAATTATCTTAGGATGTCCAGAAGTACAGGTACTAAAATTCACATTGAAATGCCTAAAAACTTTGGTTAAGAGATTTCCATAGAGTACGGCCGTATGAGAAGTATTTTTTTGTTAAAGCATTAACTTCACGGCTAGAAAACCAAAACCGATCTGTCTTCCTTCAGACAGGGTCAATATTAGTATTATTTGCATGATACTCACGAATGTCTCGTGCCAAAACTTGGTGCAACCGTGGTAGACACTATATGGTGCAAAATCCTTCCAAAACTATTCAGCCACTTTAAATTTTTGTCATTTGCATTTTTAAAGCTTTTCCCTCCAGTAAACTTCACTTCAAACCTTTCCAGATCAAATAGGTCTAACTTTTTTGGAAATTTGTTCATTTCAAAAAATTACATTCCTCCATCTCTGAGTCCAAAATTTGATTTAACATTCTATGGTTAAACTCCATATTCACACGGCCCACTATAAAGGTGTACTACTGAACCATAAATCCTCTACCAGTCTCCTTAAGCCTTCATTTTCTTAAGTTCACATAAAATTTCCAAACCAGTGTGGTTTACAATTTTTCATCTACTGATAATAAAGGCTCCTATCCAAGAGTCTCAAACACATTCAAAATATTAGTAAAGTTTAGAAAGTCCTCAGTATTAACCCGATAACCAAGGATTACAGTCCTATTTCTAGATAGACAGTCATTAAATTCATATTCACATTTCAATCAAGAAATCAAGGTACCTGAATCTCAGAGCTTTCCTATACAGGAAACTCTTGTGATGAGTCAAACTAGGAAGCTGGTTCCTCAGCAATGATTTTCTTCCTTTTCTATTTGGTGGCCCATTCTGTGGCAGCAATAGTTTTTGTCTTTGCCACTATTTTACTTTTCTTACCCTTCTTTACCTTTTGTTTAGTTCCTTTGTCTGATTTTGGTAGTTTTTCCATGGCAGTATCAAGAAGAAGATGAGAGATTTTTTTGTTTCAGTGAAGAAGTTGAAGATATGAAGTAAGAGAGAAACAGAGAGATCAATAGTGGTTTCAAATTTTAAGAAGAGAGAAAAGTAACCTTTTTTGTGATATCCTAGGTTCTAGAGTGGATAAGTACAATCAAGTACCCTTAATCAAAGATTACATCAGAGATTAGGTCACCTTTTTTGAAAAGTGTAGACATTCTAAAAATTCAAAAAGTGGGTTCTAGACTCATGCGTTTTTTCATCCAAATATTTTTTTAAAAATGGGGCTTTACACGATTCTGGGCTGTTGCTATTTTGGACTCATGCTGAGTCCAAATTTGTTCGTCCAAAAAACTAATCGAGATATATTTTTTCGAGGAGATTTTGGATTTATATTTCTCAGATACTACGTCCAAAATCTCCATCCGAAATTATGTATCTTTAGATGTTCTGGAAGAATGAACAAACAATTCCTTGGCAAAATTATTAGTTACATAATTTTGGTAATTTCCAAACCTCTTCTCAGATAATTAAATCCATTTTTAGCCAGATGTATAGTGAAGATATATGTAAGCTGTTCATCAGTTCGAATATATTCCATACTCATATCACCTTTAAGCACATGATCTCTAATAAAATGATGTTTACTTTCAATGTGCTTAGTTCTAGAATATTGGATAGGATTCTTGGTTAGATTTATAGCACTGGTATTATCATATAAGATAGTCATACAAGTAAAATTTAAACCAAAGTTAAACAAAGTATTTTTCATCCACAAAATTTGTGCACAGCAGCTCCCTGCAGCAATGTATTCTGCCTCGGTTGTTGAGAGAGATACACAAGTTTGCTTCTTGCTATACTATGAGATAAAAGAGTGACCAAGAAATTGACAATGTCCAATGGTGCTTTTTCTCTCAAATTTGCAGCCGGCATAATCAACATCCATGTATCCTATACGATCAAATAAATTAGATCGAGGATACCATAAGCCATAGGCATATGTTCTAATTAAGTATCTAAGGATACATTTTACAGTACATAGATGAGATTTTTTTGGACATGATTGAAATCGAGCACAAAGACACACGAGAACATAATGTCAGGCCAATTGGCAGTAAGATAATGGATACTTCTGATCATACCTCTATATTTTGATTCATCTACTTTCTTACCTTTCTCATCTTTATCAATTTTTAATGATGTGCTCATAGATGTAGCTATTTCTCTTGCTTTTCATACCAAACCTTTTATGTAGTTCCTTGGCATACTTTGCTGGATTTAAAAAGATTCTATCTTTGGTTTGTTTGATTTGAATACCAAAGAAGAAATTAAGTTCTCCCATCATACTCATTTCAAATTCTCGCTATATTAACTTGGCAAATTTCTTGCATAAGGAATCATTAGTACCTCCAAAAATAATATCATCAACATATATTTGCATAATTATGATATCATCAGAATTTTTATATTTGATAAATAATGTGGTGTCAACTAAGCCTCTTAAAAATATTTTTAAAAGGAAAAAACCTCTATGTCTTTTATACCATGCTCTTGGAACTTATTTTAAACCATAGAGGGCTTTAGAAAGTTTAAAAAGATGGTTTAGAAAACGTTCAAGAGTAAAGTCAGGAGGGTGCTCCACATATACTTCTTTTTCAATGAAACCATTTAAGAAAGCATTTTTAACATCCATTTGGTAGAGTCTAAAACCTTTGAAAAATGCAAATGTAAGCAACATTCTTATTGCCTCTAACCGAGCAACGGGAGCAAAAGTTTCATCATAATTAATGCCCTTTTCTTGACTGAATGCCTGGGTAACTAATCTAGTTTTATTTCTAACAACAATAGCAAGCTCATCATGTTTACTTCTGAAAACCCACTTTGTACTAATTACAGGATGGTCAAGTGGTCTAAAGACAAGCTTCCAAACTTGATTCCTTTTAAATTAGTTCAGCTCTTCTTTCATGGCCATAATCCAAAAATCATCATGTAAAACTACATCAATACTATTAGCCCTAAGGGCTTTCTTCTATGTTTTGACTAATGACAAATATTAATATGGACTAACTTGTTAATATACTGTAATAGGACACGTTTGACCTCTATTCTTCTAAGGCATTCATATAAGATTATTTGGCGATTCTTTCGTGGTCGAATTTAAGTAAGAAGATCAAAAGAGAAGATCGAAGTATATGGAGTTGCATATCAAGAAGTCCTTATTAGAAGAACATTTGACTAGAAAGTGTTATTTAGGTATATCTATTAATTCATATGTCTCTTTATCTCTTGATTCATTTGACTTTACCTTGAAGCTTCAAATGAGAATATTTCAAAGTTTTTGAAAATCTCAGAATTTTGGATTGAATAGTTTGAATCCAAAAGATTCATCCAAAATCTTATTAACTGTGTCGAAATATTTTTGTCTAAATAAGTGCCTTTTTGGACTTACCTTTTGGATGCATCGTCGTCCAAAACCCGAGTCCAAAACATGGATAAGTTTAAATAGAAAATTATAACTGTTTCTTTATGACCGTTGGCACTTCACTTTTTGGCTCTATAAATAGCCTCTAAAGCAAGTTTTGAGATAAGATTTTTGAAACATTCCTCTTAGAAACACTATTGCTCAACATTTTACAAAAATCTCCTTTTATCAAAGCTTCAAAGTGTATTCATTTTGTATTAAAGGTAAAAGTGCTTATGCTTTGTATTTGAGTGAATATCTGCTCAAGTAAGTGAACTGTTTACAGTTCTATTGATATTCAAATCTCTATTGTATCAAAGTTATGGTGTAAAACTTATTAGGGTGAGCCTTGTGTTAGTAAATGTTCAAGGTTGTGGAGTAAAACCCATTAGGGCGAACCTTGTTTAGTGTACGTATCAAGGTTGTGTTGTAAAACCTAGTTGGGGTGATCCTTGATGTGTTTGTTTGACTGAGAGGTTTTGGAAAACCTAGTGTGGTGATCCTCTCTTGTATGTAGTACTATTTCATTAAGTGAAGTTAATGAAATCGGATTGAAAATCCTTAAGTGTGAGCTTAAAGTAGTGGACGTAGATCTTGGTAGATCGAACCACTAGACATTTCTTATCTTATTTTCTTCAGTTGTTCATTTACTATTTTGAGGTTCTTTCCTTGTCTAAATTTGGATATACATCTAAGAGTTCTTAGATAACTTTCTGTTCTATAAAGTCCGTCCAAGTAACTTAGTGATCTTCATTATTCTGCATTTTAGACAAGTTAAAAAAAAAAAAAAAAAGAGTTTTCAGCTTGCCAAAAACCTTATTCACCCCCTTCTAAGGTTTATCATTTGCTATCAGAGCGTGGTCTACATACTCTTGGTTTAACAACCTTGTAGAAAAGATCTTAATGGCAAGCTTATACTCTCTTCCATATGTTGAAGGGTCTTCCACAAATTGTCCTCCTTTGTTCAGTGGAAATAACTATAATTTTTGAAAAAATAGAATGAAAATTTATGTGTGTTCTATTAACTTCGAGTTATGGAGTTTAATAGAAAATGGTCCTTTTATTCCATCAAAGATGATTGATGGCATAAAACTTCTTAAACAGTATGATGAGCATAGTATAGATGACAATGCTAAGATGACTTTAAATTTTCAGGCTATGAACATTTTATGTTGTTCACTAGATGCAACTGAATATAACCGTGTTAGTGGTTGTGATTCAGCCCATGATATGTGGAGATTACTTGAAGTTACCCATGAGGGGACTAACCAAGTCAAAGAATCAAAATTGGGGCTTCTAATTCATGACTATGGATTATTTACTATGAGGCCAAATGAAAGCATCACTGATATATTCACGAGATTTACTAATATCTCAAATGGTCTTAAAGCTTACGGGAAGGTTTATTCCCTTGGGGAACAAAACTGAAAAATTTTAGAAGATTTTACCAAAAAGCTAGCAGGCTAAAACTCTTGCGATAGAAGAATCTAAGGATTTAAAATTCTTACCTGCTGAAGAGTTGATCGGATCTCTTCTAACTCATGAGATAAAGCTCAAAAGATTTCATGAATCAGATGATCATGATAGAGGAAAAAAAGCGATAGCATTGAAAGCTGAAAATGAAGATGAAGAAACCAGACTATCAAAAAGCAGTGAGGGCATGGAAATGGACAATGATGATTTGGAAATGATAGCAAAGAAATTAAAAAGAATGTTCAACAAAGAAAACTTCAAAAGAGGAAGGAAGTTTATAAGGAAGAAAGGACAAACATTTGGATTCAAACCTCAATGTTATGAATGCAAAAGTACTGATCACTTCATTGCTGACTGTACGGTTGCAAAAGGAAAGAAAGGAAGATCGTCTAAGAAGAAGAAAGTTCTAAAGGAAAAGAAAGGTAAAGGCTTAATGGGAGCTTAGGACTTGAATGAAACCAAGTCCGAAGATGGAGATACTAAAGAAGAAACTGCCAACATTTGCTTCATGGCATTGAAAAATGAGATAAACTCTTCTACATCTGACTGCATGCCTAATTATCTTATATCTATGATTGAAAAGTGTGAAACCCCAGTCAAGACCAATCTTAGAGTAAGGGGGTTGGGATGCATATCATGCTTTATTTCATGATTAAATATATTTTCATATGATTTCTATGTGCTTTGAATTTGATTTTTACTATCTTAAAGTCTTGTTGGTGACTGATGTGTGAGAAGGGCAAAATAGTAATTTTTGCCCGAGGTGAAAATAAGGATATAGCTTGTGGATTGAATAGGAAATAATTTTTCTAGTAGAAATAGCAACAAGGGTTGTTGTGGTTTAGTGGTTAGAGCCTTGGAACTAATTCTTGAAGTCTAAGGTTCAAAATCCATCATAGAGGCTTTAGCTTAAGTAAATTTTATTTTGCTTGGAAAAGGATGGTTTCGGCCATGAGGGACTAGATCAATGTGGTGATGATGTCCTAGGAGAGACATGTTAGGAGAATTCTCACTTCACTCTTTTGTTCTTCGTGAAATGCCAAAAGGGAATTCATTCTCCCTTGATCTTTAGCTTTTCTTAAATTCCAACTCCTTAGCTTGAGCAAGGCGTTCTATCCATTTCCTTTCTAGAAAATCCAGTAGAGGACTAAGGTATTTTAGGATCAAAATGTCCTAGTAAAAGGCTTCTCATGGTTTGGGAAATGTAAATGATTTGTGGGAAAAATTCCAGGGGGAAAAACCCTCTTGAAAGCTTGCTGAAATTCTTCCTCTAACTTAGTTCATCTATCTTCATGAAATGAGCTGAAATTTTCCAGCTTGTTGTGCCTTCAAAAGGTCGAAAATTCTAGCTCACATTTCCTCCCAAATGCTACCAGAAAAGTGGTCTTTAGGATCAGTTGAAACCTAAAAGTTTCTTGCCCAAATTCAGACCGCACAAACTAGAGTAAAACAGGAAAAATTCTTGTACGAAAATCAGCCTTGTGAGCTCCAAATCAAGCTGTTTTCTCCCAAATTTTGTACAGCACCATAGCCAAGTTTTTCCTCCATAAAGAAGGCTGGAAACCAGACTTGAATACCCCTGAAATCCCCTTCAAACCTCGCTGCAAATCTGCTGGAAATGGCAAACGAAAATTCTGCCAGGAAATTTCTGTTCAGCGAAATTCCTGAGCAGAATTTTTGTCCAGCTTGTTTCCTATTTTGTTTCAACCGAAAACCCCAACCTACTTCTGTCAAAACCTCTCTTAAACCACCATTAACAGAGCTCCATTGTTCCCTGATGTTTCTGCACGAAATTCCCTCCATGGCTGATCGAAAATCTCTCAACCAAATCCCTGCAATTTAGCTTGATTACTTTCCAAAAATTTCAGCCATCTTGCTTAACAACTTTCCATAAAATTTTGCTCAATTGATCAGCCATCTTCTCCACCACTGTGCACCTTAATTTCGGCCACCACAAGTCTCCTCTAACCTGCTTTAATTCCACTGAAATCTGCACAATCCAGTCGGCCATAGGAGAATTCAAAGCTGTCCAGAAAAATCAAGATATTCTTAGAATATCTAGTTTCCAAATGCTCTTCCTAAAAATATTCTTCAAGGATTGTAACAACTAACCTTTCCTTTCCCTTCCAAATTAGAGAAATCACTCCCTAAACCCTATAGAATTTCGGCAGTCCAATTCCTCAGAAAATCGGCTGCTTCTTCTTCTCTCTCTCTTGATTTTCTTCAAGCAACAAGAACACACACATACTACACCAAGAACACCTACTCCTTCTCTACAACTAACACCCCTCCAAACCACTTCAAACCCTCACGAAAATCTCCAGATTTGATCTACTCCTTGCTGTGCATTCATCAACACCCTTATTAACATCAAACTCCTCAAATCATCTTGCTACTTTGGATTAAAAAGCAGAAATTTCTGTGAAGAACAAGAACATCTTCAAGGTAAACTTATTCTAACAACTTCATCCTCTTCAAACTTAATCTCTAATGAAAACCTATATGAATAATCACACTAATGACTTCTTTCTCTCTCTCTCTCTCATAGACCGAAATTCCTCCCTTGGCCGAATGGTCTCTTGTTCCATGACCATGCTTTCGCCACCATTCTTGAACAAGATTAGCCATCTAGGAGTTGAGATCTTCTCTAAACTCCTTCAAGTCATTCATAAATCAAGTAAGTACCTTCAATCCTCTTTTTAAAATTTAGAATCATGTCTCTAGGTTGATGAATGGCGATGGGGTTGTGTATGTGATGTTGTTGATTGAAGCATAAGTATATGTATGATTGAGATGGAGATGGGATTTATGCATGGAAGGATTATATTGGTGGATTTAATGATGAGTTGAGATTTGATGCATGTCATTGGTAGTATTTGTGATGAAGCATGCTAGAGATTATGTCACCATGGGTGAATAGGATTTATATGCATGATTAGATTTTGAAGCCGTGATCATGTTTATGCTAGTAGAGGTTAAATCATGTAATAGTAAATTTAGATCTATGCCTATGTGCAAGACTTGGATGATTTGATGAATTGAAGGATTGAGTATGTTATTGATTATGACCATGGAATCGTGATCATGATCTAGTTGTCCCTAAGCAAATTTTATTTCATGAATAAAATATTTACTAATGATTTTTGCTAAAGAATTTCGAAAACCCTAGGAAGGGTAGAGTTGCAATTATAATATATGTAAATGATATTTTAGGCAAATAAATAATGAATTTTCTAGAAAATAAAATAAATAAATATTATTTAAAATAAAGCAAATTAATTAAAGCTCTTATGAAAAAGACTTATACTTAATAAAATATTTACTAGATCAAAACCCTTAAGGATTTACTTATTATTTTCCAAGGAAGACTTATTAAATTTAATCTTAACTAGTTTTAGCTCTCAATTACTTTCTAACAACTAAGCCACCATTAAATTACTATTTTACCTAGTACCACCTATGGCTCTTGATCAAATAAACTCTAAATTTTCCTTAACAAGATTTAAACTTTCAAATTATTAGAATTTATTTCCTATTCCATTAATTATTTTAAATAACAAATTAAACCAAGCTTATAAACCTACTCAATTATTGTTTTGCCTTAAAGCTTGGGACACTAGGATCATGGTAGTAGTGAATTGAGTTGATTTAAAATTGAGGAAGTGGATTGTGGCTTGAATCTGATTAAGATTTGTATTTGCCCATGTGGGGTTAGGTCATCTGTCCGAGACCTTGTTATTGTGAGCAAGAATCAGGTAAGCTCTTGCATAAAACCTATCGATGTGAAATGTTTTCTTATGGCAAGCTAAATATGGAATGTATGGACACTCGTTTATTTGAAAGCAATTGAGGGCTGAACTCATCTTTATTTCCAACGTTGGAATTATTCCAAAGTTAATGAGCAGAGTTTCCCAAACTCGAAACTCTTTCTAAAACTAATTTCTCGCAAAGCTTTGGAAACCCTCACATTGTTATTTTCATGAAGCACAATGCTTTGTTCATTTTATTCCAAGTGGGAAATGTCGTTGAGTACTCAATAAGGGTGGACTACTAGGGCTAATCTTTGAAGGGTTAGGGTGAGTCTCTCAGTAGGTGGCCACCTCTGAGGGGTGAGTCCTTCCCGGAAGATGCCAGTTCCAGTGAGTCGTGCCGGTCCGATATTTTGTTTCAGTCAAGTGACTATGTTTTTTGCCGGAATGGACACCCGGTGGTTGTTTGGGTATAGAGAAGGAGGAGTATCTTGCCCAGTAGGCCGATCACCTACTTTTGTCAGTCTGCACAACGTGTTAGGCATTTTGACTGGTTATGGGGCCCAAAGTGTGGTAACCTATATCCCTTTCTTTCGAGTTGTTGATTTCATTACTTATGTATGGCTAGGAAAGACAAAACGCCACTCTTGCTTTTGACTGATGTTTATTGCTTGCCAATGTTTCTCTTATAAAGATTTCACACTTTGCATCCACGAACTGTTTCTGCTAAATACCCAAAGCACACACGGACTTACTGAGATTTCTGTCTCACCACATTTTATCATGATTTCAGGTTGATCCTGTTGTGGGTGAGTAGCTACCTTGGAAGAGAATGTGTTTTTGATTTTATGTACTGCTTTGGGGGACAAGTGTGGATGATTTTAATTATTGTTTTTTCTTTTGGAATATCATGGATGTACTGTTGAAGTATTTTTGGGTTGTAATAAATTCTTTTAGCTTGAGTATTATTTATTCCAGCAATTTTTTTTTTTGTGACCTAGTTATGAAGACCCCTTGTCTTTTAGACGGGGCGACATCCCCGGCCCTGGCGGGCCTAAGTTTTCCGGGGTGTTACAAGTGGTATCAGAGACTAGGTTACAGACAAATATTGATGATATATGATTTATTTATTTAAGTTTAAATCTTATCTAACCTATTTTATTGATGCTATAGGATGGTTAGACTGCTTAGGACAGCAAGGAAAGGGCAGCAGTGGCACCCACCCTACTATCTAGATCAGGAGGACCTTTCAGTTCCCCAGCTTGCCCCTCAGCCAGTTGTCCCTATAGAGGATAACAATGATGTCGAGAATATCCCTATAGAGGATAACAGTGATGATGAGCTTGACTTGATGGAGGATAGCAGTGAGGACGAGGTCTAGATCCTTGAACCACCTCCAATCCCGGTGATAGATATAAGCTCTGACAGTGAGGATGATGTTATGATAGTGGAGCCTGAACCCCACCCTCCTAATCCCGAGGTGGATTTAGCAGCAGCTAGTGATGACTCGGGGGAGATAGACTATGAGTCTCCACCTAGACCTTCCTTTATTCCTCCTTTCAGCCGAGTTGAGACCGGGGAGAGTTCTAGGCGCCCTGGGAAGGAGCCTATGGAGGGATTTGCTAGCGGTGAGGGGGTGGATTTCTCTAAAAACACCGGAGGTTGGATATATGAGGCAGATGATGAGGATTCCGATGAGGAGTTGAGAGCTAGGAGTCATTTTGATTTGGATGTTTGTTTATTTACAGCTTTTCATGAATTGAGATGTTAAGACTTCTTAAAGTTCATTTTTATCAAATTTCGAAATTATGCAAGTTAATTTTTGAAATCGAAATTTATGAGCAATCCTTTAAATAAGTTGCATCTGACTTCTTTCTACTCATACTTGGCTATGTATGCATACACCACTAAAATGATTTGATACTTGAGCGCATACATTTAACATTTGGGGTATGGTATAGAATGGCACCCAAGAGACGTGCAGTTCCTTCCACCAGAAGAACTCCAGAGGTAGACCGGGTAGCACCGGAAGTTGAACCAGAACAGATGCAATCAACCCATCAGGGTGACGGGTAAAGTGATCCCGCGATGGGCATGGGGTCTGATGCCCCGGTAGATGGGTCAATGGGTCAGACACTCAACAAAGTGGCCGACATTCTTCAGACGCTGACCGAGTGGAGGCACCCTAGAGGGGAAGTTGAGGCGTTGGAGAAGTTCTTGAAATTCTAACCGCCTATCTTTATGGGAGAAGCGGAACAAGACCAGAAGGCCGAGCAGTGGGTCGAGCAAATGGAGGACATCTTTGCAACGCTCCAGTATTCGGAGGAGCGGATGGTTAAGTTTGCGGCTTTTCGGTTGAGAGGACCAACTCGGGCGTAGTGGCAGCGGGTCCAAGAGGACTGGGTAATGGATGAGCAAGAATGGACGTGGTCCAACTTCGTTGAATCCTTCAGGGCAGAGTACATCCCTCCGTGGATTGTAGAGAAACGGGAGGACGAATTTCAGAATCTAAGGCAAGGGAGCATGTCTGTGGCTCAATACGCGGCTCGATTCACGCAGTTGTCGAAATACTGCCGATGACTGGTCGACATCGAGCAGAACTGGATGAGGTAGTTCGTCAAGGGGCTAAGACCGGAGCTGAGGAGAGCTTTGGCACCTGCTCCACCGACAACTTACTCGAGGGCGGTGGACACTGCTACTCGCACAGAGAATGAAGACTGCAACAGGATGGCAGCCAAGCCCTTCCAACCGTCGAGACAACCGCAGGGACACTTTCCGAGGCAGCAATCCCACAAGCGCCCTGCAAATCATTTTTGGCAGAACTGGGAAAAGCAAACCCGGACAACACCGGCTGGACCTGCACCAAACCTTCCGTCCTACAGGCAGTGTGGAAGGAAAGGCCACACCAAGAGGAATTGTTGGTCCAAGCGAAGAGATAGGAAGTGCTACCACTGTGGTGACCCGAACCACCTGAGGAATACCTGCCCTAAGCTGCACCGAGTCGGGTAGGGAAACTCGGCTCAGAACCTGGGACCCAACCGGGCCAACGCCATGGGAGCAGCCGGAGGTGGAGCACCGAAGCCACAAGTGAAGTCCAAGGTATTCGCTCTCAACAGAGAGGAAGTTGGGGCCGATGCCGCAGTGGTGGAAGGTACGTTCACTATTCAAGGACGATCCGTTAATGCTTTGATTGACCCTGGCTCTACTATTCCTATATAAACAAGTTGTGTGCATGTCATTTGGGTTGGGATGGAGTGGAGCTACCTTTCATTTTAGAAGTAAGCACCCCTTTGGGGAAGATGGTGCAAGCGGATCGATATGTGAGGGATTGTAAGGTTAAGGTGGGGAGAGAAAATCTGGAGGGAGATTTGATTATGTTGGACATTAAAGACTATGACTTAATTTTGGGGATGGACTGGTTAGCCAAGCATGGTGCTAGGGTAGACTGCAAGAGTAAGACAGTTCAGTTTGTCAGACCGGGCTGTGATGTGTTAGAATTCGATGGAAAGAGGCTGAAAGAGTTGAAGTACTTGATTGCAGGGGCTAAGGCCTGAAAATTATTGAGGCAAGGTTGTAAAGGTTATCTGGCTTACGTGATGAACAAGCCTAAGGACCAGTGTACTCTGGAGAACACGGTAGTAGTGAAGGATTTTCCCGATGTATTTCCAGCGGAGCTTAATTCTCTACCTCCTAGTCAAGAAGTGGAGTTCACTATCGACTTAGTTCCCGGAGCGAAACCAGTATCGCGGACTCCGTACCGGATGGCGCCGGCAGAGTTGAAAGAGTTGAAAGAGCGACTAGAGGAGCTCATTGGCCAAGGCTATATTAGACCAAGCACGTCGCCCTAGGGAGCGCCTGTGCTATTTGTAAAGAAGAAGGACAGGGCCTTGAGGCTATGCATCGACTACCGAGGGCTGAACAATTTGACGATTAAGAACAAGTACGCTCTTCCGTTGATTGACGAACTATTCGATCAGCTGCAAGGATCCAGTTGCTATTCCAAGTTGGATCTGAGACAAGGATATTACCAAGTGCGGATAAGAGAGGAAGATATCCCCAAGACAGCCTTCAACACCCGATATGGCCATTACGAGTTCGTAGTAATGCCGTTTGGGGTGACTAACGCTCCAGCAGTATTCATGGACCTGATGCACCGAGTATTTCAGCCCTACCTGGACAAGTTTATAGTAATATTCATCGACGATATTTTGATCTACTCCAACAGTCCGGAGGAACATGCGGAGCATCTGAGGCTCGTGTTGGAAAAATTGAGGGAGCACAAGCTGTACGTGAAGTTCAGCAAGTGCGAATTCTGGTTAGACAGTGTGGCATTCCTTGGTCATGTGGTGACTAAGGAGGGAATTAAGATAGATCCGGCCAAGGTGGAAGCGGTATCAGACTGGAAGCAGTCGGAGAATATTACCGAGATCCGGAGTTTCTTGGGTTTGGCGGGATACTACCGAAGGTTTATCAAGGGATTCTCGACACTCGCATCGCCAATGACCCGTTTGTTGAGAAAGGATGTTCCGTTTGTGTGGAACGAGAAATGCGAGAAAAGCTTCCAAGAACTAAAGAAGAGACTGATGACAGCACCAGTATTGAGTCTACTAGAGGAAGGCAAATCTTACGCACTGTACACCGACACTTTGAAAGAAGGACTGGGAGCGGTGTTGATGCAAGACCGAAAAGTGATTGCCTATGCATCACGGAAGTTGCAACTATATGAAGTGAACTACCCTACTCACGACTTGGAGCTGGCGGCTATAGTGTTCACCCTAAAGAAATGGCGACACTACTTGTATGGAGCCGAGTACGAGGTGTTCACCGACCATAAGAGCCTGAAATATATCTTCACTCAGAAGGATTTGAACTTGAGGCAACGAAGGTGGATGGAATTCTTGGAAGAATACCGTTGCCCGATCAACTACCATCCCGGGAAGGCTAATGTTGTGGCAGATGCCCTAAGCAGAAAAGTTGGGATGGCTAGGCTAAAGGTGCAAGAAATGCAAGTGGTCCAGGACGTATTGGACAGAAGGACGGAAGTGTGAGACAAAGAAATTGCTATTAGCAACTTAAAGTTGGTGCCGGACTTGAAGCAAGAAATAGTGGAAGCTCAGCGAAGCAACGCCGAGTTTCAAATTTTTAAGGATAAGGAGCTTAAGCGACCGACTAGCGAATTCCGTCAGGACGAGGCAGGAGTTTTCCATTTCAGAGATCGATTGTGTGTACCCGGGGAGCAATAACTAAGGGTCAGAATTTTGGAAGAGGCACACAAGAGCAAGTACACAATTCATCCGGGAGAGGTCAATATGTATCAAGATTTGAAGAGAGCATACTGGTGGCCCGGAATGAAGCGAGATGTGGTCAAGTACATATCAACCTGTCTCACCTGCCAGAAAGTTAAAGCAGAGCATAAGAAGTCAGCGGGAATATTGCAGCCGTTACCAGTGCCAAAATGGAAGTGGGAGGAGGTGACTATGGATTTCATCACCGGACTCCCTATGTCAAAGACTCAGAAGGATGACATATGGGTAGTAGTGGATCGACTGACCAAGTCAGCCCACTTTATCCCGGTAAATGTAAGGGACTCCATGGAGAAGCTGGCTCAGCCATATGTTCGAGAAATAGTCCGACTCCATGGAGTACCTTCGAGCATAGTGTCAGACTGAGACCCGAGGTTTACTTCTCATTTTTGGGGAAAGTTCCAGGAAGCAATGGGATCAAATTTGAGGTTCAGTACGACGGCGCATCCGCAGACTGAAGGGCAGTCAGAAAGGGTAATCCAAATATTAGAAGATATGTTGAGGGCCTGTGTTCTGGATTTTGGGGACAAGTGGATAGAATGCGTACCTTACGCGGAATTATCCTATAACAACAGCTATCAGGCCTCGATCGTGATGGCACCTTACGAGGCTTTGTATGGGCGCAAGTGTCAAGTACCGTTGTATTGGAGTTGGACGGAAGATGGACATGTGAGCAAAACCGGAGAGGTTTGTGTGCAAGAGATGTTGGATAAGGTGAAGCTAATCCGAGAAAGGTTAAAGGCGGCTCAGAGTCGGCAAAAGAGTTATGCGGACAACCGGAGGAGGGAATTAGAATTTCAAGTCGAGGACCGTGTCTTTCTGAAGCTATCACCCAACCGGGGGATTGTGAAGCATTCGAATGGTGGAAAATTGAATCTAAGATATTTGGGGCCGTTTTTTATTAAGGAAAGAATCGGACCAGTAGCGTACCGGTTGGACCTACCGGATGGGTTAACGGATATCCATGACGTGTTCCATGTGTCACAGTTGAAGAAGTATAATGCAGATCCCGGTCACGTGTTGAATGAGGAACCGTTAGTGTTGCAGCCAGACTTGAGCTACGTGGAAAAGCCTGTTCGGATATTGGACCGCAGTGTCAAAACCCTCCGGAATAAGCATATACCAATGGTTAAGATTCAATGGGAGCACCATGGCATGCAGGATGCTACATGGGAATTGGAAGAATGGGTTAAGTGGAAGTATCCCGAGCTAAAATAGAGGTATGCTTGAATTTTGGGACGAAATTCTTCTAAGGAGGGGAGGATGTGAAACCCCAGTCAAGACCAACCTTAGAGTAAGGGGGTTGGGATGCATATCATGCTTTATTTCATGATTAAATATGTTTTCATATGATTTCTATGTGCTTTGAATTTGATTTTTACTATCTTAAAGTCTTGTTGGTGAGTGATGTGTGAGAAGGGCAAAATGGTAATTTTTGCCCGAGGTGAAAATAATGAGATAGCTTGTGGATTGAATAGGAAATAATTTTTCTAGTAGAAATAGCAACAAGGGTTGTTGTGGTTTAGTGGTTAGAGCCTTGGAACTAATTCTTGAAGTCTAAGGTTCAAAATCCATCATAGAGGCTTTAGCTTGAGTAAATTTTATTTTTCTTGGAAAAGGATGGTTTCGGCCATGAGGGCCTAGATCAATATGGTGATGATGTCCTAGGAGAGACATGTTAGGAGAATTCTCACTTCACTCTTTTGTTCTTCGCGAAATGCCAAAAGGGAATTCATTCTCCCTTGATCTTTAGCTTTTCTTAAATTCCAACTCCTTAGCTTGAGCAAGGTGTTCTATCCTTTTCCTTTCCAGAAAATTCAGTAGAGGACTAAGGTCTTTTAGGATCAAAATGTCCTAGTAAAAGGCTTCTCATGGTTTGGAAAATGTAAATGATTTGTGGGAAAAATTCAAGGGGAAAAACCCTCTTGAAAGCTTGCTGAAATTCTTCCTCTAACTTAGTTCATCTATCTTCATGAAATGAGCTGAAATTTTCCAGCTTGTTGTGCCTTCAAAAGGTCGAAAATTCTAGCTCACATTTCCTCCCAAATGCTACCAGAAAAATGGTCTTTAGGATCACTTGAAACCTGAAAGTTTCTTGCCCAAATTCGGACTGCACAAACTGGAGTAAAACAGGAAAAATTCCTGTACGAAAATCAGCCTTGTGAGCTCCAAATCAAGCTGTTTTCTCCCAGATTTTGTGCAGCACCATAGCCATGTTTTTCCTCCATAAAGAAGGCTGGAAACCAGCCTTGAATACCCCTGAAATCCCCTTCAAACCTCGCTGCAAATCTGCTGGAAATGGCAGACGAAAATTCTGCCAGGAAATTTCTGTTCAGCGAAATTCCTGAGCAGAATTTTTGTCCAGCTTGTTTCCTATTTTGTTTCAACCGAAAACCCCAACCTACTTCTGTCAAAACCTCTCTTAAACCTCCATTAACAGAGCTCCATTGTTCCCTGAAGTTTCTGCACGAAATTCCCTCCATGGCTGACCGAAAATCTCTCAACCAAATCCCTGCAATTTAGCTTGATTACTTTCCAAAAATTTCAGCCATCTTGCTTAACAACTTTCCATAAAATTTTGCTCAATTGATCAGCCATCTTCTCCACCATTGTGCACCTTAATTTTGGCCACCACAAGTCTCCTCTAACCAGCTTTAATTCCACAGAAATCTGCACAATCCAGTCGGCCATAGGAGAATTCAAAGCTGTCCAGAAAAATCAAGATATTCTTAGAATATCTAGTTTCCAAATTCCCTTCCTAAAAATATTCTTCAAGGATTGTAACAACTAACCTTTCCTTTCCCTTCCAAATCAGAGAAATCACTCCCTAAACCCTACAAAATTTCGACAATCCAATCCCTCAGGAAATCGGCAGCTTCTCCTTCTCTCTCTCTCGATTTTCTTCAAGCAACAAGAACACACACACACTACACCAAGAACACCTACTCCTTCTCCACACCTAATACCCCTCCAAACCACTTCAAACCCTCACGAAAACCTCCAGATTTGATCTACTCCTTGCTGTGCATTCATCAACACCCTTATTAACATCAAACTCCTCAAATCATCTTGCTACTTTGGATCAAAAGCAGAAATTTCTGTGAAGAACAAGAACATCTTCAAGGTAAACTTATTCTAACAACTTCATCCTCTTCAAACTTAATCTCTAATGAAAACCTATATGAATAATCACACTAATGACTTCTTTCTCTCTCTCTCTCTCTCTCTCTCTCTCTCTCTCTCTCTCATGGACCGAAATTCCTCCCTTGGCCGAATGGTCTCTTGTTCCATGACCATGCTTTCGCCACCCTTCTTGAACAAGATTAGCCATCTAGGAGTTGAGATCTTCTCTAAACTCCTTCAAGTCATTCATCAATCAAGTAAGTACCTTCAATCCTCTTTTTAAAATTTAGAATCATGTCTCTAGGTTGATGAATGGCGATGGGGTTGTGTATGTGATGTTGTTGATTGAAGCATGAGTATATGTATGATTGAGATGGAGATGGGATTTATGCATGGAAGGATTATATTGGTGGATTTAATGATGAGTTGAGATTTGATGCATGTCATAGGTAGTATTTGTGATGAAGCATGCTAGAGATTATGTCACCATGGGTGAATAGGATTTATATGCATGATTAGATTTTGAAGCCGTGATCATGTTTATGCTAGTAGAGGTTAAATCATGTAATAATAAATTTAGATCTATGCCTATGTGCAAGACTTGGATGATTTGATGAATTGAAGGATTGAGTATGTTATTGATTATGACCATGGAATCGTGATCATGATCTAGTTGTCCCTAAGCAAATTTTATTTCATGAATAAAATATTTACTAATGATTTTTGCTAAAGAATTTCGAAAACCCTAGGAAGGGTAGAGTTGGAATTATAATATATGTAAAGGATATTTTAGGCAAATAAATAATGAATTTTCTAGAAAAATAAATAAATAAATATTATTTAAAATAAAGCAAATTAATTAAAGCCCTTATGAAAAAGACTTATACTTAATAAAATATTTACTAGATCAAAACCCTTAAGGATTTACTTATTATTTTCCAAGGAAGACTTATTAAATTTAATCTTAACTAGTTTTAGCTCTCAATTACTTTCTAACAACTAAGCCACCATTAAATTACTATTTTACCTAGTACCACCTATGGCTCTTGATCAAATAAACTCTAAATTTTCCTTAACAAGATTTAAACTTTCAAATTATTAGAATTTATTTCATAATCCATTAATTATTTTAAATAACAAATTAAACCAAGCTTATAAACCTACTCAATTATTATTTTGCCTTAAAGCTTGGGACACTAGGATCATGGTAGTAGTGAATTGAGTTGATTTAAAATTGAGGAAGTGGATTGTGGCTTGAATCTGATTAAGATTTGTATTTGCCCATGTGGGGTTAGGTCATCTGTCCGAGACCTTGTTATTGTGAGCAAGAATCAGGTAAGCTCTTGCATAAAACCTATCGATGTGAAATGTTTTCTTATGGCAAGCTAAATATGGAGTGTATGGACACTCGTTTATTTGAAGGTAATTGAGGGTTGAACTCATCTTTATTTCCAACGTTGGAATTATTCCAAAGTTAATGAGCAGATTTTCCCAAACTCGAAACTCTTTCTAAAACTAATTTCTCACAAAGCTTTGGAAACCCTCACATTGTTATTTTCATGAAGCACAATGCTTTGTTCATTTTATCCCAAGTGGAAAATGTTGTTGAGTACTCAATAAGGGTGGACTACTAGGACTAGTCTTTGAAGGGTTAGGGTGAGTCTCTCAGTAGGTGGCCACCTTTGAGGGGTGAGTCCTTCCCGGATAAGATGCCAGTTCCAGTGAGTCATGCCGGTCCGAGTTAGCAGTTTATTTTGTTTCAGTCAAGTGACTGTGTTTTTTGCCGGAATGGACACCCAGTGGTTGTTTGGGTATAGAGAAGGAGGAGTATCTTGCCCAGTAGGCCGATCACCTACTTTTGTCAGTCTGCACAACGTGTTAGACATTCTGACCGGTTATGGGGCCTAAAGTGTGGTAACCCATATCCCTTTCTTTCGAGTGGTTGATTTCATTACTTATGTATGGCTAGGATAGCCAAAATGCCACTCTTGCTTTTGACTGATGTTTATTGCTTGCCAATGTTTCTCTTATAAAGATTTCACGCTTTGCATCCACGAACTGTTCCTGCTAAATACCCAAAGCACACACGGACTTACTAAGATTTCTGTCTCACCACATTTTATCATGATTTCAGGTTGATCCTGTTGTGGGTGAGTAGCTACCTTGGAAGAGAATGTGTTTTTGATTTTACGTACTGCTTTGGGGGACGAGTGTGGATGATTTTAATCATAGTTTTTTTCTTTTGGAATATCATGGATGTACTGTTGAAGTATTTTTGGGTTATAATAAATTCTTTTAGCTTGAGTATTATTTATTCCAGCAATTTTTTTTTTGTGACCTAGTTATAAAGACCCCTTATCCTTTGGACGGGGCGACATCCCCGGCCCTAGCGGGCCTAGGTTTTCCGGGGTGTTACAAAAAGCATGTTGATCCTAATGAGTTGTTAAGTGATATGTTTCATGAATTAAAAAAAAAACTGTCCAGAAAAAATAAAGAATTAAAGTTAAAGATTAAATATCTAATGGAAGAAAATGAAGCTTTATTGAATGACTATAAAATGTCTCTTGAAATATATACGTGTGCTATAATTGAGAAATATGTGATCATGACTGCCTTGCATCATGCATCTCTGGAAAATAAAAACTTGTATGATAAAGTTAGCACCTTTGACGATATGGAAATTAGAGTAAATGATCTTACCAATTGCATTAAAAAATTCAGAAATGGTAAAAGCAATCTGGAAAAGTTACTCGGAACTCATCATCAAATTAGTAACCGAAGTGGCTTAGGAAATAGACATGAGGATAAAGACAAATTTTGCAAGCCCAGATTTGTTTATGTTGAACATCAAAGTGGCTTAAGATATGAACATGAGAATAAAAACAAAAAGAACAAGTCTCAATATGTTAAACTTGCTTCTTCTTACAGCACACACAAAGCATACACATATTGTGAAAAATCGGGACATATAGTTTCAAGATGCTTTATCAAGAGAAAAGTGGAAATCGATGGAGTTACATTCTGGAAAATCAAAGAAAATGTTGCTAACCTTCATAGACCCAAGAAAGTGCGGGTACCAAAAATCATTCCTCCTTCTCATGTATAGGCACGGTCTTTAAGCTTCACCAAGTGGTTCTTGGACAGCGGTTGTTCAAGACACATGATTGAAAATGCAGTTTTGTTAGAAGATATTTAGACCACAAATGAATGATTTGTTACGTTTAGAGACAAGAAGAAGGGAAAGATTCTCGGCATTGGTATTATTGGTAAAGGTTCCTTGACAATCATAAAGTAAGTTTTACTTATTGAAGATTTAAAATATAACCTACTCAGCATTAGCCAACTTTGTGATAATAGGTGCAAAGTCATTTTTGAAAAAGATTCTTGTTCTATACTTGACAGTGCAAATCCTGAAACAATCTTTATTGCCAAACGTATAGGAAATGTATTTGTGTTTTATCTTAATAACTTTGTTGCTAATGGAATTAGATGCCTATCTGTTCATGACAATGATGGTTATCTTTGGCATAGAAAATTAGGGTATGTATCTTTTGATTTGCTAAATAAACTATCTTCAAAAGAACTTGTTAGAGGATTGCCAAAAATGAAATTTGTTAACCACAAAATTTGTGATGTGTGTCAGTTTGGAAAACAAATCAAAACTTCTTTTAAACCAAAGAAAATGATTTCTACCTCAAAACCACTTGAATTAGTTCACATGGATTTGTTTAGACCTATGAGGACTGCGAGTCTTGGAGGTAAGAAATATGCATATGTACTTGTTGATGATTTTTCTAGATTTACTTGGACTTTATTTCTTAGACAAAAAAAATGATGCATTTTCTGAATTTTTGAAACTGATTAAACGAGTCCAAAACTCAATTGGATGCAAAGTGATTTCTATTAGAAGTGATAATGGCAAAAAATTTTGTAATAGTAAATTTACTCACTTTTGTGATGAAAATGGAGTCTTTCACAATTTTTCAGTAGCAAAAACCCCTCAACAAAAAGGTGTTGTTGAAAGGAAAAATTGTACTTTTCAAGAAATGGCTAGATCAATGCTTTGTGATAATGTCCTTCCAAAATATTTTTGGGCAGAAGCTGTTAACATAGCGTGTTATATAATAAATCGAGTTATGCTAAGACCATTTTTGAGAAAAACTCCATTTGAACTTATGTTTGATAAAACTCATTCTATCTCCTATTTTAAAGTATTTGGATGTAAATGTTTTGTCCTAAATACTCGAGATAATCTTGGAAAATTTGATAGCAGGTCCGATGAGGCCATATTTCTTGGTTATTCTTCCAACAAGAAGGCATATAGAGTATACAAAAAAAAAAAAAAAAAAAACTCTTTGTATGGAAGAATCTATGCATATTGTATTTGATGAATCTAACATTTATACTGCAAAAAGAGATAACAATGATGTAAGGTGTTCAAAAGAAACTAAGTTAGATCAAGTTAAAGCTCTACCATTAGACACTCATGTAAAAGAAGAAGAGATTAAAGAATTGCAGATTGAGCAAGAAAAAGAACAAACTGAAGATTCTATAAATCATCAATTGCCAAAAGGCTGGAAGTACAAAATAGGTCATCCGAAAGAACAAATTATTGGAGATCCAAACTAAGGAGTTAAAATTAGACGGTATTTCATTGACAACTTTTCTCTTCTTTCAAACATTAAACCTAGCTGCATTGATATCACATTGCATGATGACTTTTGAATTATTGCCATGCAAAAAGAGTTAAATCAATTCCAAAGAAATCAAGTTTGGAAACTTTTTTCCTAGACTGCATGATCATCCTGTTATTGGTACTAAATGGGTTTTTAGAAATAAACTTGATGAAAATGGGGCCGTGATTAGAAATAAAGCTAGATCAGTCGCCCAAGAATTTAATCAAGAAGAAGGAATTGATTATGATGAGACATTCGCACCTATTGCTAGACTAGAATCCATACGAATGTTTCTTGCCTTTGCATCCTTTAAAAATTTCATGCTCTATCAAATGGATGTCAAAAGTGCCTTTTTAAATGGCTTTATTGAAGAGGAAGTGTACGTTGAACAACCACCTGGTTTTACTCATGAGCACTTTCCAAATCATTTTTTCAAACTTTCTAAAGCTCTCTATGGATTAAAGCAAGCTCCAAGAGCTTGGTATGAAAGGCTTAGTAGATTCTTAATTTCAAAAGAATTTTCTAGAGGCTTAATTGATAATACCTTGTTCATCAAAACTGATAATTCTGGTGTTACTAATTGTTCAAATATGTGTTAATGATATCATTTTTTGGGCTACTAACGACTCTTTATGCAAGATGTTTTCTAAGACTATGCTGCAAGAATTTGAAAATGAGTATGATGGAAGAGCTGAACTTCTTCCTCGGACTGCAAATTAAGCAAACTAAGGATGGGATCTTCATAAATCAAGCTAAGTATGCCAAAGAGTTACTCAAAAGGTTTGGAATGAATGAAGCAAAAGAAATCAACACACCTATGAGTACATCCATAAAACTTGACCAAGGTGAAAAGGGTAAGAAGGTAGATGAACGAAAGTATAGAGGTATGATTGGGAGTCTACTCTATCTTACTGTTAGCCGACTAGACATCATGTTTTCGGTATGTTTTTGTGCTCGATTTCAATCCTATCCAAAGGAATCACATCTATGTGCAGTTAAACGTATACTCTAGTATTTAATTGGCACATGTGATTATGGATTATGGTATCCTCACACTAATGTATTTGGTCTTATAGGATATACTGATGCATATTATACAGGTTGTAAAGTTGAAATAAAAAGTACTAGTGGCCATTATCAATTTCTTGGACACTCTCTTGTGTCTTGACACAGTAAAAAGTAGGCGTGTGTATCCCTATCCACCATTGAGGCTGAATATATTGCAGTTGGGAGTTGTTGTGCTCAAATCTTATGGATGAAGAATACGTTGCTAGATTTTAATCTTAATTTTAATTACGTACCTATATTATGTGATAACACAAGTGCTATCAATCTGACAAAAAATCCAATGCAGCATTCTAGGACAAAGTATATAAAAGTTAAACATCACTGCATCTGAGATCATGTGCTCAAAGGCGATGTGTGTGTTGAATATATTTCAACGGATGAACAACTTGCAGATATATTCACTAAACCTCTAGCTGAAGATAGATTCAAGAATCTGAGAAAATGTTTGGAAATTACAAGAATTTGATAACTAATCATGTGGCATAAGTTTGCGTTTTGCAAGATTTGTTAAGAAAAAAGTTTCGAAAATAGTGTTCTGAATCTAAAACGCATCGTCATCGGATGCACCATCCAAAATGCATTTCAAGAAAATACTATTTTGGATGATTATTTCGGATTGAGTCTTGTTCCAAAATCCATCCTTAATATTTTTCTTATTCCAAAACTTGAATTTAAAAAAAAAATGGTTTGCGCATTTTTTCTAAACTTTTCAGAAAAACCTATATTTTCAAAGAACTTTATTTTCACATTACTCAAGACATTCAAAGCAATCTAGTTTTCTCCTTCAAAACCCTTGTAACCGCCTTCTTCCAAAATCATTCGTGTTCTTCCTCTTAAAAAAAAAAAAAAAAAACCAAAAGCCCACAAAAAACTTTAATCTTTCAGATGGCTAAGTCTAAATCTTCCATTCCAAAACCAAAGAAAGGGCAAAAATCGTCTCCGAAAATGAAGAAAAAGGTTTCGGGTTCAAGCAAAGAAGCAGAGAAAGAAACCTCTCCTCAACTGAACTTCTCTGCATCCCACTATGATTCATCAGAGTCGTCTCCAGAACAAGTGTGTTCTAAAAATCAGGTACCTCGCCTTCTTGATTTTAAATGCGAGACTGAGTACAATGATTGGGTATCAAGAAATCGGACTGTTATTTGTGGCTATTGTGTTAACCATTCCACCTTTCTGAATCTATCAAATATTTTGGATATGTTTGATCATATTGGGTGGGGCAATTTATTGTCTATTGATGAGAAAATGTATACCCTTCCAGTCTGGAAATTTTATGCTAACTTGAGGAAAGAAAGACTGGAAGAAACTGAGGGTGGTTTTATGATCCGCTGGTATACGTTGAGAGTGAAAGACATAGATATAGAATTTGATCATAGACTGTTCAATAGGAGTTGTGATGTTAGAGATGTTGGGTTTCAGTACTTTGAGCTAAACAAATTTCCTAAGGGAAATGACATTTTTTATTTGAAATTTTTTGAAAAATTATTCACTGGTGGGAAGAACTTTGGACATTCTAGAAATAAGAGTTCAAAATGGCTAAATAGTGTTGGTAGAATTCTGCATCACATGGTGTCGACCATGATAGTACCTAGCTATGGGCATAAGGTTTCTATAAGTATTCTGCAAATGGTGATTTTGTTAGCTCTAGCTGAGGGAAGGCAGATTAACTTTGGGTTTCTGGTAACCAAATTGATGTTGCAGTTAAGAACCACGTCAAGTAAAGCTCTGCCATTTGAAAATGTGCAGACAAAAGTTTTTAGATTTTTTAAGCTGATTTAAGTTCAGCTCCCTGTGATCTATCCAAAACAAATGTTTACATTTTTTATTCCTTTGAAAAGATAGGCTACGTAAGGCAAGATAACTCATGGAAATTGCTGAGAGATACTGCAGGAAAAGAACGGGAAAACTTGATGAAGATTAAGAAGGAAGGGAAGTATGTTTCTGGTATAGGAACAAAGAGGAAATTTGATGAAGTCCTTCAGGCAGAATCTTCTACCAAAGGAAAAGATCTGGACTCAGGCTTATCTAAAAGTATTCTGGGGGCAATTAGTTCTTTAGCTGAGAAAATGGACCTTCTCAGCTCAGAAATTAAAAGTCTAGGCAATAGAATTTGTTGAAAAATCTGCTAATCCTTCTGCTCCAATGTCTTCCCCTCCTGTATCTATTCATGATAAAGATCAACCCATTTTAGAAGAGAACTCTGCACTACCTACTGAAGAAAAGAATCCTTCTCCTAAACTATCTCCACAGTCATCTCCCATGAAAAAAACAGTGATTCCTCCAACTTCTCCTAAGCCCAAGCCTTCTGGAAAAAGATAGAAACATATTGTAGTAAAGAGAAAATCAAACAGAATTGCTAGTTAACATTCCAAGAAGGGTGTTACGTCAAAGGCCAAAACAATCAATATCTCTTAGGCAGCACTGTTGGGAAGTATAATTTACTGATGCACAATTTAATTTCTACACAAGTTGAACAATTTACATTTTCTGTCATTTACATTATGCCTTAAGATAATTACTGCTGGATACTTGTTTAAGCTTTTCCCTATCTTACGCATATTATCTATCTATTTTTGTTTTACTCTCCTTCTGATATTCTTATTTTTTATTGATGACAAATGGGGAGAAAAAGTTATGTTCTGCATGACTGATGATGTTCTACATAAATTGATCTACGACATGACTATACATGTTCTATATATGGAGAATAATCTACGACTGTATATGTTCTGTATCTAGAGAAAAAGTGAACTGATGGTATATGATTGATTATATTGACATTTATGAGATCTATGAACTGCAATGATTATTGGAAACTTTTATGAAAACTGATATGATTATGAATTGTTTTGGGAACCGTTATGAAATCTGAAACTGTTTGTGGGGGAGGAAAAGACTGTTGTGAAAGAAAAATATGAACCGTTATTGGATTTCAAGAAACCGCATGATCTGTTACTGATATGAACTGCATGAACCGCTACTGATTTGAACAGTTATGCACTGAAATCAAATATAAACTGTTATGAAAATCACTTATATGTTTTTTATCTAAAATTGGCTGATTTGCTGTATATGTTCTCTGAAAATCTTCTGGATAGTTGTCTAAACTTCTGTTTAGGACATTCAATTTATGTCTATTCAATTCAAAAAGGCAGTTTTCTGTATAAGGTATCCTTGAGACTAGATTCTGTGATATATTCTCGTGTATTGAGTCTGGGGGAGTTTTGGACTCAGATATTTCTGATCCAAACAAATGTTCATATAAGCAGTATTAATGAATTGAAAATATAATTTGGACATCCAAAATCCTTATCCAAAATGAATTTTTGAAAAGACTTATTTTATACATTCTTCCAAAATTATTTTGGATTCAGTTTTTGGACGTACAAATCGTGATTTATGCTTTTCCCTCTTATGTTTAAAATGTTCATATAAGTAAATATTTAAGGGGAGTATCTTATCATATAACTTATCTGCTATCTCTTCTTTATCAAAACATTTTGAATATTTATATAGAGATATGAAACACTTTAGGCTCATTGAGACATAAGCCCTCTTTGAGATCTATACTGTGAGATTGCATTCATTTGCAGCTCTTGTGTTACGTTTGCCATCACTTAAAAAGGGGGAGATTGTTAGTCCTAAGGGCTTTCTTCTATGTTTTGACTAATGACAAACATTGATATGAACGAACTTGTTAATATATTATAATATGACATGTTTAACCTCTATTCTTCTAAGGCATTCAGATAAGATTATTTGGCAACTCTTTCATGGTCAAATTCAAATAAAGAAGATCAAAAGAGAAGATCGAAGTATATGGAGTTGCATATTAAGAAGTCCTTATTAGAAGAACATTTTACTAGGAAGTGTTACTTAGATATATCTATTAATTCCTATGTCTCTTTATCTCTTGATTCATTTGACTAGGAAGTGTTATAGTCGTTTCTTTTTTACTGTTGGCATTTCACTTTTTGGCTCTATAAATAGCCTCTAAACTAAGTTTTGAGATAAGATTTTTGAAACATTCCTCTTAGAAACACTGTTGCTCAACATTTTACGAAAATCTCATTTTAACAAAGCTTCAAAGTGAATTCATTTTGTATTAAAGGTAAAAATTCTTATGCTTTGTATTCGAGTGAATATCTGCTCAAGTAAGTGATTTGTTACTGTTCTATTGATATTCAAATCTCTATTGTACCAAGGTTGCGGTGTAAAACCAATTGGGGTGAGCCTTGTGTTAGTAAATGTTCAAGGATGTGGAGTAAAACCCATTAGGGTGAACCTTGTTTAGTGTATGTATCAAGGTTGTGTTGTAAAACCTAGTTAGGGTGATTCTTGATGTGTTTTTTTGACTGAGAGGTTTTGGAAAACCTAGTGTGATGATCCTTTCTTGTATGTGGTACTATTTCATTAAGTGAAGTTAATGAAATCGGGTTGAAAATCCTTAAGTATGAGCTTAAGGTAGTGGACGTAGATCTTGGTAGATCGACCCACTATACATTTCTTGTCTCATTTTCTTCAGTTGTTCATTTACTATTTTGAGGTTCTTTCATTGTCTAAATCTGGATAAACATTTAAGAGTTCTTGGATAACTTTCTGTTCTATAAAGTCCGTCTAAGCAACTTGCTGATCTTCATTATTCTACATTTTAGAAAAGTAAAAAAAAAAAAAAAAGAGTTTTCAGCTTGCCAAAAACTTTATTCACCCCCCCTCTCCCTCTAAGGTTTTTCAAATACAACTAGGTCCAGTGCTAGAAAGTATAGTAAAATTATCAACAAAATACCGTCTAGATTTGACTTCGTAACTAGGATCATCAATGATCTATTCTTTTAGATGGATAGTTTTGTACTTCCAATCTTTTGGTAGATCTTAATTCATGGGCTCTTCAGTCCTTTGTTTGTTTTCTTCAGCTTGTTGTTCTTCTAATTCTCTTCTTTGGCATGAATATCAAGTCGAGGAGCCATATACTGCTCATTGCACTTTTATTTTGAGATACCTAAATCATCATCATCATTTTTAGAAGAATATATATTTGATTCATCAAACACAATATGTATAGATTCTTCCACACATAGAGTTCTTTTATTGTACACTCTATATACCTTTTTGTTGGAAGAATATCCAAAAAATATAGCCTCATCAGAATTGCTATCAAATTTTCTAAGGTTATCGCGAGTATTAAGGACAAAGAATTTCCATCCAAAAATTTTGAAGTATGAAATAGATGGAACTTTGTCAAATATGAGTTCAAAAGGAGTTTTTCTTAGAAAATATCTTAGCATTACATGGTTGACAATATAGTAGGTTGTCAGCCCAAAAGAATTTTAGAAGAGAGTTTTCACAAAGTATTGGTCTTGCCATTTCTTGCGATGTTCTATTTTTCCTCTCAACTACATTTGTTGAGGTGTTTAGCTGCTGAAAAATTGTGTGAAACACCACTTTTATCATAGAATTTTGAAAAGTCATGATTGGGAAATTCTCTACCATTGTCTCTCCTTATTGAAATCAATGTGCAACCAAGGAAGTTTTGGACATGTTTGAGCAATTTTGAAAATTCAGAGAAGGCTTCATCTTTTTTAGCAAGAAATAAGGTCCAAGAGAATCTTGAGAAGTCATATACAATTATATAGGCATACCTCTTACCATCAAGACTAGTGGTCCTCATTGGTCCAAACAAATCCATATGTATGAGTTCAAGAGGTTTTGATTTTGAAATCATGTTCTTGGGTTTAAAGGAGATTTTGGTTGGTTTTCCAAATTAGCAAGCATCACAAATCCCGTTTTTATCAAATCTCATTTTGGACAGTCCTCTACCAAGATCCTTTGAGGATAATTTGTTTAGCAAATCGATAGATACATGACCTAACCTGCTATGCTAAAGGAAGCTATCATCATCATTCACGAAGAGGCATCTAATATAATATGTCGCAAGATCATCAAGATAAAGTACATACACATTTCCAACACGGTTAGCAACGAAAATAGTCTTATTGCTGGAACTATCCATGATGATGCAAGAACCTTTTCAAACACAACTTTGCAACTATTATCACATAATTTGCTGATGCTAAGCAAGTTGTACTTTAACTCATCAATTAATAGCACTAGAGTTAATGATAGTAGAAGATCCCTTACCAATGTTTCCTATACCAAGTATCTTTCCTTTCTTTTTGTCTCCAAAATTGACAAATCCATCATTTGTAACTTGAATATCTTCCATTAGTCCTGCATTTTCAGTTATGTGCCTCGAGCATCCATTGTTCAAAAACCACTTTGTGGATCTCATCTTGTCTGATAAATGTTCCTAAACATAAGATGGAAGATTGATTTTTGGTTCCCATGCCTTCTTGGGTCCGCGAGGGTTATTAATAGTTCCTTTTAGCTTCTAAATCATTTTTGTACTAGATTCCACTTTATTCCTAACATGACACTTAGATGCTTTATGTCCAAATTTTTCATAATATGTGCAACAATTGTGTCTCATATATAAAGTGTTGTCTTTTACAAAGTGGGGTCTATGATTTTTAGATTTGATTTTATGCTTATAGCCAAGACCATTTCGGTTTCCTGCTATGTGTTGTGCACTAAGTAATTTTTCCAAGCTGTATTTGCCATTTGTGAATTTCTTAATGCTTACGGTGAGGTAATCAACTCTACTTTTCATATCATTAAAATTTCTGACCATAAATTCAAGAGAAAGCACTTTATTACATTATCATTTATTTTCCAGAGATATACAAGCAAAATTCTTAGGACAACATCCTTTTCAACATTTGAGCACATAACAGAATCAAGTGAAACATTGTTTTCATTTAGTAGGTTTTCGTTCTCATCTAACAAGGAATCAATTTTCAATAATTTTCACTTTCATTTCCTCATTTCTTTTAGATAGCTTTCTAAACTCATGAAACATATCGAAAAGTAGCTCATTTGGGTCATTAGGTTTTTCATAATCAGAATCATGCAATTCGGATATCAAATTTGGAGAAGTGGGATTTACCTTATCCTCCATAAAGTAAATGTTTGCTTTTTCATTTTCAGATTCACAACTTTCTTCAATTTCGGATTCAACTTGGTCCCAAGTCCCAATCAACCCTTTTCCTTTCTTCATCTTTGTGTCTTTCTTCTTCCTTTTGAATTGCTTAGCCTCCTTTTATTTTGCTACTGGACAATCAGCGATGAAGTGTTCTGTACTTTTGCATTCAAAACATTGAGACTTGAAAGAAATTTGTCCCTTCTTTTTGATAAACTTCTTACCCTTTTTGAAGTAGCCTTTTTTGAACACTTTTCTAAAGTTTCTAGCAACCATAGCTAGTTCCTCTGTGTCCAAATTAGTACTATCGTCTCTATCAGTTTAATCACTATTAACTTTCTCTTCAATTACTTTTAAAGTCGTTCCTCATTTCCCTTTGTCATCATCATCATACTCTTGAAACCTTTTGAATTTCATTTCACTACAAAAAAAATACCCTTTAGCAACAAAACATTCCTAACTAAAGGTTCAAATTTCCTAGCTAAAACCCTTTAGCTAGGAAATTTGCTTCCTCACCCCATCCTCATAGAATCGCTTTGGTGACAATTTTCATTTTCCTCGCCAAAGATTGATTTTTAGCAAGGAAAATTTTTCCTCGCAGAAGGTTTTGCTTTTAGCTAGGAAAAATTTCCTAGCTAAAGCTAAAAATATTTTGTTGCGGAAAGTTATAGTTTTGTCGCCAATGATGAGTTTTAGTGACAAAAAATGTTTCATAGCTAAAATTTCATCACAAAAATATTTTTAGAGAAATTAAATACAATTTTGACAAAAAATTTATTTTTTTTTGTGACAAAAAAATATATCCTCGCCAATGTAAAATTTTTTCGTTGCCAAAAAGGTCAATGGCAACAAAAAAAATTTGTCATTAGCAACAAAATAGATATTAATTTTTTTAAAAAATAAATTTTATTTAATTTTTTTGGACCATAGAACTTCATGGACCGAGCACACCTAATCGCACCACCTTCAACCGTGCGGACCATGTGAACCAGTTGCACCTGATTGGAGCCCGCCGCACTAGATCAGAGCCACCATGAAGCTGCTAAATCGCGGACCACGTGAACCAACAGCACCAAATCAGAGCCAACAATTACCAAGAATCCGTGAAGACGGGATTCGAACACGCGACCGCGAGAGACCATTTGTTACTCTCAACCGCTGGGCCAAAGCAACTTATGGTCAAATCCTTTATTTATTTATTTATTTAAACTACTCCTGAATTTTTTTTTTTAAATTCTTTTATAAACATTAGTGTAATAATAAAATATAATAATATATCAAATTTACAATGAAACTATATTATTCAATATAATAAATTATTTTATATATTTATATAATTTTAAAAGTTTATATCTTGTTATTTATATCATTGTATTTACTAAATGATTCTATACAAATAATTCGATTAGGAAAAAAAATTTTAAACATATATACAATCCCAATACATATATATATATATATATATATATATATATATTTATAACATACAAATATATACACATCAAATATATTTTAGTGCAACATACTAATATATATACAATATTTTAATATATTAATATCTATATTTATACATGTATATCCAAAGGTATGATATATATAAATATATAGTAAAATAACACTTTAATATATGTATAGATATGTGAGTACACACACACACACACATATTTAGGTAGTATATAGCATATTAAGACACATATAGTATATAGCACATTAATATATATAAACCGTATTAATATACAAATATACATACATCAATAAGTATTAGTATACTTTTCATACATACATACATACATACATACATACATACATACATACATACATACATACATACATACATACATACATACATACATACATACATACATACATACATACATATTTATTAATATAACATATTAATACACACACACACACACACATACACACTATTTTAATAAATTAATTTATATATACATATACATATATATACATATGTATAATACACAAGCATACACACGCGCACACACATATATATACACCATACTTTTTTAAATACTCACACACACACACCCATATATATATATATATATATATATATATATATATATATCGATATATTTTGTTACAGAATTTAGTATAATTTCTAAAAAAATACCTAAAACCTACCACATTAAAAAAGATAAGGATATTAAATTAACGATCCAACCGTTAGATTTGATAATATCACTAAAAAAAAAGTATTAAGACCAGATTTAAGAGTAATTGGATATGTTTTGTCATTTAATCTAGCATAATCTCTGTAAAAATGTCCAAAACCAAACACATATACAAATATAGGCATGTCAAATTAATGATTCAATCGTTATATTTATTGAAATTGCTATGAAAAGTGCTATGGCCAAATTTAAATATAATCTGATATATTTTGTTACATAATCTAGCACAATTACTATTAAAATGCCCAAAACTTAACCTATTTACAAAGATAGGCATATCAAATTAACGATCTAACCATTCGATTTATTAAAATTATTAAAAAATATATTATGACCAAATTTAAAGGCAGTCAGATATATTTTCGCACATTATCTAGTATAATCTCTACAAAAATATAGAAAATGTAACACAATTAGAAAGATAGGCATATCAAATTAACAATATAACCATTAGATTTGATAAAATCACTAAAAAAAGTTTTATAACCAAATTTAAAGGTAATTAGATATGTTTTGCCACTTAATCTAATATAAATTCTATAAAAATACTTGAAAGCTAACCTATTTAAAAAGATAAGCATATCAAAATAACGATCGAACCATTAGATTTCTTAAAATTACTAAAAAATATATTATTACCAAATTTGAAGGTAATCGGAAATATTTTGGCACATAATCTAGCATAATCTCTAAAAATAAATACAAAAAACCTAACACATTTAGAAAGACAGGCATATCAAATTAACAATCCAATTGTTAAATTTGGTAAAATCACTAAAAAAGTTTTATAACCAAATTTAAAGGTAATCAAATATGTTTTGCCACTTAACTAGTATAAATTCTAAAAATGCTCGAAAGCTAACCTATTTACAAAGACATGCATATCAAATTAACGATCAAACCATTAGATTTATTAAAATTACTAAAAGATATATTATGACAAAATTTAAAGGAAATCGGATATATTTTAGCACAGGATCTAGCATAATCTCTATAAAAACACAGAAAACCTAACACATTTAGAAAGAGAGGCATATTAAATTAACAATCCAACCGTTAGATTTGATAGAATCACTAAAAAAAACTCATTATGACCAAATTTAAAAGTAATCAGATATGTTTTTCACTTAATCTATTATAAAACATGCTCTAACCAATTTACAAAGATAAACGTATTAAATTAAAGATCCAAATATTAAATTTGTTAAAATTACTAAAAAATATATATTCTTAAATACATATATATAACTATATATTCATAAATACATATGTATAAATAAATAAATAAATAAATAAATAAATATATATATATATATATGAATATTCATATAAACATATTTATATATTCATATATCCATATGTTCGTATACATAAACATATATTTATATTTTTAAATTAATGATCCAACTGTTAGATATGTTTAAATAGGCAAAAAACTTGTTATGACAAAATTTGAAGGTAATCAAAGATATTTTACCATATAATCTGGCATAATCTCTATATAAAAGACCAAAACCTAACGCATTTAGAAACATAGGAACATCAAATTAACAATCCAACTATTATATTTTTTAAAATTGATAAAAAAAAAAAAAGATATCTTGACTGAATATGAGGGTAATCAATCTATTATGCCACATAATCTCAGTATAAAAGACAAAAAACCTAATGTATTTAGAAATATAGGAACATAAAATTAACCATCCTGCCGTCAGATCTTTTAAAATTGCTAAAAAAATATCTTGATCATATTTGAGGGCAATCAGATATGTTTTGCCACATAATCTAGTATAATCTCTGTATAAAAACTCAAAATCTAATGCATTTAGAAACTTAGGAACATCAAATTAATGATCTAACCGTTAGATCAGTTAAAATTGCTATAAAAAAACATATGTTTGGCCACATAGTCTAGCATAATCTCTGTATAGAAAGCTCAAACCTAACACGTTTAGAAATATAAGCAAATCAAATTATCAATCCAACCATTAGATTAGTTAAAATTTCTAAAAAAATGTGTTGTAACTAAATTTGAAGGTAATCAGATATGTGTTGCCCCATAATCTAAGCATAATCTCTACCCAAAAAAAAAAAAAAAATCCAAAACCTAACGTATTTAGAAATATAAGAACAATAAATTAACAATCCAATCATTAGAACTGTTAAAATTGCTAGAAAAAGTATCTTTATCAAATTTGAGGGCAATCGAATTTATTTTGCCACATAAATAGCATAATATGTGTATAAAAGCTCAAAAAATAATGCATTTAGAAATATTGGAACATCAAATTATTGATCCAATCGTTAGATCTGTTAAAATTGCCAAAAAAAAAAAAAAAAAACATATCTTGACCAAATTTGAAGACAATCATATATGTTTTGCCACATACTCTAGCAAATTCTCCGTATAAAAGCCCAAACCCTAACGCATTTAGAAATATAGGAACATCAAAATAAATATTCAACTGTTAGATCCATTAAAATTGCTATAAAAAAAAGTATCATGGCCAAATTTGAAGGTAATTGAATATGTTTTGTCGCATAATCTCTTTATAAAACCCCCAAACCTAACGTATTTAGAAATATAGGAATATTAAATTAGTGATCCAACCATTAGATCTATAAAAATTGCTTAGAAACGTATATTGACCAAATTTGAGGGCAATCAGATCTACTTTGCCATATAATCTAGCATAATTTGTGTATAAAAGCCCAAAATCTAATGCATTTAGAAATATAGGAACATCAAATTAATGATCTAGCCATTAGATATGTTAAAATTACTGAAAAACATATTTTGACCAAATTTGAAGAAAATCGGATATGTTTTGTCACATAGTCTAGCATATTCTCTGTATAAAAGCTCAAAACCTAATGTCTTTAGAAATATAAGAACAACAAATTATCAATCCAACCATTAGATCTATTAAAATTTTTTTAAAAAAAAGTGTTGTAACCAAATTTAATGGTAATTGAATATATTTTGCCCCATAATCTAGCATAATCTCTACAAAAAAGTCCCAAATCTAATGCATTTAGAAACATAAGCACATCAAATTAACGATCTAACCATTAGATCTATTAAAATTGCTAAAAAAATATCTTGGCCAAATTTGAAGGTAATTTGATATGTTTTGCCAAATATTATAGTGTGTGTGTGTGTGTGTGTGTGTGTGTGTAAATACACATGTTATATTTTTAATATTTAAAATTTTAGGGATCAATTTATAGAATTTTTTGAAATTTTATTATAAATATTTTAAAATTTAGGGAGAAATTTGTAAATTTATGGAGGCCATTTTGGGATTTTACAAAATTGAAGGACTAATTTGCAAAATTGTTGGGATCATATTGAAAATATTTAAAATTTTAGGGTCTAATTTATAAACTTTTTGGGGGCAATATTGTAAATATTTTAAGAATTAGGGACCAATTTATAAATTTTTTGGAGTCATTTTATTATTATACGAAACTTAAGGACTAATTTGTAAAATTTTTGGGATTATTTTGTAAATATTTTAAAATTTAAGAATAGGTATTAGGTAGGATATGCAAAATTTGTCGCTAAAGATATAACTAATATTAATGAAAGTTCATATTTTTAGCTAGGAAATGAATTTTCGTTGAGGAAACTTAAAGTTTTCTCGCTAATACACCTATTTCCTAACTAAAGCCATCACTTTTAGCTTGGAAACAAAAATTTTGTCGTTGAAGGTCGTAATCAATAGTGATAAAAAGTTTTTGTCACTAAAAAAAAAATTTCCTCGCTAAAGGGTACCTTTAGCAACAAAAAAGTTTTCCTAACTAAAGTTTTCTCGCAAATGTATCATTTTCTTGTAGTGATTTATGGGTCAAAAGAGAACTGATTAGCTCTTCAATTGGCAAGCTCTTTAAGTTTTTAGATTCCTCTATAACTAAGGTTTTTGGCTACCAACGTTTTGTCAAAGAATCAAGCAAATTTCTGTTTTGCTCACCGAGGGAATAATTTTTCCCATAAGCCTTTAGTCCATTCATGATATTTGTGAATCGAGTAAACATATCAGTTACGTTCTCACTTTGCTTTATAGTAAATAGCTCATAGTCTCGGACTAAAAGTCCTAGCTTGGATTCCTTCACTTGATTAGTCCTCTCATGGGAGACCTCAAGTAGTCTCCATATGCCATGAGATGAATCACAACCACTCACACAGTTGTATTTGTTTACATTGAGAGAATAGCATAGGATGTTCATTGCTTGATAGTTTGAGTTCATTTTACCGTAGTCATCACTGCTGTATTAATCACTTTCTTTAGGCATTATTTTGCTTTCAACAGCTTTGGTTGTGACAAATGGTCCATTTTCAATCAAATTCTAGAGCTCAAAGTTTATTTAACAAAAATATAGTTTCATCCTATTTTTTCAGAATGTGTAGTTGCTTCCATTGAACAAAGGAGGTCTATTTGTGCAAGACCCTTTAACGTAAGGTAGAGCCGATTTATTTTCCATATGGATCTTTGCTACAAGGGTGTTAAACCAAAAATAGTGTAGGCCTACGCTCTAATACCAATTGATAAACGTTAGAGGGGGGTGAATAAGGTTTATGATAAATAAATGTAAATTAAAAATTTTATGACTTTTGCAAAAGGAGAATAGAATGGCAGAGTTATTTCGCGGCTTAAGGATTGTAGACCGAGATGTCTTCAATCAGGTGAGAAAATGATATGAACTAATGATAGATAGTTGAGCTATCAATAACAAGCTTACCAGAGAATGTAAGAGTTTTAAATGATCCACTGATTTAAAAAAAAAAAAAAAAGGTCCAGCATTTAAGATTTGAAGACTAGTGATAATGCAGTAAAGATATTTAGGCAAATAGCATAAGAAGAGACTCAAGGGTTTATAGTGGTTCGATACTTAAATGATCTACATCCACTACCTTAAGTTTGCACTTAAGGACTTCAACACCACTCACTAAAACCTTTTTCCAAATCATTGGTGATAGGCAATACTAATCTTACATAAGAGGATCACTATTCTTAGTTTTACACCCAACCTCTCTAAACACAACAATCAAGGCTCACCCAAACTGGGTTTTACCGCCTTAACCTTGATACAAAGTGGATTTAAGAGAGTGTACAGAGATAGCTCACAAATTGAGCATAATATGAACAACTAAGTACCAAAACCTTTTACCTTTGGAGCGATTTTATTTCACTTTGAAGCATAAATAAAAAGAGAAAATTTTATAATCTAAAGTGTAAGAATGTTTCTGAAAAAAATGGCACAAAAATATACTTCAAAATTGAGTTTTAAAGGATTTTATAGAAGCCAAACCCGAAATCCCAATGGCTAATTACTTTCTATCAAGATTTCTAGGATTTTAGATTCACAAAGTGGAAGGATGTTCATCCAAAATATGAGTCCAAAATGGCACTTTTCACAGAGAGATATATTTTGAAAAATTCTATAGATTATTGGATGATATTTTGGATTCAAAGGTTCATCCAAAAATTCAAATTTAGAAATATCCTTTTCTTTTGAAATCATTTTTAAGTGCTTCAAGGTAAAACACAATTGATTATAAGGTAAAGTGACATAGGAATTTACAATTAATACCTTAACAACGATTCTTGGCTTATAATTCTTTCATAAAGGCTTCATGGTATGTGAGCTCTCAAGTTGAAATTATACTTGATCAATCACTCATTTGGGTTCCATTTGCTTAAGAGCTTCTTATGTAAAATCCTACCTAAACCTACCTTAGAGTAAGAGGGACGGGATACATATCATGTCATCATACATAAAATTTATCTCTTGAATGATTTTGTGTGCCTTAGAATTGTCATTTATAGGTTATAGATTTATTTGTACTTGTAGAGTAGAAAGGGTAAAAAGGTAATTTTACTTGATGTTGAAATAGGAAGTTGGCTTGAGGCTTAGATAAGAAGAGAATTTGGTTTAAAAAAATTAAGATTTAATGTGGTGAAGTGTGTAGAGCTTTGTATTGCTTGATTATGTGATTATGATTATTTAGGGTTCTTGGGAAATTTAGTTTGGGAGAAGGAGGATTTTATAATTTAGTATCAAGGGCACGGAAGAATAATTAGATTTTGGGTTGTTTAGAGATAAGATATATGTTGGAATTAGCAAAACAAAAGTTGTTGTGGATAATTGGTTAGAATTGAGGGTTAAATTTGAGAGGACTCGGGTTCAAACCACCTCCTGCATACTCCTTTCTTTTTTTATCCATTTTTTTCTATATTATTTTCAACTTCAATAATAATAATAATAATAATAATAATAATAATAATAATAATAATAATAATAATAATAATAATAATAATAATGTATTGTAACTGAGTTTATCAACTCCGGGAGTGATAGCCTTGAAGATGGTAAATACTTTTTTTTTTTTTTTTACTCACTTTTATCAGCCTAGCTTCCTACTCCGGTTGGGAAGTTTCTTTGAATTTCAAACTACCGTTTTTCTCTCCGGTAAACCAAGGGCTGTTGAAAAAAAAAAAAAAAAAAAGAGAGAGAACTCACGAACCCAAAACGAAGCTTTCTCTTCTTTCCCAAAACACCCAAGAAGACTTTTAGAATTGTAAAAATTCTGTGTATCGTAAAACCCAAGAAGAACACATTCCAATTTCCAAAACAGCAAAACACTTGGGTTCTAATCAACGATCGGGGTGAGCAAATGCCGAGAAAACTATCTACCAAAGTCCAAGGGATCTCCTAGCTAGGAAGTTAGGACTTTTGGCCAGACCGCGATCGTCATTTCTTGCCCAGTTTTAAACAAGTAAATCTTGGCCCTCTCCTGTCATTCTTTTTTGCTGTACGTGGGATGGTTTGGAATAGGGCGGTTCCTCTCATGATTATAAACTCCTGTTAAATTGGTTTTAATTTTGGTGAAGGAGGAAGTGTCTGGATCTGTTGTCTATGCTGTTTTGGTGAAAGCTTGGGTTAAACCTGTACTGTTGTGGCTCGAGAATGGTGCTATGGTTGAATGCATGTTCTCTGGGGGTATTTTGGTTGTCGGATAGGAAATCGTAAACCATGTGTAATGCCCAAGGTTGATTACTTTTTTGTTCCTATTCTCATAAGGAATGCTAGTTGGTTGCTGTGGGTTCTAGAGTTTGGCATCAGCCTTGTGCTACTGAGTTAGGCGGGTGTTTTACCGTATGTAGTGTTCAAGTTTAATTAATATTCTATCCTAGGTAGTACTATTTGTGCTATCAGTACTACTAATATTATTATAGATTTAGCACTACCTATTTTAAACTCTAAATTGGTTCATCTTCTTGGCAATAGCATTTCTGTTGTTTATGTTAAACGTTGTTGTTTTTTTTTTTTTTTTTCTCTATCATCATTGTTGAATACTATCAACCTTATTAATTTTAAATGATATTAATATTATTACTATTACTAATATTATTATTATCATGACTATTATAATTATTATTTATGATTTATTAATTACTTATTTAATTATTCATTAATCATTTACCTATTTATTAATTTCTCATTTAACTCCTAAGTACTTACTTATTAATCACCTTTTTAAATAATGGTCATTTATTTACTTATTCGATAAGCATTTATTTATTTATTATTTTATTATCTATTTTTTGAATTCTTGGGTAATCGTTGGTTACGCATTTAAATTTATTTATTAGATAAATACTATTTAGTCGTTAATTATTTTTTTACTAATTATTTATATACTAAAGTATTTATCTATTAGACAACCTTTTATTTAATAATTATTTATCTATTTATTAATTAATTATTTAACAAATTATTTATTCATTTACTTACTAATTATTTAATTATTAAATATTTATTTGTTTATTTATTCCTTCATTAATTATTTATTATTTAATTATTAAATAGCTATTTGTTCACTAGATATTTACGTGTTAGACAATCATTTATTTATTAGATGATCATTCCTTGACTAATTTATTAATTTATTATTTGGTTGTTTGCTATTGCCTATGTATCTATTAATTATTATTTTAAAGGCATGTCTTATTTAATATTTATTAAATACTTACTAGGCTTACAGTATGATGTTTAATACATATATATGCTTTTATTTATTTATTTATTTATTTATAATTTAACCGAAAATTGATTCTTGGGTTTTATTTATAGACTATCCTTAACCTGTGTGCTAGTTTAGGTAGAGTGAATAGTTGTTTGATTTTGTAATTGAGACAAGGTTGGGGATTGATTTAATGGTTCGTATAAGGGACTTTGGAGTGTTATGTCTGTATGGCTTATTGGTTAGTTTTTGGCTGATAGTAACTTATATCCTGTGATTACCCCGGGTAGGTCTAGGTTGAATTGATCATCAACTTGGAGGATTATTTTACCTGTGAGAACAAGACGTCAAGTAAGTTCCTGCATGAAACCGTTTGAAGACCAAAGTTATCGTGGCAAGTCAAACTCAATATATACGAGTATTTGTACTATAAAGGCAATTGTGGAAAATTTTCCTTTTTGTTTCAGTCAAGCAAACCATTTAAAGTTAAACAAATAATTTTACACAAAATGCTAAACTTTTCCTAAAAACCTAACTTTGACAAGAATTTTGGAAACGTAATTGCTATTTCCAAGTGAATCATTGCATGATCTTTCTTCTCCCAAAAGGGACAAACAACATTAAGTACTCAATAAGGGTGGAATACTAGGACTAGTCTTTGAAGGGTTAGGGTAAGTCTCTCAGTAGGTGGCCACCTCTGAGGAGTATGTCCTTCTCGGATAGGATGCCAGTCCTGTAGGTCATACCAGTCTGAGTTAGCAAGTTCAGTCAAGTGGACTGTAGATTTCTAGAGTGGACAATCGATAAGTTTGGGCGTAGAGATGGAAGAGTATCTCACCCGGTAGGCCGTATACCTACCTTGTGTCAGTATGCACAAAGTGTGGATCATTATATTATCATGGCGCACAAAATGTGGTGCCATGGCTACCTTTTTTGAGTGGTTGTATTTATTGTGCACATGTATGTTTTGGAAAGGAAAACATCGCTCTTCATTTGTGAAATTTATTTAAGGCTTTCCAGGACTTTCTTTTATGGAAATTTCACAACTTTCATATATGAACTATTTTACCTGAATCACTCAAAGCACACACAGGCTTTCTGGGATTTATGTCTCACCACCTTTTATACCATGTTTTCAGGTTGATCCTGCTATGAAGGTTATTAGCTAGAGAATTGCTTATGTTTTGAAGACTCATTGTTATTTTTCCTATGTATTTCATTTAAGAGATAATAGCGGACATTTATTTATATTTTTTTGGGACTTGTTCATGTATTGCTTGGGTTGTAATAAGTTTAATTTTGAATTACTCCTTTTATTTATTTTGTGTGTCCTAGTTATAAAGACCCCTTGTCCTGTGGACAGGAGCGACATCCCCAGCCCTAATAGGGGCATAAGTAGTGGGGTGTTACAAGTGGTATCAGAGACAAGGTTTAGGTAATTATTGATAGTATACACTTTGTTTCATTAAGGTTAAATTCTCTTGACTAATCTGGCTTGTTTATGTTGTAGGATGGTTAGAATGATTAGAACTGCGAGGAAGGGGTAATAATGGCATTCACCAATCCCTATCAACCCGAAAGATTTACCAGTGCCACAACTTGCACCACAACCCGCATCTCAACCAGTCATACCCTTGGACGAGAGCAATGGTGATAAGGTTCAAATTATTAAGCCATCTCCAATATCTATAATAGGCTTAGTTACTAATAGTGAGGATGTGAAAATTGAAATGGAGTATATGCCACACCTACCCAGCCTCGTGATTGACTTGACTGCTGATAGTGATGACTAGGGAAAGATAGACTATAAATCTCCACCTAGACCTTCTTTTGTACCTCCATCCAACCATGTTGAAACTGAGAAGAGTTCTAGGAGACTTGGGAAGGAGCTAATGGACTATGAGTTCGTGAATGGGGCAAGGATAGACTTTTCTAGGAATACTAGTGGATGGTTGTATGATGCTGACACCGAAGATTCTGATGAGGATCAGGGGGCTAAGTTTTGCCATGTTTAGGAAGTTGTTAATTACTACTTTCAATAAACTCCTGTGCTAGGGGTTCATTTATGTTTAATATTTTATTTCAAAACTTATGCAAATAAGAGTACTTGGTGTACTCTAATATTGAAAAATGCACTTCTTTATGCAAAGCTTGTATCTATTTTGCTTTTGCTTAAGTCTAAATGTGAATGCATGCTAGATTTAAATGGTTTAAACTTTGATGCATAAACTTATTATCTAGGGACATAGTTTAGAGTGGCACAAAAGATCGTGCAGCAACATCCAGCAGAAGGGTTCTTGAGGCAAAACTCGTGACTCCAGAATTTGACGCGGCTCAATTATCATTGCCAAATCGGGGTAATAAGAATGAACCGGAGCAGGAAATGGGATCTAAAGAGCCTACCAGTATGACCCAAGGGCAAGCTTTTTATAAGATGACGGAGATTATGCAGACCTTATTTGAACGAAGGAACCCAAAGGGGGAAGATGAAGCTTTTGAGAGGTTTCTGAAGTTCCAATCTCCCACTTTCTTGGGAGAAGCTGAGCAAGACCAGAAAGCGGAGTATAGGGTGGAGCAGATGGAGGACATCTTTGCTACACTCCAATACACTAAGAAGCGAATGGTAAAATTTGATGCATTCAGGCTGAGAGACCCAGCTCGAGCATGGTGGCAGTGAATCCAAGAGGATTGGGAAATAATAGATCAAGATTGGACATGGGCCAACGTTGTGGAGGCATTCAGAGCGGAATATATTCCTCAATGGATATTGGAAAAAAGGGAGAACGAGTTCCAAAATCTGAAGCAAGGGAGCATGACTGTGGCTCAGTATGCTGCTCATTTTACTCAATTGTCAAAATACCGCACGAGGTTGGTAGATACCAAGCAGAAGCAAACTAGGCAATTTTTCAAGGGATTAAGGTAGAAGCTGAGAACGGCTTTAGCACATTCTTTACCGACGACTTATTCGGAGGCAGTAACTCGGCGACCCAGACTGAGAACGAGGATTGAAGCAGCATGCTACCAAGACCTTTCTTGCCGCCAAGATAACCACCGAGACCTTTTCAGAGGCAGCAACCTAATAAGTGACCTGCCATTCAATAATGGCAGAACTAGGGAAAGCAAGCACGAATGGCAGTAGCTGGTCCTGCGCAGAATCTTCCATCATATCGACACTGCGGGAAGAAGGGTTATATAGAGAAGAATTGTTGGTCCAAGGGAGCCAAGCAAAAATGCTACAATTGCAGAGATCTGACTCATCTGCAAAACGCCTGCCGAAAACTTTTCCTAATCGAGCAAGGAAACCCGACCCAGACTGCAGGAATCAATCAAGCCAATACTGCGAGAGCCTCCGGAAGTGGAACTCAGAAGCCACAAGTGAAAGCAAAGGTTTTTGCTCTTAATCGAGAGGAAGTTGGAGCAGATTCAGTGGTGGTCGAAGGTACGTTTACTATCTAAGGTCGTTCCGTTAATGTATTGATAGACCTTGGATCTACCCATTCTTATTTAAACAAGAATTATGCATATCATTTGGGTTGGGATGGAGTAGAACTACCTTTTACCTTGTTGGTGAGTATGCCCTTGGGGAAAATGGTGCAAACGGATCGGTATGTGCAGAATTGTAATATTGAAGTGGGGAAAGAAAGCTTAGAGGGAAATTTAGTAGTCTTAGCTATTGACGACTATGACTTCATTTTGGGTATGGATTGACTAGCTAAGCATGGGGCTAAAGTAGATTGTAAGAATAAGTCCATATAATTCATTAGACCAGGATGCGATGTTCTGGAGTTCAATAGCAAGCGGGTAAAGTAGTTGAAGTTTTTGATAGTTGGAGCAAAAGCCCGAAAATTGTTAAAGCAAGAAAATTTGGCCAATGTGATAAACAAGCCGAATGATCAGTGCACCCTCCAAGATACCGAAGTGGTAAGAGATTTTCCCGATGTATTTCCTGCGAAACACACTTCTCTACCTCCCAACCGAGAAGTTGAGTTCACCATTGATTTAATTCTAGGAGCGGAACCTGTATCCTGAACCCTATATCGGATGGCACCGACGGAGTTGAAGGAATTAAAGGAACAGCTAGAGAAATTGGTGAAGGAAAGTTACATAAGACCTAGCACGTCATCTTAGGGAGCTCCAGTGCTATTCGTGAAGAAGAAGGACGGGACCTTGAGGTTGTGTATCGACTACTGGGGGTTGAACAATATGACCATCAAGAATAAGTATCCTTTACCATTAATTGATGAGTTGTTCGAGCAGTTGCAAGATTCTAGTTGTTATTCCAAATTGGATTTGAGGCAGGGATATTATCAAGTGAGGGTAAAGGAGGAGGATATTCCCAAGACGGCCTTCAACAAAGATATAATCGCTATGATTTTGTAGTGATGCCTTTTGGGGTGACAAATGCCCCAGCAGTGTTTATGGATTTGATGCATTGAATTTTCCAACCCTACCTGGATAAGTTCGTGGTTGTGTTCATTGACGATATACTCATATACTCTAGGAGTCCTGAGGATCACGCAGAACATTTCAAGCTGGTATTGGAGAAGCTAAGAGAGCACAAACTTTATGCCAAATTTAGCAAGTGCAAATTTTAGCTAGATAGTATGTAGTTCCTTGGCTATGTGGTAACCAAGGATGGAATTAAGATGGACCTAGCAAAAGTTGAAGCAGTTTCAGACTGGAAGCAACTAGAGAACATCACGAAGATTCGAAGCTTTTTTAGACTGGCCGACTATTATCGGCAGTTTATTAAAGGGTTCTCAACGCTAGCATCACTATGACCTGGTTACTAAGAAAGGACGTACCATTTTTCTGGAGTGAGAAATGCAAAAAGAGCTTCCAAGAACTGAAGCGGAGGTTAATGACAGCACCTGTGTTGAGTTTGCCAATGTTGGAAAATATGTCCTCTTAGACTAGGTTTTTGATGTAAATATCGAATGTTTTATTAAAAGAATTTAATTTTAGAAATTATTTGTGAATTTACATTTTATTTGTGTACAATAACGTTTGGAAAAGACCCATTGTATTTAAGTAAGTGGTCCATGTGAATGGAGGTCTTTCACAGTAAGGTATGGATCGTGGGTTATTTAACTCATAAGCGTTCGTTCTTCACCGATTGATGAGAATGGAAATCTCATCATGTCTAGGTTATTGTGTTGTGAATTTCAAATAGGGAATGGCTTACCTTTAGCCAGTGAGTAGTCCACTCACTTCATCACATAAGTGTATTTTGAATACATAGAACATGATCTGTAGTAGTGGTTTCTTAAAGTACTATATGGTAGAAACCTAGACTACTACTGCTATAGTGTGGACTAGTACTCTACGACTTGAGTATGAGTTGGTGGTTTGATGAAGCTCGAAGCATGTACTTTGATATGCTATAGTTGAGGTTCTATCGCAGGGCCAATATATTTACATGTTGGGTATGTGTGACTAGTTAGTTAAGGTAGACTTGTACAAGATAGTTTCTATACTATATCGCCCCTTGCGGTTGTCTAAATGATCTAAATATCCAGGGCCCTGTGAAACATGACTTGGATGTTTGCTTTAGGGTAGCTCTCTTGAAAAGCGGAAACAATCCAAGAAGTCGCGGATCATTGGACTAGAAGCCTAAGGATGGTAGATGTCATTTAGAGAGGTGTTAGTACACTTTTTCCTCTTTAAATGTACGGTGATGTATAGAGGGGTATTTTAGTCATTACACCTGTAAGTCGGAGACTTTGCTAACGCATCATTGTCCTTGGGGTCAATATTTCCTTATGGTGATATTAGGAAATATTTAAAATGCAAAATAAAACTATTTATATGACAAGGATATTTTGGTTATTTTAGTAGCCAAGGCGGTGTGTTTTTTGGTCCCCAGTATAGACCGTGAGTCCTAATTAAATACAGGCTAAGGAGTTAAATTAAATTAAATGGAATTTATTTTATTTAAGTAGCCTGATTTAATTATTGGGCTAGAATTAAATAAAGGTCCATGGAGAGAGAGAATTAATTAAATTAGTTTGATGGGTTAATTAATTATTCAGGGCTTTGGCCCAGTTTGAATAATTAAAGATTATCCTGGGACTAAACTCATATAAGCTTATTTATTAGACTGGTTTATTTGGGCTGAGAAAATTAATTATTTGATTGGGCCATTAAGTTAGTTCTAACTATAATAATTAATTTAGTCCAAAACGTTAAACTAAGAGTCCATTTAAACTAAGAGTCCATTAGCCCAGTCCAGTTTAACCTAGGATTTTTATTTCGGTTAAACAAGAGGATTGGCGATGATCATTTTTTTTCCGCAAGACTTTTCTCCGTGGAAAAGAAACATGTGTGTGTCTCTCTCTCTCTCTATCCAGAAAATATTCCTTAGTTCTATAGTTGTTCACCAAACGGAATTAGGCAGGCCATATACTGGAAGATCGAGAGGTTGGTGTTCACATACATACACAGACAGAGTAGGAGACTTGTAGCAATCGCACCAGAGGTCTCTACCAACGTACCTACCCCGGTTCCACACATTCCGGTCTAACCAATTCTCAGAACGAGGAAAAGAGGTAAGAAATTTTTAACCTTGGAGTCCTGCCAGAGCCGAACTGGCACCGACTAGGGCTGTAGGAGCCGGCGCCGGCCCTGTTTGGGAATTCCTCTATTCTTAGTTTTTCTAGTTTTTTATATTCGTTTCCGCTGCATGCCCTGTGTTTTTCCCTTTCTGTGCCTTCAATTGGTATCAGAGCATGAAGGTTTTGTGAAAATATAGGGAGCATGTATCTAGTTGAATAAAACTGGACACATGTGTGTGGTTTAAACTGTGATCCTTCGCTATTTTGGTATGGATAGATTCCCTGTTAAACCTCTCGGATTGAGGTATAGGAGATGTGTAATTTATTGTTTTTCTTAGCAAATCGTGTAAGCCCAATATTAATGGGTATAGAAGGTCGGCAGTTTTTGTTGATTTCATTGTATTGGGATTGAAATCGAAGAGTCAATGGTACCAGAAGTTGCACAGAAAAACAGAGAAAATTCGCAAAAGAAAATCGCAAAAAAAAAAAAAACTACAGAAGAACTTGTCCAGACCAGAACCGGTGTCGGCTAAGCCGCCCGAATCGGAGCCGGCTAGGGTCTGGACTCACATCCGGATTTTAGGTCACCTATGGGTCCTAGTTCAGTGTGGCGAGTGCAGTGGACCACAGTACAGATGGGGTGCTCGATCTAGTGTGGCGGGTGCAGTGGACCAAGGAGAAAATTTTGATTTTTCCCATGTAATTTTTCTTGTGTTTTCCTTTTTGTTTTGGGGTCCATACTAGGCAAAGTTAATATTTTGCAATAGTTAATATTCAAGGAATATTTTTGCATAAAAAATATTAGTAAGGGATTTTAAGATTAAACAAGACCATTAATTAATTAATGTGTTTAATTATATTATCTGGACATTTAGGTTTAAAAATAGAAAAGCATGAAAATTCAACTGTTTTCTAGCATGCTATTTATTTTTATGTACCTATGTGCACGGTTTTCTCAAAGACCAAAGTCTTTGGGAATATTTTTGACAAGGAAAACATTTTTCTACAAATTAAATGGTTATTTTAACTTGAACAAAAATTAATCCCTAGATATTTTCTCAAAGGATTTAATTCTTGACATAGAAAATATATTGGATTTAGATATTTTTGTAAGTTAAAATAGAAAGCCATTTTGTTTTATTTTAGCACAAAGAAAAATTGTTTTGTCCAATAAACTTGAGACCAAAGTCTCTAGAAAGTTTTAATTGGAAATTTTTTTAAATCATTAAGTTTTTAACATGAATAAAATTACTCCATGGAAAAATCTCTCAAAGGATATAAACTTTGACATAGAGATTTTAATGAATTTAGATATTTTATTTTTGAGTTAAGGAAAAACTTAATGGAATTTTTCAAAAGGATATTTTTTAGAAAACCCTTGTTTTAAAAGACTAAGTGGGAGAAGGGTTCCAACGGCCCCACGGCTTCTATCACGATCCTTATTAGAGTTCATGGGTCCCCTCACATCACCTTGGGAGTGAACCCGTATAGGATGGGGATACCAGAAGGATCTAGATCTAATGGAATGATGTAATTATTACCCCAGGGCACGTACTATGATTAGCCAGCCCCTCATTGGAGGTTATAGTGCGAGGTATGTCCATAAGAAATGAAAGGAAATGACCATCCCTTCGATGGAGTTATCTTCTAGATCATTACCTAGAAGGGAAATTAATTTATGGTGGTCAACACACTAAGCTTAGGGAACTATTAATCTTTCAAGAAGCTATATCAGTTTTTCTAAGAGCCAAATTAATTATTATCAGTTTTGATAATGAGGATAAAGTGTATAAATTGGTTTTTATTTTCACAAACTAAATCTTTTTCTTTTATTTTTCGATTTTTCAGAAATGGTGGGAGGTTCTTTTAGTCGATTGGCCGTTATTCTCAAAGAGAATATGCTAACGGGACCAAACTATGTGGACTGGAAGAGGAACCTGGACATAATACTCACAGCGGAAGAATATAAGTATGTCCTTTTACGAAACTTGCCCTGTTATCGGGGAAGGTTCCACCACTGAAGAGCGTGAGGCTGAGAGGGCATGAAAGAAGGCCAATGAGATGGCTTGTTGCTATATGTTGGCCTCTATGTCTAATGTGCTCAAATCCAAACATGAGTAAATGGCCACTGCATATGATATAACTCAATCATTAGCTACGATGTTCACAGATAAGAGCCGGCCCGCAAGGCAGGAGGCTCTTTGAACTATCATTAACAGTAAGATGGCTGATGGAGCATTAGTTAGAGAGAACATGCTTAAGATGATTGCTGCTTTCGAAGAGGCAGAAATCTTAGGGGCTGTCATTGACCCCGAGAGTCAGGTGAATATGGTTTTCAAATCTCTACCGAATTCCTTTACTCAGTTTAAATTGAATTATAACATGAACAAGTTAGACATGAGTTTAACTGAGTTGATAAAGGAGCTCCAGATGGCAGAGAAGGTCATGAAGCTACAATCAAAGGCTATGATTGCTAAGGCTTCATCTTCTAGAACTGGGCCCAAGCTTAGAAAGTTCAAGAAGAAGAAGAGGAATGCAGCAGCCCAACGCAAAACCCAGCCCAAATTCAAACCCAAGGGCAAATGCTTCATATGTGGATTGAAGGGACACTGGAAAAAAGAGTGTCCAGATCTTCAAGCCAAGAAAAACCCCACAGGTACTATTTTCTATCTAGAGTCCATATTAATGGTTAGATCAACTTCCATTTAGATTGTTGATTCAGGAGTCACTGATCATATCCGTAACTCCTTGCAGGGGTTTAGACAGATTAGAAGACTCCAGAAGGGCGAACATGGACTACGTGTGGGAAATAAAGCACAAGTTTGGGCCCTTGCAGTGGGAGAGCTGGATCTTATTTTTTATTGTAATAGAATAGTGGTTTTGAAAGATATTTTATATGTACCAGGATTTCGACAGAATTTGATTTCGATTGCAAAACTAATAAATCAAGGATATTCTGTATCTTTCTATTCTGGTATTTCTATCAGTAGAGATGGAGAAATTTTATGTACTGGGCACATGTATGGAAATTTATTTTTCTTGAACCTTATTAACAATCAATTAAATAACGCTCAATCTAAACCTTTAACAAGGAAGAGAAAGACCAATATCAATGACTCTTATCTTTGGCATCTAAGTTTGGGTCATATCAACTCAACCAGGATTCAGAGGTTAATCCATGATGGGCCCTTGGGCTCATTGAGATTGAAAATTAGCCTCAGTGTGAATCCTGCCTAACGGGAAAGATGACCAAAAGGTCTTTTACCCCTAAGGCGGAAAGAGCTAAGGAGGTATTGAGTTTTATTCACACTGATGTGTGTGGTCCCTTGTCTATACCAGCTAGAGGAGGTTTTGAGTACTTTATCACTTTCACGGATGATTGTACGAGGTTTGGTTACATTTACCTGATGAGACGAAAGTCTGACTCTTTTAACAAGTTCAAAGAGTTTAAGGCTGAAGTGGAGCAACGTATAGGTAAATTGATCAAGACTTTACGATCGGATCCTGGTAGAGAGTACCTCCTTGGTGAATTCAAGGATTACATGATACATTATGGGATAGTATCCTGCGCCGGGGACATCCCAACAGAACGGAGTAGCTGAGAGAAGGAATAGGACATTAATGGAAATGGTCCTAGGCATGATGTCTCATGCTACTCTTCCAGTATCTTTTTTGGGGATATACCCTAGAAATAGCGGCATACATTCTAAACTTGGTGCCTTCTAAGTCAGTACCTAGAACTCCTTATGAGATGTGGACTGGGCGTAAGCCAAGTCTAAATCATCTCAAGATATGGGGTTGTCCAACTTATGTACTAGTCAAGGGAGACAAATTGGAACCAATATCAGAATTATGCTATTTTGTTGGGTATTCAAAAGGGACAAAGGGTTGTTCCTTATATCATCCTAAGGAGCAGAAAATACTAGTTAGTACTAATGCTAAATACTTAGAGGATTATCAGAGTACTTCCACGAAAGGTTCAACTAGGTTAGAACTTGAGGAGAAGTTATCTTCGGAATCAACTTCTTTTGACCAGATTGTGGAACAAGAAGAGACACAGCCTCAAGAGCCTATCTAAATGGAGCCTCGTCATAATGGGAGAGTGTATAGGGTTCCGGAGAGATGGATTGGAGAAGCTTTCGAGCTAGTCTCCGACTATCAGGAACAAGACCCCACTAGATATGAGGAGACTATTGCTAATACCGATGTAAATCTATAGCATGAAGCAATGAAAGTCGAGATTGAGTCTATGTACCTCAATCAGATTTGGGAACTTGTAGCTTCACTTGAAGGGATAAAACTCATAGGGCGTAAGTGGGTATACAAGAAAAAGAGGGGAGTAGATGGGAATGTGGAAACCTTCAAAGCTAGGCTTGTGGCGAAAGAGTATACTCAGAAAGAGAGAATTGATTATGAGGAAACCTTTTCCCCAGTAGCCATGCTTAAGTCCATCCGTATCTTCTTTACCATCGTATGTCATTTTGACTACGAGATATGGCAAATGGATGTCAAGATGCCATTTTTAAATGGCCATCTTAGCGAAGACATCTATATGTCCTAACCGGAAGGTTTTATTGCTGAAGGCCAAGAATATATGGTTTGCAAGCTTAAGAAGTCCATTTATGGACTTAAGCAGGCATCAAGAGCATGGAACATTCGCTTTGATAAGACTGTAAAGTCTTATGATTTTACTTAAAACGAGAATGAACCATGTGTGTACAGGAAACTTGAAGGCATCAATGTGGTTTTTCTTATCTTGCATGTGGATGACATTCTACTCATTTGAAATTATGTAGAGTCACTGTCATCTACAAAGGTTTGGCTGTTTAGTCAATTCAGTATGAAAGACTTGGGAGAAGCCAGCTATATTCTCGGGATTAGACTTCTTAGAAATAGGAAGTAGAGAATGTTAGGATTATCTCAAGTGGCATACATTGACAAGATGCTAGCCAAGTACAGTATAGACTCATGCAAGGGAGCTCTAATCCCTTGCAGACATGGGTTGTCATTTTCTTCAAGGGACTGTCCTAAGTTTTAAGAAGAAAAGGACAGAATGAGTAGGATTCCCTATGTTTCGGCTGTGAGAAGTCTCATGTACGCTATACTGTGTACTAGGCCAGATATCTGCTTTGCCATTGGCTTGGTTAGCAGATATCAGTCAAACCTTAGGGAGGTTCATTGACAGGCTGTAAAGCATATTCTCAAGTACCTTAAGGGAATGAGAGATTATATGCTGGTTTACAGGGTTGATGACTTGGTTCCTACAGGATACACAGACTCAGACTTCCAGAGAAAATCCACAAGTGGATATGTCTTCATCTTGTCTGGAGGAGCAATTTCATGGAGGAGCATCAAGAAATCTTGCATTGCTGACTCAACCATGGAAGCTGAGTATATGGCAGCTTTGAAGGCATCCAAGGAAGCAGTTTGGCTCCGAAAGTTCCTTTCAAAACTTGGAGTTATGCCACACATGGACAGACCGATTGTGATATATTACAATAACACTGGAGCAGTATTACAATCTAAAGAACCCAGGAACCACAAGAAGGGAAATCATATCGAGAGGAAGTACCACCTGATCCGGAATTTCATCCAGAGATGGGAAGTCGTAGTGGAACAAATTGCCTCTAAGAACATTCTAGCTGATCCATTCATCAATCCTTTGGCTAAGAGAGTCTTCAAGAGATACTTAGACGCCATAGGGGTGGGCACCTACGGACTTACTTAGTCTTAGAGTGCAAGTGGGAGATTTTTGGGAAATATGCCCTCTTAGACTATGTTTCTGATGTAAATATCGAATGTTTTAATAAAAGAATTTATTTTCAGAAATTGTTTATGAATTTATATTTTATTTATTTACAATAACATTTGGAAAAGACCTATTGTATTTAAGTAAGTGGTCCATGTGAATGGAAGTCTTTCACAGTAAGGTATGGATCATGGGTTACTTAACTCATAAACGTTCGTTCTTAACCAATTGATGAGAATGGAAATCTCATCATGTCTAGGTTATTGTGTTGTGAATTCCAAATGGGGAATGGCTTACCTTAAGCCAGTGAGTAGTTCACTCACTTTATGACATAAGTGTATTTTGAATATATAGAACAGGACCTGTAGTAGTGGTTTCTCAAAGTACTATACGGTAGAAATCTAGACTACTACTACTACAGTATAGACTAGTACACTACGACTTGAGTATAAGTTAGTGGTCTGACGAAGCTGGAAGCATGTACTTTGATATGCTATAGTTGAGGTTCTATTATTGGGCCAATATACTTGCATGTTGGGTATGTGTGACTAGTTAGTTAAGATAGACTTATACAAGATAGTTTCTATACTATGTCGCCCTTTGCAGTTGTCTAAATGATCTAAATATCCAGGGCCCTGGGAAACATGACTTGGATGTTTGCTTTAGGGTAGCTCCCTTGGAAAGCGGAAACAATCCAAGAAGTCGTGGATCATTGGACTAGAAGCCAATGATGGTAGATGTCATTTAGAGAGGTGTTAATACACTTCTTTCTCTTTAAATGTACGGTGATGTATAGAGGGGTATTTTAGTTATTACACCTGTAGGTCGGAGGCTTTGCTAACGCAGCATTATCCTTGGGGTCAATATTTCCTTATGGTGATATTAGGAAATATTTAAAATGCAAAATATAGCTATTTATATGGCAAGGGTATTTTGATCATTTTAGTAGCCAAGGTGGTGTGTCTTTTGGTCCCCAGTATAGGCCGTGAGTCCTAATTAAATACAGGCTAAGGAGTTAAATTAAATTAAATGGAACTTATTTTTTTTAAGTAGCCTGATTTAATTATTAGGCAAGAATAAAATAATGGTGCATGGAGAGAGAGAATTAATTAAATTAGTTTGGTGAGTTAATTAATTATTCAGGGTTTTAGCCCAGTTTGAATAATTAAAGATTAACCTGGGACTAAACTTACATAAGATTATTTATTTGACTGGTTTATTTGTGCTGGGAAAATTAATTATTTGATTGGGCCATTAAGTTCATTCTAATTATAATAATTAATTTAGTCCAAAAGATTAAACTAAGTGTCTAATGGCCTAGTCTAGTTTAACCTAGGGTTTTTATTTAGGTTAAACAGGAGGATTGGCAATGATGGTTTTTTCCATAAGACTCTTCTCTGTGGAAAAGAAACACACACATCTCTCTCTCTCTCTCTAGAAAATATTCCTTAGTTCTATAGTTGTTTACCAAACAGAATTAGGCAGGCCATATACTGGAAGATCGAGAGGTTAGCGTTCACATACATGCACAGACGGAGTAGGAGACTTGCAGGAATCGCACCAGAGGCCTCCACCAGCGTATCTACCCCGGTTCCATATATTTCGGACCAGCCAATTCTTAGAACGAGGAAAAGAGGTAAGAAATTTTTAACCTTGGAGTCCCACAAGAGCTGAACCGGCACTGGCTAGAGCTACCAGAGTCGGCGCCGGCCCTGTTCGAAAATTCCTCTGTTCTTAGTTTTTTCAATTTTTTGTATTCGCTTTCGCTGCGTGCCCTGTGTTTTTCCCTTTCTATGCCTTCAGCCAAAGGGAGATAAACCTTACATTTTGTATATTGATGCTTCAAAGAAAGTTTTGGGAGCAGTATTAATGCAGGATAGGAAGGTAATAGCCTGTGCCTCTCGAAAGTTGAAGCCTTATGAAGTCAATTATCCAACGCATTATTTAGAGCTGGCTGCCATTGTATTTCTTTAAAAAATGGTGGCATTATTTGTATGGAGCCGAGTATGAAGTGTTTACCGACCACAAGCGCCTGAAAATACATCTTCACCCAGAAGGACTTAAATTTGAAGCAGCAGAGATGGATGGAATTTTTGAAAGAGTATCGTTGTCCTATCAACTACTACCCCAGAAAGGCTTACGTTATTGCTGATGCTCTGAGCTGTAAAATCAAAATGGCAAGATTGAGAGTGCAGGAAATTCAAGCAGTCTAAGAAGTGTTGGATAGAAATACGAAAGTGCAAGAAGAGAGGATTATTGTTAGCAATTTGAGATTGATATCGGACCTAAGGCAGGAAATTATCAAAGCTTAGCGAAGGAATGCGGAGTTTCAACTTTTCAAGGGCAAAGAGATCAAATAGTAAAGCAGTGATTTCTAACAGGACGAAATGGGAGTGATGTATTTCCGAGATCGTTTGTGTGTACCTGATGAGCACCAGTTGAAGGATAGGATTTTTTGAGGAGGCAAATAAAAGCAAGTACGCAATTTATCCGGGAAAGGTAAAAATGTATCAAGATCTAAAAAAGACTTATTGGTGGCCCAAAATAAAGAAGAACGTGGTTAAGTATGTCTTCATGTGTCTGACTTGTCAGAAAGTTAAAACGGAGCACAAAAAGTCAATAGGATTGTTGCAACCGTTACCGATACCTGAGTGGAAATGGGAAGAGGTGACCATGGACTTCGTTACCGGACTCCCTATGGTAAGGACCTAAAAGGACGCCATATGGGTAGTGGTAGATAGATTGACCAAGTCAACACATTTCATACCGGTAAACGTAAAAGATTCAATGGAGAAGTTAGCTCAAACCTAGATGTGGGAAATAGTTAGATTGCATGGAGTGCCTTCGAGTATTATGTTCAACCAAGACTCGAGATTTAAATCCCGATTTTGGGGCAAGTTTCAAGAATCAATGGGGTCCTCAGTACAACAGCGCATCCGCAAATCGATGGTCAGTCAGAAAGGGATATTCAGATATTGGAAGATATGGTAAAAGCTTGTGTATTGGATTTCGGGGATAAGTAGATTGAATGTGTACCGTATGCAGAATTGGCTTATAATAATAGCTACTAATCTTTGATTGGAGTGGCCCCGTATGAGGTATTATATGGACATAAGTGTCAAGTACCTCTATATTGGAGTTAGTCAGAAGACGGCCACATAAGTAAGTCTGGAGAAGTCTGCATTCACGAAATGTTAGATAAGGCAAAGATGATCAGAGAAAGGTTGAAAGTGGCCTAGAGCCGACAAAAGAATTATATGGATAATAGGCGAACGAAATTGAAATTTCAAGTAGGAGATAGTATGTTCTTGAGATTGACAACGAATAGAGGAATTTTGAAGCATTCGAAAGGTAGGAAGCTGAATCCGAATATTTGAGACCGTTTTCAATAAAAGAAAGAATTGGATCGGTGGCATATTGACTGGATTTGCCGGATGGGTTGACGGGAACACACGATATATTTCACGTGTCTCAGTTGAAGAAGTATAATGCTGACCCTGCACATGTTTTGAAAGATGAAATGTTGGTATTGCAACCCAACTTGAGCTATGTGAAGAAACCGTGAAAATTTTGGACCGAAGTATCAAGACTCTCTAGAATAAGCAGATTCCTATGGTGAAGGTATAATTGGAGTATCATGGCATTCAAGATCCCACATGTGTAATGCCCCGTTTAACATCACCTTTATTATATGAGGAAAGTCATGCATTGCATAATATTTTATATGACATTTGATAACTTGAACGATTTTCATGGATATATATGATTTATGAGTTGGTTAGTTCATGAATTTACTTTGATATACATGTTAGAGGACTAATTAAACAAGAATGAGAGTTTAGGAATTTTGTTAGTCTCTTGGTGGACTTGAGCTTTTATTTTATGAGTATTATTAGATAAGTATTATTAGAAAGGAAATTGAGTAAGTGAGTAGGAGTTAATTTGTTAGTTTCTTGGTGGACTTGAGCTTTTGTTTTATGAGTATTATTAGATGAGTATTATTAGAAGGGAAATGGAGTAAGTGAGTGGGAGTTAATTTGTTAGTTTCTTGGTGGACATGAGCTTTTGTTTTATGAGTATTAGTAGAAAGAACAAGAGATGTTGTGGTTTAGTGATTACAAATAAGAGTTGTTGTGGTTTAGCGGTTGAAACAAGAATTATTGTGGTTGAAGCTAGAGTTGTAGTGGTTGAAGCTTGGTATTTAATAATTGAAGACATGAGTTTAAATCCCAACTCTTGCAACCTTTCCATTCTTATTTCTCAAAGTTCTCCTAAGCTAAACAAAAACCAGTCACACACACACTCACAAAAAGTCCAGCTTTCCTTACTCTCAAATTCCCCTCTGGTTTTAAGCAAAAATCACAGCACAAGACCCTGAGTTTTCTTCCCCTATTTCTGCCCAAAGCTGAACCAAAAATTAGTCTACACTTTTCTTATTTTCTCTCTCATTATCTAGGCTACTTTAGCACCCTAAAGCACAGCCATAAACTCATTCTATTCACTACAATTTCAGCCAAACTAAGAAGAGTGAAAGCTACCATTTTTCCCTTGTTTGTTCAAGAGTCCAAAATAAGGTGTAGTCCTTCCAAACAGCAAAACACCTAATCCTAACCTATAACAGCCACTAATCACACCCTAAACCTCTCTGCTACAAAACAAAAACAGTTCCCTTTTCTTTCCAAGATTTTGACTATCACAACTCCAATCACCACCAAAATCGAGACGACTATTAGAGGTCCTTGTAAGATTCGATTATATGCATGCCATGATGATGAGTGGATTCATATCTGGCTTTTAATCATAGAAACATTGATTAAGGAAGAAAGTGAAAAAGAGATCAAGCATTACTTTGGTTGATTATTGAGAATATCCAAGTACGTCCTTGCATAACTGTTTTGCTAAATATTACATGTTTGCAAGTATTTTTGTACAATGATATTTGAAATGTGTCAATATGATGAATTGTACTATGGTATTTTGATACTTGATTTAAGAACGTGGTCATTTTATTCTTTTAATGAGTTTGTCAAATCTCAACTTTTAAACTGAAAATGATTTTCTTACTTTATCACTAAATATTTTGGAAAACGTATTGTGGAAAGCCATGTTTTGGAAAGACAAGCTAATTAATGATTGTGAAAACAAGAAAAATTATTCTGTCCCTAAATGGGGAGCGTTGAGTACTTAGTGGGGGTAGGTTAGTGGTCCTAGTTTTGAAGAGTTAGAGTGAATTTTCTAGCAGAAGGCCACCTCCAAGCGACAGTACTACTTTGTCAAGCTAGTCCGAGCTAGCATATGGGTCTATGTAGACTTTATTTATCTGGGTTGGATAACCAGTGTGTTGGGTATAGAGATGGAGGAGTATCTCACCCTAGTGGGAGGATCCCCCACTGCCCATTTTTGAAAGGTTACATTGGGATGCTATCATGGTAGTAACCATGATAAGGATTGTTATACTATTGTTTGAATCATTGCTTATCCCTACATATTGAACTTATGATTATAATAAGATGATAATAAGATGATGATTTATTGAGAACTGCTTTGGATATGATGAGCAATGCTCATTTGAATAATTGTTTATTGACGAAAAGTCTTGCAAACATGATTTGATTTTTGGGTTTTGATAAACTTTCATGCGCGAAATGTTTATATATGACATTTGCACACAGGGGACTTACTGAGATGCCAATCTCATACTATTTTACATCATATTTTCAGGGGAGTGCTTTTATTGAGATGGTTGAAGAGATAAGAGATGACCTTCATTTTATTTAGTTATGCTTTGTATTTCTTTTGAAAGATGATTGTTAGTTTTAGATTCTCAGACTTGTATAAATTTTAACTTTGGTTATAATAAGATTATCGAGAATTTTATTTAGTCATTTTCGTTTCTTTTATCCTTCGTTATAAAGACCCTTGGTCATTTAGACAGAGCGACATCCCACCTATTTAGATACGTAGGTAGTGGGTGTTACAATTGGTATCAGAGCCTAGGTTTAGGCAAAGGATATTATTGAGAAGTACCTAACTTCTAGGAATTGAGATTTGTGGAATAGGGTGTGAACCTTAGGGAGTGAGAGTAGTTCTGATTTCTTTATATTTCCTTTTAGGATAACTAGAAGATTTGCAGCTGTGACCTGAGATTGGCCATTTATGTGCGGTCTCGCGAGTGGTAGAGCATCTAGCCCTATACCTATATTGGATTTCTTATCATCTGAGTCAGAGACGGAACCTGAGGGTGGATGGATCCCTAGTGAGGATGTGATTGACCATGAACTGCCTATGATGGAAGACTTAAGTATAGGGGAGGGACCCGAAGATCCATTGTCGGAGATACTTGCACTTGAGTGGAATGGGGGCTTGGCAGCGTATGAAGGTGATGATGAGGGGGAGATCGGAGGTGGAGGAGCAATTGGAGATGAGAGTGAGGATGAGTTAGGAGGACTTGGGGTCGAGGGAGAAATAGGAGAGCTCGAGGCTGAGGTGATTGAGGATGAGGATAGAGTAGATACACCTGCGACCCCCTCTATAGAAGAAGCAACCCCAACGTTGCTGGGAAATGAGTCTTATGAGTTGGAGTCTGGGAGACTTAATAGTGCACTGATGCTGGCTATGGAGAAACTGAGGGATGCAGAGTTAAGAGCTAAGTTAAGGGGTAGAGACCCTGGAGAGTTCATGCTAGGGCGGCCTAGGAAGAAGCATAGATCCTTTGATTTTGCAAGAGATTACGCTGTAGATTGCAACATAGATCATGATAACAGCAATGCGGGTTGGCTAGTGGAACCTCTCTCAAAGACTTCCGAGGATTCCAGCGACTCTAGAGAAGTGTAAAGTTTATAGGATTCTTAGTGATTATTCTTTTATTTTCATGAAGAGATGTTCATTTATTTATTTGATTCAGCAGTTACTCTTTATTTTGGATTTTTTTTTTTTTTTTTTTTGCAAATTGGGTTAATGAAAACATGATTTTATTGATTTTGATATACTATTTGGAGTATTATTCGTGAAATTCATTTCTCATCGAATTGCAAATTGTTTCTAATCCATGAGCCAATTCATTGCATGTCATAAACGTTTCCCCGAATAAATCTTATATTGGGTGCAAATAAATGGCACAAAGACGTAAAGCTGCAGGACGAGGTAGGGCTACTAAGGAGAGCGAGTTATCGTCTCCCGAGTCTAAGCAAGCGCAGCGATCCATACCAGAGGTGGAGGAGGATTCCGAGTAGGAGCAAGAGTTGACATCGGAAGGGTCCAGAGAGGTGACCATGGGGCAAACTTTTAACAAAATGGTTGCCATTCTTCAACATTTGACTGAGAAGGTGGACCAGGTGGATAAGAAAGCCCCTAAGGGTAAAGATGAGGCACTGAAACGATTCTTGAAATTCCAACGTCCAACGTTCCAAAGAGAAGCGGAACAGGACGAGAAGGCGGAATAGTGGATTGAGCAGATGAAGGATATTTTTGCGACGCTTCAATATACCAAGAAAATGAGGATGAAGTTTGCCGCATTCAGGTTGAGAGGACCTGCCCGAGATTGGGGGCAACGAATCCAGGAGGACTGGGAGAGGGAAGATTATGACTGGACATGGGAGAAATTTATTGAGGCTTTTAGAGTAGAGTACATTCCACAATGGATAATGGAGAAAAGAGAGGATGAGTTCCAAACCCTTAAGCATGGAGGAATGACAGTAGCCCAGTATTCTGCATGGTTTACACAACTGTCTAAGTACTACATATGTTTGGTGGACACCAAGCAGAAATAGACCCGGCAATTTGTGAAAGGTCTCAGGCAGGATTTGAGGAAAGCACTGGCTCTATCTCCACTGGCAACATATACAGCTGCAGTTGACACAGCGACCCGGATGGAGAATGAGGACAGGAACCGGCCATTCCAACCAAGTCGCCCACTAATGAGACCTCTGACTAACAAGCGACCCGCTGGTCCGATGCAGTAGGAAAACATGGGAAAACAACTAAGGATAGTCCCACCTGATCCTGTGACGAATGCACTGATGTGTTGGAACTGTAGGAGATGAGGTCATGCTGAAAGGGATTGCTGGTCCAATGGAGTACCAAGGAGGTGTTTCAACTGTGGAGATCCGAACCAACAACTGCCCTAAACTACTCAGGATGGGGTAAGGAGTTCAACTCAACCAGTTGGGGTAAATAAAGAAGCACTCGTTAGCACGACTGAAGGAGGAGGCCAAAAACCTCAAGTGAAAGCTAAGGTCTTCACTCTGAACCGGGAAGAGGTTGGAACCGATTCGGCAGTGGTTGAAGGTGCGCTTTTTGTTTAAGGTCAAGCTATTTCTATTTTAATAGACCCTGGATCGACCTATTTATATGTGAACGATGAGTGTCCATGCCATTTGGGTTGGGATGGAGTAGAAATGCCTTATACCATGTTAGTGAGCACCCCCTTGGGAAGGTAGAAAGATGGGAGTAGGGTGTGATATTCTGGTCGGGAAGGAGAATTTAAAGGCAGACATCATAATCCTACCTATCGTTGACTACAATTTGATTCTAGGTATGGATTGGTTAGCGAAACATAGAGCAAGAGTGGATTGCAAGATCAAGACGGTGCAGCTTATTAGACCCAGATGTGACGTATTGGATTTTAGCAGGAGAAATGTGAGGAAGTTGAAATTCTTGATAGCAGGCGCAAAGGCACGAAAAATGCTAAAAAAGGGTTGTGTAGGATATCTGGCTTATCTCATCAATAAGCCCAAGGATCAATGTACCTTGGAAAGCATTAAGGTGGTGAAGGACTTTGCAGATGTATTTCTGGCTGAGCTCACTTCTCTTCCACCATCACGAGAAGTTGAGTTCACTATCGATCTAGTTCCTGGAGTTAAGCCGGTATTGAAGACTTCCTATCGGATGGCACCCACGAAATTAAAGGAATTGAAGGAACAACTAGAGGAGTTGGTTAAGAAAGGGTATATAAGACCTAGTACGTCACCTTGGGGAGCCCCAGTGTTGTTTATAAAGAAGAAAGATGGGACGCTGAGGTTGTGTATAGACTATAGAGGATTGAATAACTTCAAGATCAAGAACAAGTACCCCTTGGCTCTAATTGATGAGTTGTTCAATTAGTTGTAAGATTCTTGTTACTTCTCCAAATTAGACCTCCGGCAAGGTTATTACCAAATACGAATCAAGGAGGAGGATATTCCTAAAATAGCCTTCAACACTAGATATGTGTACTACAAGTTCGTAGTGATGCCATTTGGAGTAACTAATGTACTTGCTATTTTCATGGATCTTATGCACAGAGTTTTTCAGCCATTTTTGGATAAGTTCGTAGTGGTGTTTCTAGACGATATTTTGATCTACTCTAAGAGTCCTGAGAAGCATGCGGAGTATCTGAAGTTGGTACTGAATAAATTGAGAGTGCATAAACTCTATACTAAGTTTAGCAAATGTGAGTTTTGGTTGGACTCAGTGGCTTTCCTTGGTCACGTAATATCTAAAGATGGAATCAAAGTGGACCCATCGAAGGTCAAGGCTGTCTTAAATTGGAAGCAATCGGAGAGCGTAATTGAAATCAGGAGTTTCTTTGGTTTGGCAGGATATTACCGCCATTTTATTAAGAACTTTTCTACACTGGCGACGCCGATGACCCGATTGATAAGGAAGGATATGCCATACGTCTTGAATGATAAGTGTGAGAAGAGCTTTTAAGAGCTTAAGAGAAGATTGATGACGGTACTAGTATTGAGCCTACCTGAAGAAGGTAAGGCCTACTCTATGTACATGGATGTGTCTAAGGAAGGTCTAAGGGCGGTGCTGATGCAAGATAAGAAAGTTATCGCCTACGCATCTAGGAAGATGAAACCACACGAGGTAAACTATCTAACGAATGACTTGGAGTTAGCAGTGATAGTGTTTGCTTTGAAAAAATGGTGACACTATTTGTATGGGGAGAAATATAAAGTTTTCACGGATCATAAGAGTTTGAAGTACATATTCACGCAAAAGGACTTAAACTTAAGGCAGAAGAGATAGATGGAATTCTTGGAGGAATATAAGTGTCCAATTAAGTACCATCCGGGGAAAGCGAATATGGCAACTGATGCATTGAGTCGGAAGGTGAGGATGACTAGCCTGAGGGTGCAAGAGGTACAAATAGTACTGGAGTTCTTGAGACAAAAGGCAGAAGTGGGAGAAGGGAAAATTAGTTTGAACAACCAGAGGATGGAGCCTGAGCTAAGGCAAGAGATTAGTGAGGTTCTGTGGAATAATCAAGAATTTCAGACCTTCAAGGTAAAGGAAGCAAAGAGAGGAAATAAGGAGTTTCGGACGGATGAAACGGGAGTGACGTACTTCCGAGAATGGCTATATGTACCGGACGACCCCGTATTGAAGAGAAAGATAATGGATGAGGCTCACAAGAGCAAGTATACTATTCATCTGGGAGAAGTAAAGATGTATCAGGATTTGAGAAAGGCCTACTGGTGGCTAGGAATGAAAAGAAATGTGGCACAATACGTCTCTACTTGCCTAACGTGTCAGAAAGTAAAAGCGGAGCATAAGAGGGCAGCCAGATTGCTACAGCCGTTGCCTATTCCCGAGTAGAAGTGGCAAGAGGTAACGATGGACTTTGTTACTAGACTACCTATGTCAAAGACTTTGAAGGATGTCGTTTGGGTTGTGGTTAACAGGTTGACCAAGATAGCTCATTTTATTCCAGTAAATGTTAAGGATTCTATGGAGAAGTTGGCTAAGACCTACATTCGGGAAGTGGTTAGGTTGCATGGTGTACCATCAGGGATCATATCCAACTGGGATCCTAGGTCCCTTTCAAGATTTTGGACCATGTTTCAAGAGTCAATGGGGATGACTCTGAAGCTCAGCACTTCTGCTCATCCACAGACTGATGGACAGTCCGAGAGAGTCATCCAGATATTGGAGGACATGCTTAGGGTTTGTGTGTTGGATTTTGGAGATAAGTAGATAGATTGTATAATGCTCAGCAAACAAAGTACTTTGGAGATCTCAAGTCTAAGGATACTTTTACATTTGCTATATTGATATTATATCACTGGCACTGAATAGTTATCCATGTAATTTTCTCAAAGCTAGGTTATGCAATGAACTTGTTCTATTAATAAGTATCCATGTGTTAACTTTGAGTATCTCAATACTCACAGATATGAGAACCACCGCCTGATCAAATCAGGAAGTCTAACACATGCTAGTCTTAACGCATTAATGATGTCCAATCTCAGTAATACTATGACTAGGGACTATTGAAGTACTAACACTATACAGTGTAGCATGAATCTCATATCATGATCTCTATCATGATTTCCTTAACACAGTATTATACTAGGAACTTTATCGAACAGTTATATTACTTAAACGTAAACAAAAGAATCTGTAAGAAAATAATGTCTTTTATTAAAATAAAGTATGTCATATACAATGTACAAGTGATTGTCTCTAGGGCACAACACTAATAGTAACATCTTAAAAGTCTTATTTGCATGCCTTGAAAGAACTGAGGTTGAATATGTCCTATCACATATAGATTACACATGTTAATCTACATTAATGTTTATCATAAATCAAAACACCACAGAATGCCCATCGGGCTGGCAAATGTGTTTAGCTTTAGCATGGAAATTTTTCCTGGGGAAAGCCAAGGCTTTAGCAAGGAATTATTTTCCTAGCTAAAGGTCACCCTTTGGTGACAACCACCTTTAGCGATGATGTTTCAACGATAATATGGCGAGGAAGCTTTTTTTCCTCGCCAAAAGCCTTTAGCTAGGAAATTTTGGCATCTGGTAAGAAAAATGTTTTGTCATCAAAGCCTATTTTTCTTGTAGATAAACATTTTAGAGTTATTTTTCAAGACACAAATTTTAATAATTGGGAAGAAATATTTACAAGTCCTTTCAATATACTTTTGTAAACATTGTTGTTTGCCTTTTTTTTTTTTTAAATAATGGAATAGAAGAAATATTTGGATAATAAACTACTCATAAAAATAAAATTTTGAAACCTTGTATCATAACCCAATATCCTGAAACCCTACATCATTATTAAGTACTATGAAATCCTGCATCATGGTGCAATGGATGATAAACCTACTGGGTCAGCTACTCTTCTATCTCTCATTCAAACTTACTGGTTATCTGTCTCTAGATAACAATTTACTTGGACTAAGTTACTAGCTTGAATTAGCCTAACTTACTAGTACTAACACCTTATCCAGAAAGAGTTAATCTCTCAGAGGTGGTCTCTTATCAAAAGACTAGCCATAACCTTTTAAAGCTAGTACTAATAGCCTACTCTTATTGAGTACTTAATATTAAATTATTCCATTTATGAATAATCTAAAAAAACACTTAGTTACCTTGAATACATAAACATGGTTTAGTGTAATTTTTGTATAAAACTTTTATTAAGTAAAATCAATATTTTCACTAAAAATCTTTGTTGAAACAAAATGTTATTTAGAATAAAAGAGAAATATTGACTATGCTTGCATTCCAAGAATATAATTGCTTTGTCATAAAATAAAGATCAATTAACTTGCAATTAGTGCATTATTCAACAAAAAATTTATGCAAGGACTTGATCTTTTTCACATTGAAATCAAATGCCTGATCTTGCCTTTGTTGACAAAGCCCCAAAACCGACTATCAAAAAAATACAAAACCCAATCATAATTTCACCCAACATTCCATCCAAAGTCACATTTCAAATATGTGCATGCAACTTACTAACTAGAACATGCTTAATAGCACAACTTATATAGTTCCTTAAATATCTCAATTATATCCTTCATCGAAGGTTCAAAGTGTATGTGAATTCATGTTGATCATATCACATGGAGTACAATATTAAGTCATACTTAAGCCATGACTCTAATATCAAGAGATCATAAAATATCAAATAAACCTAAATGCCACATATGGCATCCTTACACTAGGATTCTATTCTTAGAAAAATAAATAGAAAATCTGCATCGTATCACATAATAATATCACACTAGCATGCTAAATCATAATGGATCATCTTATGATTCACAACCTTAATATCGCCATTAGAACTAGTTCATCATAAGGTCAATATAATATTAGCATCACCACACTTTCAACATCCCCATTAAATGTCATAAATCATATATGTCACCTTATCTTACGTGCAATATTCTTCAAAAAATTCTATCACCATTATGTGTCAACATCTAACAAATTAATTTCATTACAGTACCTAAACATGCTTCCTTATACAACCATGAGTTCTCAACTTTAATAATAGAACATTTGATCAAGATATGAAAATACAAAGCAAAGATTACTTGTTTTGGAAGATCTTTTGTTTGCTTTTTTGGAATAGTGGCTATTGTTTGGTGCTTTTCAAGGTTGACTGATAAAAGTACAGTAAATTTCACCTTTTCAATGAAAAAGGTAACTCGAGTAGAAGAGTGACAAGGAGCAAGAAAGGTTGTTAGTGTCGGACAAAAAAGAAGGAAGGAGTCACTACAAGAAAAGGGTAAAATTGTGAGCACATTATCAGTCATAATTCAGTCGCAAAAATAGCAATTGCGATTGATTTGCTATCGATAAGCCCAGATATGCTAGAGTAGTAGCAAAAATAGAGTTTGCGACCGATAGATGTTTGATCGCAAATTGCAACCTCAATATGGTCACAGAAGCATCGCAAATTTCGTTGTCGTGTTGCGTCACATTTTACGATCTTACTACTGAATTGTGACCGCGCATCGCAATTTTTATTTTTTGTAAAATGCAGTGTCGGTCACAAATTGGTTGCAATCTGCGACCAAATTTTTTCAATTTTTATTTGATTAGTTGCTCAATTCGGTAATTCGGTCGCTAACATGCAACTACACAGTGTGATCCATTTATAACCCAGAAATGCCCATTACAAAAACACATTTCTCCCATTCAACAACCCCCACTCAACATATCACACTTAAAACCCAGAAATGCCCTATTACAAAAACACATTTCTCCCATTCAACAACTACCACTCAACATTCAAATCTCCGGTTTCTCTTTAACAACAACTACTCAACATCCCATGTTTCATGAACAACACTCAATATTTAAAACACATGCAATTCGAATAGCATATAACAAGTATTTCACATAGAAAATTAATGTTCCAATGAACATAAAACTTAAGCATTCATTCACATTAAATCTAAAAGTTCTAGAAAATGTGATAAGAGTAATAAAACTTAACCATTCATTTATAGATGGATAGGAAAGAATACAAAATATATCAAGTTAAATCATTGTCATTAGATTCTAAGTCACCAACAGCAGTAGAAACATTGTTCACGCATATACTCCTATTGCTTCCTCATAGCTCATCTAAAGTTTACTACATCTTCTTTTGTTGGTCTATCAAAAATTGAATTTGCTCGTCTTTAGTGGCCAACTTCTTTTCCACCTTGCTAAGCTTGGAAGTAATGTTACTAATTGTCTCCCTTTTTGCAGAAGAAACTTGGGACTAAGATGCACCAATTTGCTTTTTTTTTTTTTTTTCTTTGATTCATTTACTTTCGGAGCCCATCCCATACACATAACCTTTATTTAGCCTCCCACAGCAACAGTAAACAATTTTTTCTCATCCATGGATTGTGAGGAACATGAAGAGTCTTGAGTTTGTTGATTTTTGTGCTCAACAAGGGAACCAAATTTTTCCTAAAAAATAAGACTTATAAATTAGGACATACAATCTTATGTTGACGAAGGAAAAGAAAATGTAAACATCAATGAGAAAGCAAATATCAACCTAAGTTTGTTTAGGTTTAGGGTCTACGAATTATCCTTTTTTTAGACAATCTGTCTAAACAGCCTAGACTTGTTCCTAGCATTTATGGTATGCTAATTGACCCCCCCCCCCATGTTCTCTCTTTGTACAAAAATGTAAAAAAGTGAAAAGCATTCATAATACTAGTGTGATGTAGTAGGAGTGAGAATAATGGGATGGTAAAAGTGGCAGCTAAAAAAAAAAATTGTGAATTTTATCATACCATCCTAGCTTCTTGCTCCAGAAAGGAGACAGATCCACTAAAGTGTCTAGATGCACAATGGCAAGCATTGCGTATGGTCCTATTCAATGACATTTGCTTGCTTTTCTTCACATAACCTTCCTTAGCCCATTCTTCACACAACTTCTGATAAACAGTATCAGAGATCCAATGTGGTTTTTGTTGGGATTTGCCAACTCTGTGTAAGTGATCTTTTAATCTACTTGCACAATAAGTGTCCCATGCCCTCCGGATACTCCCCTCATGTAGAGGATCCCATCTATACAATTTCTGCAAAAGGAACAGTATGATTAAGTTAAAAAGAAATTTGATGCAAGAATATTCTAAAGTAGAATAAACATAAAATGAGGTATTTGTTACATCTCTAGCTGAATAGAACATGTCCAAGTGAATTGAAATAGGTAATTTATTTTCTTGAATTATATGAGAGACTACTAAAACTATACATGTCATTTATGGAAAAAAAAAAAAGAGGAGCATGTGAAATAGGTAAAATATTGTTTCTTTAATAAAACAGCATTCCAAGAAGTAGGAGCAGGTGAAAAGTACCATGAACTCACCCCACCATACTTCTTTAACCTCTCCGGGCACCATAGCAAAATTGAGATATGGTCCAAAATACCTCTTATGAATGATATTACTGATGGACGATGCACACTTTGATTGCAAAGTCATCCTGTTTCGTGTACATGGCATTATAACATTGAAAGTTAGAATAAAAATGACTTAGGCAAATAACATATGAAAACATAAATTACATTATGAATCTAATGACAAACACAAATTACCGTACTATACTTATGTATCACCATATGGCTCAATTAATGTCCTTGCATCTAGTACACTAGATGAGTCATATAATACAATTGTGCTACTTAGAGTATTAGCCTCCGTCCCTGATTGTGACCCTGTCACAGGAGAAGTGCGAATATGCAGCACTGGTGAAGGGTGACCGCCAAGGCTGGATAAGGCTGAGAAGTAGCACTAGGAGAAGAATGAGAATGGTACTCCTCGGAAGAGTGGTCTGTATTGTTGATGTAACACCCCATAACTTAGGCCCAACAGGGCCGGGGATGTCGCCCCGTCCAAAGGATAAGGGGTTTTTATAACTAGGTCACATGACAAAAAAAAAAACTTTGAAATTAAAACTTATTACAACCCAAATATTCAAGAACAAATCCAAAATAAAATTGTTTACTCTCATCTCTCAAAGAATTATATAAAATAAATAACACAATATCTTCCAAAGTAGGCAACAACTAGCAACTCATCCCTACAGTAGGATCGACCTGAAATCATGGCAAAAAGGGTGATGAGATAAAAATCTCAGTAAGTTCGTATGTGCTTTGAGTGCTCAGGTAAAACAGTTCATGTATGCAAGTTGAAACATTTCATAAGAGAAAATGCTGGCAAGCAGTAAATAAGGTTAAATTAAAGAGTGGTGTTTTCTTCTTTTCAAACAAAAAAAGTGCACAATAAATACAACTACTCAAATGGGCGGCCATGTTACCACACGTTGGGCTCCATGTCCATACAACGGTCAGAATGCCACACATTATGCAGACTAACAAAAAGTAGATGTACGGCCTACCGGGTAAGATACTCCTCATTCTCTACACCCAAACAAAACCAGTTGTCCACTCCAGTAACACACAGTCTACATGACTGAAACTTGCTAGCTCGGACCGGCATGACTAAGTAGTACTGTCGCTACTCCAAGTTGAGTTCATCTTCTGGAGGAGGCCTCTTGCCAGAAGACTCATTCTTACTCTTCAAAACTAGTACTACTAGCCTACCCTTATTGAGTACTCAACGTTGATTGTCCCACTTGGGAGAAAATTGATAAAACATAGCTTACTTGAAAAGTGCAATTAAGGGTTCCTAAAGTCTGTATCAAAACTAGTTTTAGAAACAGTTTGGAGTTTGAGCAAAACTGCATGTTGATTTTAAAATAATTTATTTGACTAAAACAAGAAAAGAAACAGTACTTAACTGCCTTTACAAAATAAGTGTTCACATGCTTCGAGTTTGGCTTGCCATAGTAACCTTTTACAATAAACAAGTTTTATGCAGGAGCTTACTTGATCCTTTGCTTGAGCTAATTCAAATATCCTCAAAAGCTGACCTAACCTCGCCTAGGGTAAACACAAGCCATAATTAGACTCAAGCCAAATTTGCTTCCATAAATAATCCTAGCTCAACTTGCTACAATCATGACCCTAATGTCCCAAACTTTAAGGCTAGATGATAAAAAGAATTTTATAAAATAAATATAGCTTGATAATAAAATAATTAGGGATGGTGAAATAATTACTAATAAGTTATAGGTTCAAATATAATCTTTGTTATTAATAAATAAACTATGGTTTATTTGATGAAAGGTCCTAAGTCCTAGATGATTTTGTTAAAATAATAAATTAATACTATTCTCTTAATTAAAAACTAATAGTTAGAAAAATAATTGATAAATAAAATTAATAATAAGTAAATTTTAATGTATTTTGATTAAAGATAATAAATAAATAGTATTTATGAATATATGACATATAGGATTAATATTTTACCTATTATGATTATTTATATAAAAGGCTTTATTTAATGTTATTATATATAATATTTATATATTTTATTTTTAATAAAAGACATCATGCATATGGAAAAAATATCATCAATCCAATTCCAAATCTTCCTAGGATTTTCAAAATCATTAGAAGAAAATATAGCACTAATTTTTATTAATGCAATAAAATTGGATAACTTAATTAGTTTAGGATCAATAAGGTTATGATCATAATTCTCTTATTGCTAACCATAATCATGAACATAGACTCTACCACCAATCCACAACTATTCAATTCATGAATAAAAGCATAGATCCATATCTACCATCACATGATCCAAACTCCACTAACATAATCATATGCATGGCTTCAATAAGAATACAAGAACAAAAAACCCTATTCACCAATGGTGACATAATATCTATCATGCCTAATCATTCATACTAACTCACGACATGAAGAGCATGCAACAAAACCCAAAACATCATAAAACTTAACCAAGACAAATCATCCTCATACTTTAATCTCAACTCCATTATATAAATACATACTCAATCACCAATCATATTCCATCATTTTCTAACTACATCTAAGAGACATGTATCTAGAATTTAAAGAGAAGGTTGAAGAGGCTTACTTGAATGATGACTACCTTGAAGAAGTCACAAGAGAATCCTCACACTTGGAAGGCTTGATCCGTCCAAGGAGAAAGAAGAAAAATGGCCATGGTTGGAACGACCATTTCGGCCAAGCGCGCAGAGAGAGAGAGAGAGAGAGAGAGAGAGAGAGAGAGAGCATTAGTACTTTATTTTAAAGATTGAAAAGGAATGGAAGATGAATATAATCATTCATGGTTATCTTGAGAGAGTTCTTGAATTTTCAAGAAAAATTCTGGTTTTGATCTAAAAGTAGAATTTTCATTTCAGCATTTGATGTTATAAATTGTAGAAATGGATTCTAGAGGATTAGTAGATGTGATCTAGAGTTTTTGGAGAAGATTGGAGGTGTTTAGGGTGGTCTTAGGCTTGGAGAAATGTGGCGTGTGTTCTTGGTGTGCTTTGGAGAAATGGAGAGAATGGAGAGAGCTAGACGAAATCTGTTGAGTGGTACTGGCCGAATAGATTGGAGAATTCTTGTGATTGAATTTTCAGATTAGGAAAAGAAGGAAAGCTGGTTGTTTGAAATTCAAAAGGGGTAATTTAGGGATTGAATTAAGGTAGAAAATATGGTAAGAATAGCTTGGTTGATGGAGCTCTTTGGAGGCTTCACAGGCCGACTGGCTTGGCTGGGATTTTGCTGAGATGAATGATGTTTGAATAGGTTATGGGGTGGCCGAAATTTAGAGTGTAATGGTGAAAGATTTTCTGGTTGTTTGAAGCTTAATCCAAGGAGTTTTCATGGAGCAATTTGCTGGAATTATGAATTTCAATTGGAGGCTTGATTGTAGTGATTGATGGAGTGATTTAAGGAGTAGCCATGAAGCTTCATTCGAGCAGATCAATGGTATGGGTGAAGGAGTTCATTTCATGGCTGACTTATGTTAGTTTCACAGAAAATTGGAGTGAGTTTCAGACAAGGTTGAAGAAGAAACAAGGCTGGAATTTCTGGTTGATCATTCTCATGGTTTGTTGGAATTTTTGTGCAGATTTTTCTGCAATGTTCTAGCCGAATTGCAGGAGGTTTGAAGAGGTATTGGAGGGTCCCTTATGGCTGGTTTCCAGCCTTCTTTATGTAGGAATGACAGGGTTGAATGGCTGGTTGGAAAGGTGGAAGAAACATCTTGGTTCTTGGTCTACCAAGCTGCGAAAACTGCCCAGAAATTTTTTTTGTTTGCACAGCTTTTGTGCAGTCCAGTTTTTGGTCAAAGTTTTCAATCTTCAACCTGTGTAAATTGGCTATTTTTCTAGCAGCATTTGAGTGGAAAGAATGGCTGAAGTTTTCAAAAGTTGGACTAAGTAAGAAGCTAGAAAAATTTCCAGTTTGCTACAAGAAGAAGATGATCACTCATAGAGTGGAGTTTGAAGGTTCAACCATGGAGATTAATTCTCTTGGAAACCTTCCTTAACTCCTTCCATTTTTTAGCCAAAACTCCATCCTCTAAGAATTATTTTTGAGCTTCCAAGGTTAATAAACCTTGCTGAAATTTCTGGAAATAAAAATGGCTCGGATAAATTAAGCAACTTAATTGATCAAGAATTAAGGTAAGCTAGAGAGCAAGAAGGGTATGAATACCTTAAGAATTTTTGTATGGCACAAGAGTAGGATTAGGACATTTCTTTCATGTTTCCCCTAGGTCAACACTCCTACTCCTCCCTATGGCATGCAAGGGCCGAAAATTCTCACCTATCTAAAATAAAATTTAATCATGCTAAAACTTAAATGATGGGATTTGAACTCAAAACCTTAGAGATAACTTCCAAAGTTCTAACCACTAAACCACACTAACTCTTGTTCTTATTTTCTAACCAAAATATTTTTCCTATTTAATCCTTAAGCTATCTCCCTATTTCCACTTCTAGTAAAATTACCATTTTGCCCTTCCTACTCAATAAGCAGAATTAAGCCTTCTAAACTATAAATCACGATTCCAAAGCACCTAAAATCATTCAAAAATAAATTTATGCATGCAAAAAAATATGATATGCATCTCGACCCCCTTACTCTAGGGTAGGTTTTAGATGGGGCTTCACAGTTGACTGCCTATCGGTTTGCGGATGCGCCGTCGTACTGAACTTCAGACTCGACCCTATTGATTCTTGAAATTTTCCCTAAAATCGAGATGTAAACCTTGGATCTTGGTCAGACACAATACTTGAAGGCACTCCATGCAGTCGGACTATTTCTCGCACATAGATTTAAGCTAACTTCTCCATGGACTCTCTTACATTCCCTGGTATGAAATGTGCCGATTTGGTCAGTCGATCCACCACAACCCATATGGCATCCTTCTAGGTCCTTGACATAGGACGTCCAGTAACAAAGTCCATGGTACTGACAACGGTTGTAACAGTCCCGCTGACTTCTTATGCTCCGCTTTGACCTTCTGACAGGTGAGACATGTCGAGACATATTTAACCATGTCCCGCTTCATTCCGGGCCACCAATAGGCCCTCTTCAGATCCTGGTACATTTTGACTTCCCCCGGATGAATGCGTACCTGCTTTTATGCGCCTCTTCCAAAATTCTATCTTTCAATTGATGTTCTTTGGGGACACACAACTGATCTCTAAAATACAAATCTCCCACTTCGTTTTGCTGGAATTCACTACCTTACCGTGTAAGTTCCTTGTCCTTGAAAAGCTGAAATTTTGCATTACCTTGCTGGGCTTCAATAATTTCCCGCCTTAGATCTGGTACTAACCTCAGTTTGCTAACAACGATTTTCTCCCCTTGCACTTCTGTTCTTCTATCCAACACATCCTGAACCACTTGAATCTCCTACACTCTTGATCTGGCCATACTGACTTTTCTGCTCAGGGCATCAGCAACAACGTTGGCCTTCCCGGGATGATAGTTGATTGGACAACAGTACTCTTCCAAAAATTCCATCCATCTTCGCTGTCTCAGATTCAAATCCTTCTGGGTGAAGATGTACTTCAGCCTCTTATGGTTAGTGAACACTTCATATTCAGCCCCATACAGGTAATGTCGCCACTTCTTTAATGCAAACAGAATAGCAGCCAACTCTAGGTCATGCGTAGGGTAGTTGACTTTATGAGGCCTCAACTTTCGAGAAGTATAGGCGATCACCTTTCGGTCTTACATCCAAACTGCTCCCAATCCTTCCTTCGAAGCATCGATATACAGAGCTTAAGGCTTACCTCCCTCTGGCAGACTCAACACTGGTGCCGTCATCAATCTTCGCTGCAGCTCTTGGAAACTCTTCTCACACTTTTCACTCCAAACAAATGGTACATCTTTCCTCAGCAGACAGGTTATAGGCGATGTGAGCGTTGAAAATCCTTTGATGAACCTCATATAGTAACCAGCTAATCCCAAGAAGCTTCGAATCTCGGTGATACTCTCCAGTTGCTTCCAGTCTGACACTACTTCAACATTTGCTGGGTTTGCCTTGATTCCATCCTTAGTCACCACGTGGCCAAGAAATTACACTCTATTCAGCCAAAATTCACACTTGCTAAACTTAGCGAACAGCTTGTGCTCCCGTAGCTTCTCCAATACCAGTTCTAGTTATTCTGCATGCTCATCCGGACTATTGGAGTAAATTAGGATGTCGTCAATAAAGACCACCACAAACTTGTCCAAATAGGGTCGGAACACTCTATGCATTAAATCCATAAATACTGCTGGAGCATTGGTTACCCTGAATGGCATTACCACGAACTCATAATGTTCATATCTGGTGTTAAAGGTCGTCTTGGGGATATCCTCCTCTTTCATCCTCACTTGATAGTACCCTTGCCTCAGGTCTAATTTGGAGTAGCAATTGGATCCTTGTAACTGATTGAACAACTCATCAATCAGCGATAGGGGATACTTATTCTTGATCACCAGGTTGTTCAAGCCCTGATAGTTGATGCACTGTCTCAGAGTCCCGTCATTCTTCTTTATGAACAGCACAGGTGCTCCTCAGGGCGACGTGCTAGGTTTGATGTAACCTTGCTTCACTAACTCTTCTAACTGCACCTTCAGTTCTTTCAGTTCTACCGGTGCCATTCGATATGGGGTTTGGGATACTGGCTCTGCTCCTAGAACTAGGTCAATGGTAAATTCAACTTCTCGGCTGGGAGGTAGAGAAATAAGTTTCGCGGGGAACACATCAAGAAAATCCTTCACTACCTCGGTATCCTCCAGAGTACACTGATCCTTTGGCTTATTTATCACATAAGCTAAGTATCCTTGGCATCCTTGCTTCAGCAATTTTCGGGCCTTGGCCCCAGCTATCAAATACTTTAATTCCTTTACTCTCTTGCCGTTGAATTCCAACACGTCACACCCTGTCCTAATGAACTGAACTGATTTATTCTTATAGTCTACCCTAGCCCTATGCTTCACTAGCCAATCCATTCCCAATATCAAATCATAATCATCAATATACAGCACTGTCAAATCTCCCTTCAAGCTTTCTCTCCCCACATCAATTTTACAATTTCGCACATACCGATCTACTTGCACCATCTTCCCCAAAGGTGTACACACTAACAAGGTAGAAGGTAACTCTACTCCACCCCATCCCAAATGACATGCACAGTTCTTTTCTAAATAGGAATGAGTAGATCCAGGGTCTATCAATGCATTAACAGAATGTCCTTGGATAGTAAACGTACCTTCAACTACTGCTGCGTCAGTTCCAACCTCCTCTCTGTTGAAAGCGAATACCTTTACTTTCACTTGAGGATTTGGCGCTCCACTCCTAGATGCTCCCATGGCATTGGCTCTATTGGGCCTCGAATTCTGAGCCGGATTTCCTTTCCCGACTCAGTGGAGTTTAGGGCAGGCGTTCCGCAAATGGTTCGGGTCCCCACAGTGGTAACATTTCTGCTCACCTCCTTTGGACCAACAGTTCTTCTCTGTGTGTCCCTTTTTTCCATATTGTTGGCATAACGGAAGGTTCTGCGCAGGACCAGCCGGTACTGTCCGAGCTGAGCTTACTTTTCCCGATTCTGCCACTGCTGGTTGGCGGGGCACTTGTTGGTTTGCTGTCTCTGGAAGTGTCCTTGCGGTTGCCTTGGTAGCTGGAAAGGCCTCAACGCCATTCTGCAGCGGTCCTCATTTTTTGTCTGGATAGCTACGTCTACGGCTCCCGAATAGGTCATTGGTGGAGAAGGTGCCAACGCCCTCCCTAATTCCTATCTCAGTCCCTTGACAAATTGCTTCGTTCTGTTCTGTTCGGTGTCCACTAGCATCTTGCAGCTGGGTGAACCATGCTATGTACTGGGCCACTGTCATACCTCCCTGCTTTAAATTCTGGAACACGTCCTCCCGTTTTTTCACTATCCACTGGGGAATATACTCAGCCCTAAATGCTTCAACAAAATTATACCACGTCCATTCCTAATCAACCATCTCCCAATCGTCTTGAACCCGTTGCCACCATGCCCGAGCTGGCCCCTCAAACGGAATGCAGCAAACTTAACCATTCACTCCTCCGTGTAATGGAGCGTAACAAATATGTCCTCCATCTGCTCTATCCATTGCTCAGCCTTCTGATCTTGTTCAGCTTCGCCCAAGAAGACAGGTGGTTGAAATTTCAAAAATCGCTCCAATGCCTCATCCTCTCCCTTGGGATTTCTCTACTCAGTCAAAGTCTGCAGAATCTCTGCCATCTTGCTAAATTCTTGCCCCATCGTCACCTCAACAAGTGTTTCAAACCCCATTTCCATATCTGGTTCACTCTCAATTCCCCGATTGGGTGACTGCATCTGGGTCGTTTCAACTTCTGGTGCCACATGTTCTGCCAAATAATGAGTTTATGCATTCAATGATTAAATATTTTAGTTGAGCATGCATTCACAGTCAGATTCAAGTAAAAGAAAATCAGATGCAAGTTTTTGTCTAAAGAATTGCTCATAAATTTTCTCTCAAATCTTAGAGTACTCAGGTACTCTTATTTGCATAAGCTTGAAATGAAAGCAGTAAATAGAAAGGAAATCCTTAACAAAGAAGTTTACGAAAAACAATAAATAAACATCCTAATCATAACAGCTCTCAGCCCCTCAAGTTCTCATCAGAATCTTCAAGGTCGGCCTCATATAACCATCCCCCAGAGTTCTTAGAGAAGTCTATCTCAGCCCTACTTGCAAACCCTTCCATTGGCTCTTTCCCGAGTCGCCTAGAACTCTCCCCGGTCTCACCTCGGTTAGGTGGAGGCAGGAATGAAGGTCTAGGTGGAGACTCATAATCTATCTCCCCCAGATCATCACTATCAGCTGACAAATCAACTATGGGACTAGGAGGGTGGGGAACATATGCCATATCAACCTCCTCATCTTCATTACCAGAACTCAAGTCTATCACAGGTATAAGGGGTGGCTCATTGATCGGAACCTCATCATCACTGCTATCTTCCAAAGGAATAACTAGCTGCAGTGCAGGCTGAGGTGCAGGTTGAGGAACTGGAAGGTCTTCTAGGTAGATAGGGATAGGAGGATGACATTGCTGCCCTTTCCTTACGGTTCTAAGCATTCTAACCATTTACAGCATAAACAAGACAGGTTAGATAAAGATTTGAACTTAAACAAATAGAATATGTACTACAAATATTTGCCTAAACCTAGGCTCTGATACCACTTGTAACACCCCACAACCTAGGCCCAACAGGGCCGACGATGTCGTCCCGTCCAAAGGATAATGGGTCTTTATAACTAGGTCACCCAAAAAAAAAATAATACTTTGAAATTAAAACTTATAACAACCCAAATATTCAAGAACAAATCCAAAATAAAATTGTTTACTCTCATCTCTCAAAGCATTACATAAAATAAATAACACAAATATCTTCCAAAGCAGGCAACAACTAGCTACTCATCCCCACAGCAGGATCGACCTGAAATCATCGCAAAAGGGTGATGAGATAAAAATCTCAGTAAGTCCGTGTGTGCTTTGAGTGTTCAGATAAAATAGTTTATGTATTCAAGCTGAAACATTTCATAAGAGAAAATGCTAGCAAGCAGTAAATAAGGTTAAAATAAAAAGTGGTGTTTTCCTCTTTTCAAACTAAAATAAATACAACTACTCAAATGGGCGGCCATGTTACCACAGGTTGGGCTCCATGTCTATACAACGGTCAGAATGCCACACTTTGTGCAGACTGACAAAAGGTAGGTGTACAGCCTACTGGGTAAGATACTCCTCCTTCTCTACACCTAAACAAAATCGGTTGTCCACTCCGGCAACACACAATCCACATGACAAAAACTTGCTAGCTCTGACTGGCATGACTACGTAGTACTGTCGCTTCTCCAAGTTGAGTTCATCTTCTGGAGGTTGCCTCCTGCCAGAAGACTCACTCTTGCTCTTCAAAACTAGTACTACTAGCTTACCCTTGTTGAGTACTCAACGTTGATTGTCCCACTTGGGAGAAAACTGATAAAACATAGCTTACTTGAAAAGTGCAATTAAGGGTTTCTAAAATCTATATCAAAACTGGTTTTAGAAATAGTTTGGCGTTTAAGCAAAACTACATGTTGATTTTCAAAAAATTTGTTTGACAAAAACAGGAAAGGAATCAGTCCTTAACTGCCTTTACAAAATAAGTGTTCACATGCTTCGATTTTGGCTTGCCATAGTAACCTTTTACAACAAATAAGTTTTATGCATGAGCTTACCTAATCCTTTGCTTGAGCTAATTCAAAGATCCTCAAAAGCTAACCTAACCCCACCTGAGGTAAACACAAGCTATAATTAGACTCAAGCCAAATTTGCTTCCATAAATAATCCTAGTTCAACATACTACAATCATGACCCTAATATCCCAAACTTTAAGGCTAGATGATAAAAAGGATCCTTTAACAACAAACAAGTTTTATGCAGGAGCTTACCTGATCCTTTGCTTGAGCTAAATCAAAGATCTTCCAAAGCTGACCTAACCCCGCCTGGGGTAAACACAAGCCATAATTAAACTCAAGCTAAATTTGCTTCCATAAATAATCTTAGCTCAACTTCCAACAATCATGACCCTAATGTTCCAAACTTTAAGGCTATATAATAAAAAGGATTTTATAAAATAAATCTAACTTGATAATAAAATAATTAGGGTTGGTGAAATAATTACTAATAAGTTGTAGGTATAAATCTTTTTTTATTAATAAACAAACTAGGGTTTATTTGATGAAGGGTCATAAGTCCTAGATGATTTTGTTAAAATAATAAATTAATACTATTCTTTTAATTAATAACTAATAGTTAGAAAAATAATTGATAAATAAAATTAATAATAAGTAAATTTTAATGTATTTTGATTAAAGATAAGAAATAAATAGTATTTATGAATATATGACTTATAGGATTAATATTTTACCTATTATTATTATTTATATAAAAGACTTTATTTAATAATAATAATATTATTATTATAATATTTATATATTTTATTTTTAATAAACGACATCATGCATTTGGCTAAAATATCGTCAATCCAATTCCAAATCTTTCTAGGGTTTTCAAAATCATTAGAGGAAAATATAGCACTAATTTTTATTAATGCAATAAAATTGGATAACTTAATTAGTTTAGGATCAACAAGGTCATGATCATAATTCTCCTATTGCTAACCATAATCATGAACATAGACCCTACCACCAATCCACAACCATTCAATTCATGAATAAAAGCATAGATCCATATCTACTGTCACATGATCCAAACTCCACTAACATAATCATATTCATGGCTTCAACAAGAATACATGAACAAAAAACTCTATTCACCAAAGGTGATATAATATCTATCATGCTTAATCATTCATACTAACTCACGACATGAAGAGCATGCAACAAACCCCAAAACATCATAAAACTCAACCAAGACAAATCCTCCTCATAGTTCAATCTCAACTCCATCATATAAATACTCAATCACCAATCATATTTCATCCTTTTCTAACTACATCTAAGAGACATGGATCTAGAATTTAAAGAGAAGGTTGAAGAGGCTTACTTGAATGATGACTACCTTGAAGAAGTCACAAGAGAATCCTCACGCTTGGAAGGCTTGATCCGTCCAAGGAGGAAGAAGAAAAATGGCCATGGTTGGAACAGCCATTTCGGCCAAGAGAGAGAGAGAGAGAAAGAGAAAGAGACAGAGAAAAAGAGCATTAGTACTTTATTTTAAAGATTGAAAAGGAATGGAAGATGAACATAATCATTCATGGTTATCTTGAGAGAGTTCTTGAATCTTCAAGAAAAATTCTGGTTTTGATCCAAAAGTAGAATCTTCATTTCAGCGTTTGATGTTATAAATTGTAGAAATGGATTCTAGAGGATGAGTAGATGTGATCTAGAGTTTTTGGAGAAGATTGGAGGTGTTTAGGGTGGTCTTAGGCTTGGAGAAATGTGGCGTGTGTTCTTGGTGTGCTTTGGAGAAATGGAAAGAATGGAGGAGAGCTAGATGAAATCTGTTGAGTGGTACTGGCCGAATAGATTGGAGAATTCTTGTGATTGAATTTTCAGATTAGGAAAAGAAGGAAAGCTGGTTGTTTGAAATTCAAAAGGGGTAATTTAGGGATTGAATTAAGATAGAAAATATGGTAAGAATAGCTTAGTTGATGGAGCTCTTTGGAGGCTTCACAGGCCGACTGGCTTGGCTGGGATTTTGCTGAAATGAATGATGTTTGAATGGGTTATGGGGTGGCCGAAATTTAGAGTATAATGGTGAAAGATTTTCTGGTTGTTTGAAGCTTAATCCAAGGAGTTTTCATGGAGCAATTTGCTGGAATTATGAATTTCAATTGGAGGCTTGATTGTAGTGATTGATGGAGTGATTTAAGGAATAGCCATGAAGCTTTTTTCTAGCAGATCAATGGTATGGGTGAAGGAGTTCAGTTCATGGCTGACTTATGTTAGTTTCACAGAAAATTGGAGTGAGTTTCGGACAAGGTTGAAGAAGAAACAAGGCTGGAATTTCTGGTTGATCATTCTCATGGTTTGTTGGAATTTTTGTGCAGATTTTTCTGCAATGTTCTAGCCGAATTGCAGGAGGTTTGAAGAGGTATTGGAGGGTCCCTTATAGCTGGTTTCCAGCCTTCTTTATGTAGGAATGACAGGGTTGAATTGCTGATTGGAAAGGTGGAAGAAACATCTTGGTTCTTGGTCTACCAAGCTGCAAAAACTGCCCAGAAATTTTTCTGGTTTGCACAGCTTTTGTGTAGTCCGATTTTTGGCCAAATATTTCAATCTTCAAGCTGAGTAAATTGGCTATTTTTCTAGCAGCATTTGAGTGGAAAGAATGGCTGAAGTTTTTGAAAGTTTGACTGAGTAGGAAGCTGGAAAAATTTCCAGTTTGCAACAAGAAGAAGATGATCACTCATAGGGTGGAGTTTGAAGGTTTAACCATGGAGATTAATTCTCTTGGGAATCTTCCTTAACTCCTTCCCTTTTTCAGCCAAAACTCAATCCTCTAAGAATTATTTTCGTGCTTCCAAGGTTAATAAACCTTGCTGAAATTTCTGGAAATAAAAATGGCTTGGATAAATTGAGCAACTTAATTGATCAAGAATTAAGGTAAGCTAGAGAGCAAGAAGGGTATAATTCTCTTTAAGAATTTTTGTATGGCACAAGAGTAGGATTAGGACATTCCTTTAATATTTCCCCTAGGACAACACTCCTACTCCTCCCTATGGCATGCAAGTGCAAAAAATTCTCACCTATCTAAAATAAAATTTAATCATGCTAAAACTTAAATGATGGGATTTGAACTCAAGACTTTAGAGATAAATTCCAAAGCTCTAACCACTAAACCACACTACTCTTGTTTTTATTTTCTCTCTCTTAAATATTTTTCCTATTTAATCCTCAAGTTGTCTCCCTATTTCCACTTCAAGCAAAATTATCATTTTACCCTTCCTACTCAATAAGCACAATTAAGCTTTCTAAACTATAAATCACGATTCCAAAACATATAAAATCATTCAAAAATACATTTATGCATACAAGAAAAATGATATGCATCCCGACCTCTTTACTCTAGGGTAGGTTTTAGATAGGGTTTCACAGTTGACCCTATTAGTTGATGCACATATGATATTTAGATTATCTATCTTTGCAAAACAAGTAGGAAAAAAAAAATCAAACTACAAGTTATGATTAAAACACAAGTATAGATCACGTAATATCCTATTCAATGTAAATAAGTTTTTGCGTAGAAGCAGCAAATGAATACTTGGCATCTTGTTGGATTCTATATAAGAAAGAGAATGTTTGACAATATTTTTCACTAATGCTTGACAGCTTGTTTTGTTGGACTTACTATTTTTATTCATCGGATTCTCTGAATTCTTCTAACAATTCATTTTTCTCATTCTCTAAACTCTCTTCACTTGTATTCCATTATTCTTCTTCCTCTTCTTCATCATCATTTTCACCTAATTCTAAATCTTCTTGTTCTTCAAGTCGTGATAACTCAACAAACAAGTTTACCACTTCTTTACCACTGGATTCATGAGACAAAGATCCCATATCATCAACCCTATGAGTCATAATAGCCAATTATACATCAATTGCATTCTCTTGATATGCATTTTCAACATGAGGAGCATCAATGACATGGCGAGCTTAACATTTTTGCACTGCTAGCCAATCATTTTTTATCTCTTAACTCCATGATAAGGGCTATAGTAAACTTAAATAGCTTGATAGGCCAAGATGAATGGGTCATAACTGGGGTATCTCCTTTTATGGTTGATATCCACAAGTTTATACTGTGGGTGAACTTTCACTCCCCGATTACTAGTTGGATCAAACCAATCACATTTGAACATTACCACTTTTTGAACAGGAGTAAGAGGCATTTTAAACTCAATGATTTCTTGTAAGACTCAATAATAATTAGAAGTAGCTAAATTGTTATCACTTCCTTTGACACAAATTCTACTATTGCATGTCTTTTTCCCTTCACTGTGTGAATGAGTATAAAACCTATATCCATTGACAAAGTATCCTTTAAAGGATTCCACAATTCAAGATGGTCCACAAGAAATGGCCTTTAGGCACTAGTTATCCACATGATTCAAGCCATTGTTAACCTGTAGACGTAGTTGACAGAACGTGAATAAATAACAAAATATTACATTGAACTTTATGAATCAATTTGGATGCAAAAGATTCTACACTTACAAATTCCCTAAACCATTGAGTGAACTCTTTGTCAAATCTTAGGTCACTGTTTAGATCTGTGATATTCGGTTCCACAGACTACAAACAGTCTTTGAATTTTCCAGAAATATCACAAGTAATCATAGTGTTATGATCTCTGGACCTTTCTAATGAACCTCCAAATTGCATATAATATATTATCAAGGATATGTAATATATGTATATTGCTTACTGAACATATGGTTCAACTTCTTCGTAGTTGCGTAATATACAATTTGTAATTGCAATCACATCTTCATCCTTCAAATATCACTTTTTTGCTCCACCTATTTTCTGCCCCACTGACTTGCATATTAACAAAACATCTTCAGTTGAATTGGGAGCACATTCTTTATTGCGAGATGATGTTCTATTGTTTGTTTCCGCATGAAGTTCGAAGTACTAGGAGAAGAATGTTGACGCCTCCTTAACAAGGTAAGCATTGCAGATTGACCCTTTTACCCTTATATTATTGTTTATGTTTTTTCTTGAGATGATGCAAGAACCTATCATAACCATAGCATTAAAACTTTTTAATGTTATCTAAAAAAATATTTAACTAAAACTAACCAAATCACATTTGTGAGTGATTGAGACATACTGTTCAAATAGATACATCCACCTATGTTGTACAGGTGCACCAACCCTTGCCTCGTAAGGCAAGTGAAGCAGAAGATGTTCCATTACATAAAAAAAAAAAAAAAAAAAACCCAGTGAAAATATTCTCTCTAGCTTGCAAATCAGAGGTGCAATATCTTCCTCTAGTTTGTACATGTATGACTTGGACAACTTTTGAGAGCATAAGTTTTTGTAAAAGAGGCTCAAATCTGTTAAAACACTCCATATTTTTATATTTGCAGTTCGTGTAAGGCAGTTGGAAGTAATCTCTCCATGAACACATGGCAATCATAGCTCTTCATACCAGATATTTTCAAATCTTTATAATCAATGCATCTCTCTAAGTTTAATGCATACCTATCTGGAAGCCTAAGATCCTTGACCCAATCCAGTACAAGCTTCCATTGTTCTTTTGTCAATGAGTAGCAAGCTTTAGGTTTGGTAACTTTCTTCCAATCTACTTGACGAATTTTTAATTCTGGCCTATTACAGAACACGGCCAAATCATGTCTAGCATTGACATTGTCCTTGGTCTTACCATTCACATGCATCACTATAAGGAATATATTATCAAACACATTTTTCCTATTGTGCATTACATCAATATTGTGGTGGATAAGATTATCTCGCCAATAGGGTAAATCCCAGAATATGCTCCATTTTGTCCAATTATGGTTATCACCCCTGCCATCGAGTTTCCAAAGTTCAGTTGCAATTTCAATTATCTTTGGAAGGAGTTTTAACCCTATTCTATAATTGGTCACCAGTAAGATGAGGTGGTGGTGGACATAGATTCTCATATTTGTCTATTTTGAAGAATTTTTTATCTTTTCGAAACGGGTGGCTAATAGGTAAAAATTGATGATGGCAATCAAACCACAATTGCTTTCCTTTAAAAGGCAGTTGAAATACTTTTGTACACTCCATGCAATATGGACAAGCCAACCTCCCCAATGTACTCCACCCACTCAACATTTCATAAGCAGGGAAGTCATCCATTGTCCACTGAAGGGCAGCTCGCATTTAAAAATTTTACCTCTTTGAAATATCATATATTACGACACTAGATGCCCATAAGTGATTGAGTTCATCCACTAATGGTTGCATATATACATCTACCTTATGTTTTGGATTTTTTGGTCCTAGGATAATGATACTTAGGAACATAACGGGATTTTCCATGCATATCCAAGGTTGCCCAATCATGTTTATATAGATGCCAAATATACTTAGCACACAATTAGATCCCCACTGTATATGGCATATCCAAAAATATATTTCAGCACATGATACATATTCATAAGCTTAGTAACTATGAAAATTAGTAAATGACAAAAGTAGATTCAAGTTGCTTTTGATGGTAAACCATCGTCACAAAATACAGAATGGTTGCCCAAACATGTATATATAGATGCCAAATATATTTAGCACACAATCAGATCCCCATAGCTTATTGCATATCCAAAAGAATATTTCAATGCATAGTACATATTCATATGCTTAGTAACTATGGAAATTATTAAATGACAAATGTAGATTCAATTTCATGACATTATGCAACATACGTGGGATTCAGATGGTAAACTATCGTGATAAAGCACCAAATAGTTGTCCAATCATGTTTATATTAATGCCCAATATACTTAGCACACTATCATATCCCAATAGCATATAGCATATCCAAAAGAATATTTCAGCGCATGATACATATTCATAAGCTTAGTAACTATGGAAAATATTAAATGACAAATGTAGATTTGATCTCATGACATTGTGCATCATACGTGGGCTTCTGATAGTAAACCGTCGTTGCAAAACACCAAATGGTTTCTCAATCATGTTCATATAGAGGCCTAATATACATAGCACATAATCAGATCCCCATAGCATATAGCATATGCAAAAGAATATTTCAGTGCATGGTACGTATTCATAAGCTTAGTAACTGCTAAAATTATTACATGACAAAAGTATATTCAAGTTTATATAGAAGCCGAATATATAGATGTTGAATATACATAGCATACAATAAGATCCCTACAGCATATAGCATATCTAAAAAAATATTTCAGTGCTGGTACATATTCATTAGCTTAGTAACTATGAAAATTACAAAATGACAAACGTAGATTTAATTTCATGACGTTGTGCAACATACGTAGGCTTCTGAGGATAAACCATCGTCTCAAAACACCAAATGGTTGCCCAATCATATTTTCATAGATGCCCAATATACTTAACACACAATAAAATCCCTATAGCATATAGCACATCAAAAATAATATTTCAGTGCATGGTACATATTGATAAGTTTAGTAACTATGAAAATTATTAAATGACAAAAGTAAATTCAATTTCATGACACTATGCATCATACATGGGCTTCTGATTGTAAACCATCATTGTAAAACACCGAATGGTTTCCCAATCATGTTTATATAGAGGCCCAATATACTTAGTGCACAATCAGATCCCTATAGCATAAAGCATATCAAAAAGAATATTTTAGTGCATGGTACGTATTTATAAGCTTAATAACTGCAAAAATTATTAAATGACAATAGTAGATTCAAGTTCATGGCATTGTACATCATACGTGGGCTTCTGATTGTAAACCATCGTCTTAACACCGAATGATTTCCCAATCCTGATTATATAGATGCCTAATATACTTAGCACACAATCAGATCCACATAGCATATAGAATATCCAAAAGAATAATTTAGAGCATCGTACTTATTCATAAGCTTAGTAACTACAAAAATTATTAAATGATAAAAGTAGATTCAAGTTCATGACATTGTACATCATACGTGGGTTTCTGATGGTAAACCATCATCGCAAAACATTGAATGGTTATCCTATCATTTTTATATAGATGCTCAATATACTTAGCACACAATTAGATCCCTATAGCATATAGCATATCCAAAAAAATATTTCAGTACAAGGAATATATTCATATGCTTAGTAACTAAGGAAATTATGACATGACAAAAGTAGATTAGATTTCATAACATTGTGCAACATTCATGGGCTGCTGATGGTAAACCATCATCACAAAGCATCGAATGGTTACCCAATCATATTTATATCGACGTCCAATATGCTTAACACACAAACAGATCCCCATTACATATAGCATATCCAAAAGAATATTTCAGTACAAGGTACATATTCATAAGCTTTGTAACTATGGAAATTATTAAATGACAAAAGTAGATTTAATTTCAAGACATTGTGCAATATACGTGGGCTTCTGATTGTAAACTATCGTCGAAAATACCGAATGGTTTCCCAATTCTGTTTATATAGAGGCCCAATATAGTTATCACATAATTAGATCCCCATTGCATATAGCATATCCAAAAGAATATTTTAGTGCATGGTACATATCTATAAGCTTAGTAACTACAGAAATTATGAAATGACAAAAATAGATTCAAGTTCATAACATTGTGCATCATCTGTGGGCTTTTAATGGTAAACCATCGCCGTAAAACACCGAATGAATGTCCAATTATGTTTATATAGACGTTCAATATGCTTAGCACACAATTAGATCCCCATAGCATATGGCATATCCAAAAAAATATTTCAGTGCATGAATCATATTCAAAAGCTTAGTAACTATGAAAATTATTAAATGACAAAAGTAGAATTAAGTTTATGACATTGTGCCTCATACGTAGGCTTGTGAACGTAAACCATTGTCACAAAACACAGAATGGTTGCCCAAACATAAATAAATTAATATATATATATATGCCCAATACATTTAGCACACAATCATATCCTAATAGCTTATAGCATATCCAAAAGAATATTTCAGTGCATGGTACAAATTCTTATGATTAGTAACTATAGAAATTATTAAATGACAAAAGTAGATTCAATTTCATGACATTGTGAACCATATATGGGATTCTGATGGTAAACCGTCGTCACAAAGTACCGAATGGTTGTCCAATCATATTTATATCAACGCCCAATAAACTTAGCACACAATCAGATCACCAAAGCTATTAGCATATCCAAAAGAATATTTCAGTGCATGGTGCATATTCATAAGTTTAGGAACTATGGAAAATAATAAAAGAAAAAAGTAAATTCGAATTCATAACATTGTGCATCATACGTAGGCTACTGATAGTAAACCATCGTCGCAAAACAAGGAATGGTTGCCCAACCATGTTTATATAGACGCCCAATATACATAGCACACAATTAGATCCCCATAGCATATAGCATATCCAAAAGAATATTTCAGCGCATGGTACATATTCATAAGCTTAGTAACTACAGAAATTATTAAACGACAAAAGTATATTCAAGTTCATGACATTGTGCATAATACGTGGGCTCTTATGTTAAACCATCGCCGTGCAATGCCGAATGGTTACCCAATCATGTTTATATAGACACCTAATATACTAAGCACATAATTAGATCCCTATAGAAAATGGCATTTCGAAAAGAATATTTCGGTACATAATACATATTCATAAGCATAGTAACTATGAGTATTATAAAATGAAAAAAGTAGATTCAAGTTCATGACATTTTGCATCATACGTGGGATTGTGATGGTAAACCATCATCGCAAAACATAGAATGGTTGTCCAATCATGTTTATATAGACGTCCGATATGCTTAGCACACAATTAGATACCCATAGCGTATAGCATATCCAAATGAATATTTCAATGCATGGTACATATTCGTAAGCTTAGTAACTATGAAAATTATTAAATGACAAAAGTATATTTAATTTCATGACATTATGCAACATACGTAGGCTTCTGATAGCAAACCATCATCTCCAAACCCCGAATGGTTGCCCAATCATATTTACATGGATGACCAATACACTTAACACACAATCAAATCCCTATTGCATATAGTATATCCAAAATAATATTTCAGCACATGGTACATATTTATAAGTTTAGTAACTATGGAATTTATTAAATGAAAAAAAGTAGATACAATTTTCATAACATTATGCATCATAGTGGCTATCTAATTCTAAATCATCGTCGCAAAATACTGAATGGTTTCCCAAACATATTTATAAAGAGGTCCAATATACATAGCACACAATTAGATCCCCATAGCACATAGCATATCCAAAAGAATATATTAGTGCATGGTGTGTATTCATAAGTTTAGTAACTACGGAAAATATTAAATGACAAAAGTAGATTTGATTTCATAACATTGAGCATCATACGTGGGCTTCTGATGGTAAACCATCGTCGCAAAACACCGAATGGGTGCCCAATTATATTTATATAAATGCCTAATATACTTATCACACAAATAGATCCCCATAGCATGTGGCATATACAAAAAAATATTTTAGTGCATGAATCATATTCAAAAGCTTAGTAACTATGAAAATTATTAAATGATAAAAGTAGATTCAAGTTCAATACATTGTGCCTCATACGTGGACTTTTGATGGTAAACCACCGCCGCAAAACACAGAATTGTTGCCCAAACATATATATATACCTAATATATTTAGCACACAATCATATCCTCATAGCTTATAGCATATCCAAAAGAATATTTCAGTGCATGGTACAAATTCATATGCTTAGTAACTACGGAAATTATTAAATGACAAAAGTAGATTCAATTTCATGGCATTGTGCACTATACATGGGATTCTGATGGTAAACCTTTGTCATAAAGCACCGAATGGTTGCATAATCATGTTTATATTAACGCCCAATATACTTAGCACACAATCAGATCCCCATAGCCATTAGCATATCCAAAAGAATATTTCAGTGCTTTGTGCATATTCATAAGTTTAGGAACCATGAAAAATATTAAAAGACAAAAGTGGATTCGATTTCATAGCATTGTGCATTATATGTGGGCTTCCGATGGTAAACTAACGTCGCAAAACACCGAATGGTTTTTCAACCATGTTTATATAGATGCCCAATATACGTAGCACATAATTAGATCCCCATAGCATATAGTATATCCAAAAGAATATTCCAGTGCATGGTACATATTCATAATTTTAATAACTACAGAAATTATTGAACGACAAAAGTAGATTCAAGTTCATGACATTGTGCGTCATACGTGGGCGTCTTATGGTAAACCATCATCGCGAAACATCGAATGGCTGCCTAATCATGTTTACATAGACACCCAATATACTAAGCACATAATTAGATCCCTATAGCAAATGGCATTTTGAAAAGAATATTTCAGTGCATGATACATATTCATAAGCTTAGTAACTATAAATATTATTAAATGACAAAAGTAGATTCATGTTCATGACATTGTGCATCTTATGTGGGATTGTGATGGTAAACCATCATTGCAAAACATAGAATGGTTACCCAATCATGTTTATGTAAACACCCAATTTGCTTAGCACACAATTAAATCCCCATAGCATATAGCATATCCAAAGAATGCTTCAGTGCATGGAACATATTCATATGCTTAGTAACTATGAAAATTATTAAATGTTAAAAGTAGATTCAATTTCATGACAGCGTGTAACATAAGTGGGCTTCTAATGGTAAATAATCATCACAAAGTACTGAATGGTTGCCCAATCATATTTATATAGACGCTCAATTTACTTAGCACACAATCAAATACCTAGAGCATATAGCATATCCAAAAGAATATTTTACTGCATGGTGTGTATTCAGAAGTTTAGTAACTATAGAAATTATTAAATAACAAAGGTAGATTCAATTTCATGACATTGTGCATCGTACGGGGGATTGTGATGGTAAACCATCATCACAAAGCACCGAATGATTGCCCAATCATGTTTATAACAATGCCCAATATACTTAGCACATAATCTGATCCCCTAAGCATATAGCACATCCAAAAGAATATATTAGTGTATGGTGCGTATTCATAAGTTTAGCAATAATGGAAAATATTAAATGACAAAAGTATATTCGATTTCATAACATTGTGCATCATACGTAGGCTTCTGATGGTAAACCATCGTCGCAAAACACCGAATGGGTGGCCAATCATGTTTATATAGACGCCCAATATACTTAGTAGACAATTAGATCCCCAAAGCCTAGAGCATATCCAAATGAATATTTCAGTGCATGATACATATTCATAAGTTTTGTAACTACTGAAATTATTAAATGACTGAAGTAGACTCAAGTTCATGACATTGTGCAACATACGTGGGCTTCTGATTGTAAACCAACGTCGCAAAATACCGAATAGTCACAAAATCATAATTATATTGACGCCCAATATACTTTCCACACAATTAGATCCCCATAGCATATGGCATATCCAAAAAAATATTTTAGAGCATGATACATATTCATAAGCTTAGTAACTAAGAAAATTATTAAACGACAAAGTAGATTCAATTTTATGATGTTGTGCATCATATATGGGATTCTGATGGTAAACCATCGTCACAAAGTACCGAATTATTGTCTAATCATGTTTATATCAACACCCAATATACTTAGCACATAATCTAATCCCTATGGCATATAGCATATCCAAAAGAATATATCAGTGCATGGAGTGTATTCATAAGTTTAGTAACTATGAAAAATATTAAATGACAAAAGTAGATTCGATTTCATAACATTGAGAATCATACGTGAGCTTGTGATGGTAAACCATCATCGCAAAACACTGAATGGGTGCCCAATCATGTTTATATAGACGCCCAAAACACTTAGTACACAATTAGATCCCCATAGCCTATAACATTTCCAAATGAATATTTCAGTGCATGAAACATATTCATAAGCTTTGTATCTACTGAAATTACTAAATGACTAAAGTAGACTCAAGTTCATGACATTGTGCAACATACGTGGGCTTCTAATTGTAAACTAGCGTCACAAAACACCGAATAGTTACAAAATCATATTTATATTGACGACTAATATACTTTCCACACAATTAGATCCTCATAGCATATGGCAGATCCAATAAAATATTTTAGTGCATGATACAAATTCATAAGCTTAGTAACTAAGAAAATTATTAAATGACAAAGTAGATTTAATTTCATGATGTTGTACATCATATATGGGATTCTGATGGTCAACCATCGTCACAAAGTGCCGAATGATTGTCTAATCATATTTATATCAACACTCAATATACTTAGCACATAATCTGATCCCAATAGCATATAGCATACCCAAAAGAATATATTAGTGCATGGTGCGTATTCATAAGTTTAGTAACTATGGAAAATATTAAATGACAAAAGTAGATTTGATTTCATAACATTGAGCATCATACGTGGGCTTCTAATGGTAAACCATCGTCGCAAAACACCGAATGGGTGCCCAATCATATTTATATAGACGCCCATTATACTTAGCACACAATTAGATCCCCATAGCATATGACATATACAAAAAAATATTTTAGTGCATGAATTATATTCAAAAGCTTAGTGACTATGAAAATTATTAAATGATAAAAGTAGATTCAAGTTCAATACATTATGCCTCATACGTGGACTTTTGATGGTAAACCATAGTCGCAAAACACAGAATTGTTGCACAAACATAAATATATATATATATATATATATATATATATATATATACATATACATGCCTATTATATTTAGCACACAATCATATCCTCATATCTTATTTCACATCTAAAAGTTTATTTCAGTGCATGGTACAAATTCGTACGCTTCGTAACTATTGAAATTATTAAATGACAAAAGTAGATTCAATTTCATGGCATTAGCACCATACATGGGATTCTGATGGTAAACCTTTGTCTCATAGCACCGAATGGTTGCCTAATCATGTTTATATCAACGTCCAATATACTTAGCACACAATCAGATCCCCATAGCCATTAGCATATCCAAAAGAATATTTCAGTGCAATGTGCGTATTCATAAGTTTAGGAACTATGAAAAATAATAAAAGACAAAAGTAGATTCGATTTCATAGCATTGTGGATTATATGTGGGGTTCTGATGGTAAACCATCATCGCAAAACACCGAATGGCTTTTCAACCACGTTTATATAGACGCCCCATATACGTAGCACACAATTAGATCCCCATAGCATATAGTATATCCAAAAGAATATTTCAGTGCATAGTACATATTCAAAATTTTAGTAACTACAGGAATTATTGAACGACAAAAGTAGATTCAAGTTCATGACATTGTGCATAATACATAGGCTTCTTATGGTAAACCATCATCGTGAAACACCGAATGGTTGCCTAATCATGTTTATATAGACACCCAATATACTAAGAACATAATTAGATCCCTATAGCAAATGGCATTTCGAAAAGAATATTTCAGTGCATCATACATATTCATAAGCTTTGTAATAACTGAAATTATTAAATGACTAAAGTAGACTCAAGTTCAGGATATTGTGCAACATATGTGGGCTTCTGATTGTAAACCTAATGTGTTCAGACTTGGGTATAAAAATCATACAAAACTAAGCACATTCCCAATCAAGTTCAAATTAAAATGTTAAACTCAAATCACACATATGAGCAAGCGTACTCATCATTAACTGAGCATAGGGTTAAAATAAGTATCGATCCTCAAGGAACAAGTAGACATTAATTACCCTTCTTTCATTTTTTAACCTACTCGATAAAGTAAAAAACAAATAAAAAGAAAATTAAAAAGAAAATAAAAATAAAAATATGTATATGTCAAGGATGTAAATTTATGTAACTCAAGCCATTATTTAGACAAACATGATCTTAAAAAACTTAACCATTATCATAACCAATCATTCTCTTGGCACCATGAAGGATGAAGGTAGACTCACTTTGATGGTCAATCCATAAAATCACTATCTCCTAGATAAATTAGAATCACTTGGTCCATCTCAACTAATTTATCCAAAAGACGCATTAAACACAATCCTTAATTAAATTCTCTTGCTCTCGGCAAATTTAGAATATAAAATTAATCAATGAACCACTGGTCTCGGAAGACATCGATTCATCTTCAATTACCAGTTCTTAAACAATCAACCCCTTTTGGTCCAGCAAGTCAATTGTCAACAGAATATAAAATTACTAAATCGAAACACCCATCAACCCCCTTTGGTCCAGCAAGTCAATGGATAGAATCAACTACTAATCTCATAATAAGCATAAGTAATTGAATACCAAGAATAATGACCAATTAATCAAAATATCAAATAACTCTAGAAATAATGAATATCTAAAATAATGTCGAATTACAGTAAAAAAATTTAACATATCATTGTTCAAGAAAAAGAAAACAAAGTAAAAGAAAGAACTCATAGACAAAACTCCTTCTTCTTCTTATGAAAACTTTTTTGTACAACCCTCCTTGAACTATTAATCTCGAGAAAATATTGGTGATGCATTCAAAAATAAATCTATATCCCTACATTGTGCACCTCCCTTTTCTAAGGTAAATTGACCTTTATTTATAGGCTTACAAAATTCCTAAAAGAGTCCTAAATAAAAAAGAAATAATTACCTAAAAATAATCCAAAACCAAAAAGAAATAGTAAAATAATAAAAACCTAACTAAAACACCAATGAAAAGACGAAGTCCACCGCCTTTGACTTTTTGTGAAATTGGAAATTCAATTTGAATTGGACATCAATCGGATTCTTGTCGTCTTGCACTGAATATTCTTTGATGTTGAAATTGAGCCACACGGAGGAGCCTTCCTTGTTGCAATCGGCTCAATTGAGCCGTATGGAAGCCACCGAAATTTACTCTCTTCTTTTTTATTGTCGCAGCGGCTCAATTGAGCCGTTTCCTTTGTTTCGGCTCAATTGAGCCGCTAATCACCAAAACTCACCGAAAATTGCTGCTTTTGTTTTCTGTTGCTTTTGCCGTTTTTGTTGACTTTTGTTTTGAACCTGGGCCCCACCGAATTCAATCAATTCTTTGTTGCTGTTTTTGTCCGAATTTCCTTGATGTCTGTCAGCTTGCTTAGCCGTGAACCATGAAGCCACTTTCTTTAATTTCCAATTTCACTGCAATTTTGCTTCAATTCCTCCCTGTGCTGCCAGTAGCTAGCCGGCGCCGACTGTCCTTCTCAGGAGTGGTGCCGTTTCTGTTCTGTTCTATGATATTTTTATCTTATTTTATCTCTAAAATCTAAAATAATGCACAAAATACCTTTTCAATGGTAAAATCTCAAATATGAAGGAATATGGCTAGTTATTTCACAAAATGTAACATAAAATAATATCAAATAACTAAAAAAAATATGACTAATTTAGGCCCTATCACATTCCTCCACACTTGAATCTTTACTTGTCCTCAAGTAAATATTTAGACAAAACCTTCTAAATAATTTATTTGTTTTCATATTCATCCATAACAAAGCCATAATTTCTTTCCAACCTTAGACACAAAATTGCCATTCATTCACCCTTTAAAAACATTTGGAAACTCATACATTAAATCAAATCATTCCACGGCCATCAAAGTTAAGTTAAACAAGCTTAGATCTAATACATGAAAATTATTCCACTCCTCAAGCCAAAATATAGATAATATAAATCATACAAGTCAAGTCATTTAACCAATTCAAGCATTAGCTCAAATTTACGAAACTCGAGTTAGTGAAATAAGGAAAACACTCCGCTCTTCTTTTTCTCGATGATTTTGGGAATTAATAGCCTCAAGTGCATGGATTTCTCTTCACACACCGTATTGGCCCCCTTTTTTAGTCATCACTCATCATTTTTTTTCTAATAATTTTTCTTTCTTTTCTTGCCTTTTTACCTTCGGGATAGCCTCAAGAGAGTGCACCTAATACACTTGCTACTTCTCTCCATATTGATTCCCTTTTTAGTAAAATGTCTTCAAAGATAAAAACAATAAGACATTTTTTCTCAACTCAATTTTTTTTCACTCAAAATTTTCATATAAAATTTTCAACTCACATCCTTTATTCAAAACTCAAATTTAAACAAATTGTAAATCCATAATACAAGGATTAATCAACAACTCTTCCCATATTTCATCATATCATCCATATTAAAACTCCAAGAATAAAATAGAACTCAAATACCAAATATAACCAAGGTTAACTTAAATTCTCAAGACTTAGCAAAATTCAACTTAATACACAAGTTTACCTTTCTAATAAAATCTTACCATATTGAATGACAAATCCATATCCAAAGTTAAAAAAAAAAAAGAAGAAGAAATCATATCTTCATTATAAATAAATAAACTCAATTTAGCTCCAAAATTTTCAAACTTTTTTTTTTTGTTTTTTTGTTTTTTTAAACTTCAACAATTCAAAACATATATCATTGAAAATCCATTGAAAATCACAAAGATGCACTTGAGAAAATGTTAAATCTCTTCCCCACACTTAAATTGGACATTATCCTCAATGGCCTAAAATAGCACACTAAAGTATAACCAAGGGACCAAGAATGTAAAGAGAGACAAGAAAATAATACTCCTCAAAGTAGATTAGCTGCATGAAAAGTCAAATTTCAAATTCCAAAGTAACTCAACAACAAGAAAAATAAAGATAATTCATAAAAACTTGGACCAAGAATATCACCAAACCACTCCCCCACACTTAAACTGGACCATGTCCTCATGGGCAAAAAATAAACACAATAAAGCATCTCCAATGGGAACAAAATTGAAAAGAGGTAGAAAGTTTAAGAAATACTTCCCAAGTGTAGATTAGCTCCAAGATATAAAACGTTCATGCTTCATGAAGTTGGAAGAATTATCCCAGCCAAATTCAACCTACAAATAGAAAGATTAACACATAAGTAAAAGTATAAGGCATAACAAAATCAAGGAAGAAGAAAAATAGAAAGTTAAAGCCTTTAAGTCCCCCTTAAAGTAGATTCTTCTTTGTCTCCAAATTGTCCAGTAGCTACCAAATAGACCATCATAACCGCCAAATAGATCGCAAGATTCTCCGTGTCGTATCTAAATCCACTTTGCAATTGGTTCTCTTTTCAGTGAAGGACTTTTCCAGATTTTTGATACTTTAAGAAAAACAAGAAGAATATCCAACATAGATAGCACAAGTACAGTGTCAACCAATCTTCAATCGTTACAGGAAAATACCACAAGGGGGCTAAGATTTCCAGATTTGAAGAAGAAGAAAAAAAATAGTTTGAAGAAGAAGAAGGGGAACTAAAGATGAAGAGACGGAACAATTCTAGGGGAATAGGAAAGAAAAATAAAATAAGAAAGAAAAATAGAAGAATAAGATAAATAAGAAAAACAAACAAGAAGAAGAAGACAACCTAAGAACAATTTGGGAAGAAAAGAAATAGGGTAAGGGAACAAACAAAATAAAAAAAAATCAAATCAAATCAAATCAAATAAAAAAATATATTTTTTTAATAGTCTTCCAGAACGGAGCCGGCGCCGGTTGCATTCTGTCCGGATTCCGATTTTTTTAATTTTATTTATTTACTAATGGAATGCATGACCACTATACATGTAACACAAGAATTCCTAAAAGCAAAAAATGTAAATAAAGAAACAAATAATAAGATTACTTTAATCCGTCTAAAACATTGTGTTTGCAAAAGTCCAAACCTGAAAATAAGAAGGGTTAATATTGACTCAAAATTACAGACGTAAAAATCAACAAATTAAAAATACTATTATTATACATATTCCATATTAACATTGGGTTAGTAAAATTACATAACTAAATATACAACATAGACAAACATACAAAGACAAGTTAGTGATTATGAACATGTTTATACCTATTTACATATTTACAACACATAGTGAAATTAAAATACAATTATACAAACAACATAAGGCCTTTACTCATACAAGGAACGTATATACATATTTACATATTTACCTATTTACATATTTACATGATTAAATCAATGAAATCCAAGCTTTCATGCTTTTGTTCCTCGACAACGGCACCCAAAACTTGATGCGTTCAGACTTGGGTATAAAAATCATACAAAACTAAGCACATTCCCAATCAAGTTCAAATTAAAATGTTAAACCCAAATCACACATATGAGCAAGCGTACTCATCATTAACTGAGCATAGGGTTAAAACAAGTGTCGATCCTCAAGGAACAAGTAGACATTAATTACCCTTCTTTCATTGTTTAACCAACTTGATAAAGTGAAAAACAAATAAAAAGAAAATTAAAAAGAAAATAAAAATAAAAATATGTATATGTCAAGGATGTAGATTTATGTAACTTAAGCCCTTATTTAGACAAACATGATCTGAAAAAACCTAACCATTATCATAACCAATCGTTCTCTTGGCACCATGAAGAATGAAGGTAGACTCACTTTGATGGTCAATCTATGAAATCACTATCTCCTAGATAAATTAGAATCACTTGGTCTGTCTCAACTAATTCATCCAAAAGACGCATTAAACACAATCCTTAATTAAATTCCCTTGCTCTCGGCGAATTTAGAACATGAAATTAATCAATGAACCCTTAGTCTCGGAAGACATCGATTAATCTTCAATTACCAGTTCTTAAACAATCAACCCCCTTTGGTCCAGCAAGTCAATGGATAGAATCAACTACTAATCTCATAATAAGCATAAATAATTGAATACCAAGAATAATAACCAATTAATCAAAATATCAAATAACTCTAGAAATCATGTATATCTAAAACAATGTCGAATTACAGTAAAAAAATTAACATATCATTGTTCAAGAAAAAGAAAACAAAGTAAAAGAAAGAACTCATAGACAAGCCTCCTTCTTCTTCCTATGAAAACCTTCTTGTACAACCCTCCTTGAACTATTAATCTCGAGAAAATATTGGTGATGCACTCAAAAATAAATCTATGTCCCTACATTGTGCATCTCCCTTTTCTAGGGTAAATTGGCCTTTATTTATAGGCTTACAAAATTCCTAAAAGAGTCCTAAATAAAGAAGAAGTAATTACCTAAAAATAATCCAAAACCAAAAAGAAATAATAAAATAATAAAAACCTAACTAAAACACTAATGAAAAGAAGAAGAAGTCCACCACCTTTGACTTTCGTGAATTTGGAAATTCAATTTGAATTGGACATCAATTGGATTCTTGTCGTCTTGCACTAAATATTCTTTGATGTTGAAATTGAGCCACACGGAGGAGCCTTCCTTGTTGCAATCGGCTCAATTGAGCCGTATGGAAGCCACCGAAATTTACTCTCTTCTTTTTTATTGTCACAGCGGCTCAATTGAGCCGCTAATCACCAAAACTCACCGAAAATTGATCCTTGTTATAAAATTAGGGTAGTGTTAGAATAAAATCTACACACTACACACTAAGAAAATTCTAACTATTCTTTGCACAAGAATTTCTCTTCAAACTTCTCTCTTTCTTTCTCTCACAATTCTTTCTCTAATCTTTCTTTCACTAATCTTTCTTTCACAAAAATAATGGTGTATTACAAGCTTAGAGAATAGCTCTATTTATAGAGCTCTAATTAGTGGATTACATCATGACATACATCATCTTCCACTAATCTTAATTAGTGGTGTCTCCACTAAATGGTGGACATCCATAAAAATCTTCTCTAATTATTCACATAAATCCATAATTAGTGGAGCCTCCACTAATTAATGGAGATTCCAATAATTCATAACACTCCCCCTTGGATGTCCATCCATTACATAAAGAATATGCCTCGTTAAAACCTTACTAGATAAAAACCCAGTGGGAAAAAAAAATCTAGTGAAGGAAAAAGAGTACACTATTCTATATGTCTGTTTATTACTCCCCCTGATGAGATGATTCCTTTAAATCTTTAAACCGACGTATACCGATTTTATATCTCAACTTCTCAAATGTTGTAGTCGGTAAAGTCTTCGTGAAAATATTTGCGAGGTTGTCACATGACCAAATTTGTAGCACATCAATTTCACATTTCTTCTGGAGTTCATGACTAAAGAAGAATTTTGGTGAAATATGTTTTGTCCGATCTCCTTTAATATATCCTCCTCGTAATTGAGCTATGCAAGCTGCATTGTCTTCATAAAGAGGAGTTGGAATATCTTTGATTGATGATAATCCACAACTTTCTCGGATATAATGAATCATGGATCTTAGCCATACACATTCTCGACTTGCTTCATGAATGATTATAATTTCAGCATGATTTGAAGAAGTAGCTGCTATAGATTGTTTCGTAGAACGCCATGATATAGCAGTATTTCCACATGTAAATAGATAGCCCGTTTGAGAACTGCTTTATGTGGATCAGATAAATAACCAGCATCTTCATAACCTATCAATGTTGGACTGGTTTTATTTGAATAAAATAATCCGAGATCAATTGTACCTTGGAGATATCGAAGGACTTGTTTAATTTCATTCCAATGTCGTCGTGTTGGTGAAGAACTAAATCTTGCTAATAAATTGACAGAAAAAGCAATATCGGTCGTGTATTATTAGCAAGATACATCAATGCACCAATTGCACTGAGATATGGTACTTCGAGGACCAAGGAGTTCTTCATCATTTTCTTGAGGTCGGAAATGATCTTTATCCACATTTAATGATCGGACGATCATTGGAATACTCAATGGATGTGCTTTGTCCATGTAAAATCTTTTTAACACTTTTCTTTGTATATGTTGATTAATGAATAAATGTTCCACTCTCCGGATGTTCAATTTGTAAACCAAGGCAAAATTTGGTTTTACCAAAATCCTTGATTTGAATTCTCTTTTTAAATAATCAATTGTTTCTTGGAGCTCTTCGGGAGTTCCAATAAGATTAATATCATCAACATATATAGCTAATATCACAAATTTAGAACCAGATTTCTTAACAAAAACACATGGATATACCTGGTCATTTTTACATCTCGCTTTCAATAAATATTCACTAAGACGTGTGAACCACATGAGCCCAGATTACTTCAGGCCATATAATGATTTATGCAACTTGATGGAGTAATTTTCACGAGGATAATGTTTATATGCTTCAGGCATATGAAATCCTTCGGGGATTTTCATGTAAACATCATTTTCTAAATTTCCATACAAGTAAGCAGTGACAACATCTAATAGGCGCATATCTATCTTTTCATGTACTGCCAAATTGATAAGATATCGGAGTGTAATAGCATCAACAACAGGAGAATAAGTTTCATCATAATCAATACCTGGTATTTGTGAAAAACCTTGGGCTACTAATCGCGCTTTATATCGAACGATTTCATTCTTTTCATTGCGCTTTCGCACAAATATCCATTTGTAGCCAATAGGTTTTACACCTTCTGGTGTTCGGACTGCAGGTCCGAAGACTTCATGTTTTGTCAGTGCATTTAACTCCGATTGAATCGCATCTTTCCATTGCAGCCAATCTTTTCTATGCCGAGCATTCATCAAGCGATATTGGTTCGGGATCATCATTATCCTGTGTAACATCAAGAGATATATTGTATGCAAATATATTATCAATAACGAGTTTCTATCCGATTCCAACTTCTACCGGAAGTGGTATAATTGATAGAAATTTCAGTGTTACTTTCATCAACTTCTGGTTCTTTGTCATCAGTTCTCTCTTGGTCTTTATCATTCTTTTCTTCAATATGATCTTCTGGATCAGTTAATCCTCCTTTCTTTCGAGGATTTTTATCTTTAGAACCAAGAGGTTGGCCATGCTTCTGGCATGCTTTTGGCTCAGCAGCTATATGTAAAATCTTTTGTTCTGTTGGAACTTCAATTAGAATAGGAGCATTTATAGCTGGCATATGCGATTTTGTTACTCTTCTAGAGTCAACAAAAGCGTCTGGCATTTGATTTGCAATGCTTTACAAATGAATTATCTTTTGAACTTCAAGTTCACACACGCTTGTATGCGGATCAAGATAATTTAATGATGTTGTCCAATCACGATATTTCTTGTACTGTTTCTGTTCTCCCCCTAATTTAGGGAATAATGATTTCACAAGAGAATAAGAAAAGAAATATAAGAAAATGATGACAAGCAGGAAATGCCAAGAAAAATATCTCCTTTTTTTTTTCACTCTTCCCGGTACCGACTTTTCCTCTTCCTCTCTTGTCTTTTCTCCTCCTCCGACCCTCTACTTACCATCTACCTCTTCTTCTTCCTCATACAGATATATATATATATATATATATATATATAAATATATGTATCGATATATATCTCAGTTATTAGTCATTAGTAAACATCAAAAACAAAAATCACAAAGCAGATATGGAGACTCGTAATTCATTTGAGACATGGTCAAATTTTGACTCGGTTTCTGCAGCAGATGTTGATGTATTTTCCTTTCCAAACTAACCGCTTCCTCCTAATTTCAGGTGAGATACCTTTGAGGGCTTCTATTTGTTTTTAGTATGCTTGATAATGAAATTAAACTCTCTTTTGGTTTGTTTTTTATGTAAATCAGTGGAAGTTTTGAACATACTGCTTTGGACCAAGTTGATCTGCCCCTACAAGAGACTGCTTTTGATACTGTTCCTCTTGATGCTATTCCTTTGAATGAGGATATGCTTGTGCATGATCCTTTCTACTCTCTAATGGATTTTGAACAAAGCCAGAATATGTTTCCAGGTTATTATACATTTAAACATGGATTTTGAATGGTATTACCTTTACTGATATTATTTTCTTTTTCTAGGAGAAATAATGAGTGGTCTTGGCAACGAAGTCGGAGTAAGTACTCATGAAATGCATAATATCGAAGTTCAAGATATTATTGCAGACAAAATTTCTGGGGAGAAGAAGATGATTAAGAGGCAGAGAGAGAAGAAGGGCAATAACTCCCAGACACTATCAAGAGAAACAATTTTGCAGTACTTTTACCTACCAATCAAGAGCGCAGCCAAAGAATTGAATATTGGCATAACCCGTCTCAAGAAAAGATGTAGGGAGTTAGGAATTCGTCGATGGCCTCACAGGAAATTGGTGAGCTTGGAGACCATAATCAAGAATGTTCAGGTTCTCTTTCATACATACTTGTAATTTGCAAGTATGAAACTATGAAAGATTTATAAGTAAATAACCGATGATATCACTTCGATTTACAGGAGATGCAAAATAAAGAAGAAGGAGGACATATGGCTGAGAAGAAGTTGAAAGAAGCCATTGCGATACTGGAATGTGAAAAACAGTTGGTAGAAGAAAGTCCTAATATGCAGTTAGAGGACCAAACACAGAAATTGAGACAATCATGCTTCAAGGCCAAATATAATAAGAAATTTAATTATAATAAACTTAAGGAGATCATAAAATCTCAAGACTCATTTCGCAGTAATTTTACGGCTAATTCTGCTGCTAGTCTCGATGTTGGCTTAAAGGGGAAAGAAAAGGAGGAGGATGTCGAAAAAGAGGAGTTGAAGTCCATAATTACTAATTGTTTGTCTTCCTCTAATGTAAATATTGAAAAAGAACAATTACAAACCTTCATCTTACATTTGTCAGCTCAATTACAAAAGAGCAACTATAAGCATGTATCCTCAAGTTCATATGAACACTAGTGATATGAATAAAAGATGTGATGCTTATTATTAATGGAAATATCTTTTTTCCTTATTATCTTTTCTGTTCCACTTCAGGTGGCCAGTATTTCTCTGTGATAAGGGAAATATCGAGTGTGTCCATGACCATAACCACGGCCACTGCCACAACTACGACCATAACGATGGCTTCTACTGGAACCAACAACATTCACTTGAGAGTCTTTGTTGAGCCGGTTCATCCGGCTTCATGATTTCTCAATAATAACTCATGTTAAAGTCTGTCAATTTTGGATACCATTTTTCTCGATATTGTTCTTGTAGAACATGAAAAGCTGGAGAATGTCTTCTCCAATATAACTTCATCGATAACTTTTTCTCCGTAAAATTTTTAACTAAGATGTAGTTTTATACATCATGGAGTTCACGGTTTTACAATCTTGCAACTTCGGGTGCAACCATTCATACCGTGCGAGTGGGTAGTACGACCATCTTCGGGTGGTCAAATCTTTCTTTTTATCCACATGACATATGGATCTCCTTTTTTTAGCATTTAGATGCATTTACGTATGACATATAAATTTTTTTTCAGAAATATCAAGGGCTACAAATTCGAATTTAGCGAGATCAATAAATGCGTACTTGTCTTCTGGCTTTAATAACGGCAGAGACTCGTGCTGATAACGTGTTATAAAATTAGGGTAGTGTTAGAATAAAATCTACACACTACACACTAAGAAAATTCTAACTATTCTTTGCACAAGAATTTCTCTTCAAACTTCTCTCTTTCTTTCTCTCACAATTCTTTCTCTAATCTTTCTTTCACTAATCTTTCTTTCACAAAAATAATGGTGTATTACAAGCTTAGAGAATAGCTCTATTTATAGAGCTCTAATTAGTGGATTACATCATGGCATACATCATCTTCCACTAATCTTAATTAGTGGTGTCTCCACTAAATGGTGGACATCCATAAAAATATTCTCTAATTATTCACATAAATCCATAATTAGTGGAGCCTCCACTAATTAATGGAGATTCCAATAATTCATAACAATGCTTTTATTTTCTGTTGCTTTTTCCGTTTTTGTTGATTTTTGTTTTGCACCAGGGCCCCACCGAATTCAGTCAATTCTTTGTTGCCGTTTTTGTCCGAATTTCTTTGTTGTCTGTCGACTTGCTTAGCTGTGAGCCATGAAGCCACTTTCTTTAATTTCCAATTTCACTTGCAATTTCCTTCAATTCCTCCCTATGCTGCCAGTAGCTAGCCGGTGTCGGCTGTCCTTCTCGGGAGTGGCGCCGCCTCTGTTCTGTTCTTGATATTTTTGACCTATTTTATCCCTAAAATCTGAAATAATGCACAAAATATCTTTCCAAAGATAAAATCTCAAATATGAAGGAATATGGCAAGTTATTTCACAAAATGTATTACAAAACAATATCAAATAATTAGGAAAAATATGACTAATTTTGGCCCTATCAAAACCAATGTCGCAAAACACCAAATGGTCACAAAATCATATTTATATTGATGCCCAATATACTTTTCACACAATTAGATCCCCATGGCATATGGCATATCCAAATAAATATTTTAGTGCATGATACATATTCATAAGCTTAGCAACTAAGAAAATTATTAAATGACAAAGTAGATTCAATTTCACAACATTATGCATCATATATAGGATTCTGATGGTAAACCATCGCTACAAAGTACCGAATGATTGTCTAATCATGTTTATATCAATGCCTAATATACTTAACAAATAATCTGATCCCCATAGCATATAGCATATCCAAAAGAATATATTAGTGCATGGTGCGTATTCATAAGTTTAGTAACTATGGAAAATATTAAATGACAATAGTAGATTCAATTTCATAACATTGAGCATCATACGTGGGCTTGTGATTGTAAACCATAGTCGCAAAACACCGAATGGGTACCTAATGATGTTTATATAGATGCCCAATATACTTAGCACACAATAAGATCTCCATAGCATATAGAATATCCAAAAGAATATTTCAGTGCATGGTACATATTCAAAAGCTTAGTAACTACAGAAATTATTAAATGACAAAAGTAGATTCAAGTTCATGACATTGTGCATCATACGTCGGCTTCTGATGGTAAACCATCGTTGCAAAATACATAATGGTTCCTCCATCATGTTTATATAGACGCCCAATATACTTAGCACACAATCAAATCCCCATAGCTTTTGGCATATCTGAGAGAATATTTCAATGCATGGTATGTATGTTAATAAGCTTAGTAACTATGAAAAATTTTTAAATGACAAAAGTAGATTTAAGTTCATGACATTGTGCATAATACATGTGCTTCAGATGGTAAACCATCGTTGTGAAACACCGAATGATAGCCCAATCATGTTTATTTAGATACCAAATATACTTAGGATATAATTAGATCCCCATAGCAAATGACATATCGAAAAGAATATTTCAGTCCATGATACATATTCTTAAGCTTAGTAATTGTGAAAATTTTTAAATGACAAAAGTAAATTCAAGTTCATGACATTGAGCATTGTATGTGGGATTCTGATGGTAAACCGTCATCACAAAACTTAGAATAGTAGCCCAATCATGTTTATATAGATGCCAAATATACTGAGCACACAATAAGATCCCCATAGCATATACCATATCCAAATGAATATTTCAGTGTATTGTGCATATTCGTCAGCTTTGTTCCTCTGAAAATTTTTAAATGACAAAAGTAGATTTAATTTCATGACATTGTGCAGCATACGTATGCTTCTGATGGTAAACTATCATCTCGAAACACTGAATGGTTGCCCAATCATATTTACATAAATGACGAATACACTTACACAAATTCAAATCCCTATAACTTGCAACACATCCAAAATAATATTTTGATGCATGGTACATATTTATAAGTTTAGTAACTATGAAAATTATTAAATGAAAAAAAATAAATACAATTTCATGACATTATGCATCATACGTGGGGTTCTTATTCTAAATCATCATCACAAAACACCAAATGGTTTCCCAAGCATGTTTATAAAGAGGCCCAATATACATAGCACCCAATTAGATCCCTGTAGCACACAGCATAAGAAAAAGAATACTTTAGTACATGGTATGTATTCATAAGCTTAGTAACTGCGAAAATTATTAAATGACAAAAGTAGATTCAAGTTTTTGATATTGTGCATCATACGTGGGCTTCTGATGGTAAACTATCATCGTAAAACGCCAATTGGATGTAAAATGATGTCTATATAGATGCCCAATATACTTAGCAAGCAATTAGATCCCATAGCATATGGCATAACCAAAAAATATTTCAGTGTATGATACATATTCATAAGCTTTGTAACTAAGAAAATTATTAAATGACAAAATTAGATTCAAGTTCATGACATTGTGCATCATACGTATGCTTCTGATGGTAAAGCATCATTGCAAAACACAGAATGCTTCCCAACCATGTATATATAGATGCCCAATATATTCAACATACAATCAGATCCCCATAGCATATAACATATCCAAAAGAATATTTCAATGCTTGGAACATATTCATATGCTTAGTGACTATGTAAATTATTAATGACAAAAGTAGATTAAATTTCGTGACAATGTGTAACATATGTGGGCTTCTGATAGTAAACAATTGTCATAAAGAACCGAATGGTTGCCTAATCATGTTTATATATACGCCCAATATACTTAGCACACAATCAGATCTCCAGTGCATATCGCATATCCAAAAGAATATTTCAGTGCATGGTGCGTATTCCTAAATTTAGTAACTATGGAAATTATTAAATGACAAAAGTAGATTCAAGTTCATGACATTGTGCAACATATGCGAGCTTTTGAGGGTGAACCATAGTTGCAAAACACAAAATGGTTGCCCAATCATATATATATTGATGCCCAATATATTTAGCACACAATTAGATCCCCATAGCATATAGCATATCAAAAAGAGTATTTCAGTGCATGGTACATATTCATATGTTTAGTAACTATGAAAATTGTTAAATGACAAAAGTAGATTCAATTTCTTGGTGTTGTGCAACATATGTGGGCTTTTGATTGTGAACCATCATCGTAAAACATAGAATGGTTGCCCAATCATGTATATATATGTGAAACCCCACCTTAAGCCTACCCTAGAGTGAGGGGGTTGGGATGCATATCATGTCATTATGCATAAAATATACCTTTTGAATGATTTTGTGTGCCTTAGAATTGAGGTTTATAGGTTAAATAATTTATTTGTGCTTGTTTGGTAGAAAGGGTAAAATGGTAATTTTGCTTGAGGTCAAAATAGGAAGATGGCTTGAGGTTTAGATAAGAAGAATATTTGGTTGAGAAAATTAGAACAAGAATTAATGTAGTTAAGTGGTTAGAGCTTTGTGATTTAATCTCTAACGTCTTGAGTTCAAATCCCACCACTTAAGTTTTATTCATATTTATCTTAGCCATGTTTGAATTTTTGTTTTCCTTACATTCCTTAAAGGTAGGAGTGTTTTCTTAAGGAAGACATAATGGTAATGTCTTGACCATGTGGTCTTGTCCTAATAAGAATTCTAGAAGAATTCTTGTCCCCTTTAATTTTGCTAGCCTTGTCCTAACATCTTTGAAATTTAAACTACTCTTAATTCTTTAATCCATTTTTAATCATAAAAATTCTAAGATAATTCCATAAGCTTAGAATTCAAAAATCCCAGCTCTTGTGGGATAGAGATGGCCGAAGGTAAGGAGGTAAAATAGGTAGAGGTTCCAAGAAAAAACACCATAGCTATTCCTTCAAAACTCCATCTTCATCTTGTTTGTGTTTTGGTAAAAAAAAAATGGAAAATTTTCCAGATTTCCTTCAAGGCTGTTTAAGAAAATTGCAGCATGTTTTCCTACCTAGTTTTTGTAAGAAAACCAGTAATTTTATGTGAGGATGAAGGCTAGAAATTCCTTGAATTTTTGGAGCTGTACAAATAGTCCCAAACTAGAATTTTTTTTTCAGCAAACTAGCAACATTGAACATGAACTTGAAGCCACCCGTTAGAATATATGAACAGCTGGAACTTTCTTTGTTCTTCTTCAAGATGAAGGCTGGAAAACCACCATTAAAAGACCTTCAAACACCCTTAAAATCCTGCTGCAAAATCGTGCCAAAAAGGACAAAAAATTCTGCACCAAAACCAATTTAATTCCAAGTGTTCTTGAGCTTCAATTCTAGAAATTTTTCCAGCTTTGTCTCTTCATGGCTATGGCCAAAATTCTTCAGTAAACCTCACTGAATTTTGGCCCTTGTATAGCCATGAACTAAACATCTTGGCTTCCCTACCAACCTTGAGTAATAGGACTCCATTATCAGACCTCAAAAGGCTCCTATTTTCACTCTATCCAAACTTGTTCAAACTTCAAATTAAATTCCAGATTTTGTTCCATTAAAACACTCATTTAGCTAATTGATAAAACCAAAAAATCCTCTGCCATTTCATGGTCATTTTTGGTGAACACAAATATTTTTGAAACAAATAATTATTTAAAACATTGGTAGTTTATTGGATAAATAAATAGAATATTTTTATTAAACATTATTAGATATAAATAATGATATATTGGAATTAAGATCAAATGACTTTTATATTCATATTATTAGTTAGCCTTACTAAAAATTTTGTTTACACTCTTAAATATTATTTATATCAGAATAATTTATTTATTATTAATTTTATTTTTTATTTATCATTTATTTTTAAAATTATGTGTAATCTATTATTAACATTACTTATTATTTGTAATAATATTAGTTATTATTTATTACCAATATTAATTAGGATTTATTATTAATAGTAATCATTTTTATTACTAATTTTATTTATTAAAATTACTCATTATTTATTATTTGTTAATACATAGTTAGAATTAGAATTTATTATTTATAAAACCTATTTATTTTAACTTATCAAATTAATCTTATTCTATAAAATACCTTATCAACTAGCATTAAAGCTTAAGGCGTTGTTGCCTTAACTAGATGTTGTATCTAGTTGAACTTAAGCATGTTAGGAAAGGAATTATTTATTTAAAGCAATTATTGCCTGGATGTTGGGACTTATACCCTGTATTTACCCTAAGCGGGCTTAGGTTGCCTTGAACTTTCTTGGAAGGCCATTGTATCATGGACATGTAAGAGATTAGGTAAGTCCTTGCATAAAAGATGCTTGTGAACAAATGCTTTTCCGCAAGTAAAATGCACTGATTGTCATGGAAATTGAAGCTTGAGATGGAAATATGGACAATACATTCATTCTTCTAAAATAAAATAATTTTTGTCAAGCAAACAATTTTCCGAGCAAAACAATAAATTTTTCTTCAACAATATTTTACCTAAAGTTGCTTGAAAACTATAATTTCTACTTCAAAGAAAGCTCTTCATTGATTGTATATTTTCCAAGTGGAATAAACATAACGTTTAGTACTCAATAAGGGTCGACTATTAGGACTAGTCTTTGAAGGGATGGGTAAGTCTTTTTGTAGGAGGCCACCTCTGGGAGGTGAACCTTGCTTAGACAAGACGACAGTTCTTGTTGGTTAGGAGGGTCCGAGTTAGCAATATAGTTCAGGTGGACTGTTTATTTTTGGAGTGGACACCCGGTATGTTTGAGTGTAGAGATAGAGGAGTATCTCACCTGGTGGGTTGTACACCTACCTTGTATCAGCATGCACAAAGTGTGGCATCCTGATCATTCTCTCGCATGATGCACAAACTGTGGCACCCAACCGTTCTCTTAACATGGTGCACAAAGTGTGGCGCCATGTCCATTCACAATGCATGACTGCATAGACAACTTTATTAGAGTGGTTATTTCTTTTCAAGTTAAGTATTTTTACTTTAAAAATGCCGATAAAACACCACTCAGTATTCAAAGATAAATTTCTGGGCTTGCAAACTTTTTATTATGACTTGTTCAAAACTTGCATATATAAATTATTTTTTTTGAAATACCATGAGCACACACAGGACTTACTGAGGAATATTTCTCACACCTTTTATATCATGTCTTCAGGTCAATCTTACTTGAAATGTCGATTTACTTATGCTGCCGTGAGATTAGAAGATTTATCCTCATGTATTTATTTGTTGGAGATTTTGATTACCATCTATTTATTTCAACACTTATAAAGGTATTGTTTTGGGATTGTAATAAGTCCATTATTAAGTTATTTCCTTCTATATTTTCTATTACCTAGTTATAAAGACCTATTGTCTTCAGATCGGGGCGACATCCCCACCCCTTTTGGGGTATGTATGTAGCGAGGTGTTACAAGTGGTATCAGAGACTAGGTTTAGGCAGCTATTGGCAATATTTAGGTTTATTACATTAAACTTTATAATCTCTAGTGGTAATCTATGTGTCCTATTTGCAGGATGGTTAGGCGATTCGTGCCTGTTACCTGAGATTGGCCTTTTATGTGTGGTAGAACACCTGTTCTAGTTTTTGAAGTGGACCTAAACCTCGGTTATATTGGTTTGACTTAGAAAGCAGTGACAGTGAGATTGAGATTAAGGTTTCCAACCCTATTGTGTCTAATGATGGTAAGGAAGAGAATATGGAGGTTGAGGTTACTGCACTAGAGTTACTCGAATAGAGGGAGGTGTTGAGGATATGCAGGTGGTGGACCTTCCCATACCAATGGTTGATTTAGTCTCAAATAGCGAGGCTGAGGAAGAAGCTCCTGATCTTGACTTAGATAGTGAGAGAGGTGAGGAGCTGAATAATGCTGACAATGAGGGAGGATAAGAGATGGATGGTTCTGATAGGGAAATAGAAGGGAGGGTGGAAGAGTCTGATAAGGAGAAGAAGGTGGCAGTTGTGCCTCCTCAAATTCCACGAATAGGAGAGTTTGACATTACCCTTTTTTGCTTTGACTTTGAGGAGTCTGGTGGTAAAGGGCCCAGTTAGAAGGATAGACTCAGCCTGGGTATAAGACCACTTAGGGAGTTAGTCTTAGGGGCGATGGACAAGGGAAAAAGAAGGTAGATGAGGGTCCTAGGAAGAGTAGAACTAATGGTTGTACATTTAGGTTTAGATTGGGAATAGACTACAAGAAAAGAAAAGAAGAATGGTTCGTAGAATCTATTTCTAACTACTCGAATGACAACTAGAGTAGGGAGAAAGGGTAGTAGATTTGTGATGCGATTTGTTGATTAGGGAATCTGTTTATTGAGTTCATGGCCTTATTTACTTTCTTGTCTACAAGTATCTAATTCCTATAGAGGTATCAGCTATGATATCCAATTTCTTTGTGTTAAAGTATGATTTATTTTGAATAAAGATTTTGAGTATTTCACTTCTTTCAAAAAGAAAAAAAAATGTAATACTCTTATATGCTCAATAAGTGAGCAAAAGTTACATATGTTTTCTTTGCATTATATATTTGCATTCATACGTATACATTTGTTGACCTATAATTATGGCGATGATGATCAAAGATGGCACCTAGACGTAAAATTGCAACAATAAGCAGCATTGGTCATGTCAAGAAACCTTCAACACCTAAAGATAGCTAGTAGAGCACTCATAGCCAGATGTGAGAGAAGAGCATGAAGAAGAGCAAAAGACAGAAACTGAGGGATCTTCTGAGGTGACAATTAGATAAGCCCGATTAAGACCCTACCGTTGAATTTAGCCAGTTGAGGAAATGTAGTTATTGGAGGAAATAAGTTAACTCTATAGGTGATGACCAAGTTGGTTGAGCAGAGAGGACATGAGATCGGATGCAACCGTGGTGCTAGGTTAATTCTTTATTTCTCCTGAAAGAATATGCTCTTTGGTCTTTATTCTGCATATCCTATATATATTGTGTAGTGTGCTATTCATGTGAGTAGTGTTAAGCTAGACCAAAAGAGTTGAATCTGCCAGCTATGAATAGTTATAGATTTTCTTATTAATTGTTTAAGCATTCCTCATCATGCAAGGAAGTAGGGAACTATAGGTTTGATTTGCGAGATGAAATTTTAGCTAAAGAAGTAAAATTTATCAGAAATCTAACTTGTTTTCTTTTGAGGATTTTGGCAGCATATTAGACAAGGATTAATTGTCGAAGTAAGGAGTTAAGTTAGTTGTAGAGATAGAATAATGCATTTTAAGGGATTAATTAGGTATGATTAAATTTTAGAAGAGGTAAGGTGAAGGAAGTGTAGAGCATAATACTAAGAACAAAGGTTAATAAATTGTTGTTGAAGGAATACTAAAGATATCTAGCTTGGTATTATAGCCTATGAGACCTAGTAGTAATGGTATAAGAAAAGGTTGGAATTTTAAAGCTATGTATAGACTAGAGAATATTGGAAAGTTTGGTCATCAAAGATATATATGGTTACCCTTAAGTTAGATTTGAGATAAGGATATTATTAAGTGTGAATTTGAGAAGAAGATATACTTGAGATTTCGACTAACAATGGAAATAGGTACCAAGGACGGGTAGTAATGTCATACTGATTGACAAAGGCTCTAATGCTTATGGAGTAGATGCCACTACAAAAAACCCCAGCAAATATGACGACGACAATTACGACGGACGTAAAACCGTCGTAATTGAAGACTTTTAACGACGGTTCAAAAGCCGTCGTATTAGACCAGTTTCTATGACGGTTTGAGTATAACCGTCGTATTAGGTCAACCAAATACAACGGCTAGACTTAACCGTCGTAACAATTCGACCTAATACGACGGTTACATGCAAACCGTCGTATCTTTCTATATATTACGATGGTTTTTATAACCGTCGTATTTGGTATAATAGTTCATTTTAATTAAATTTTGGCTATTTTTTTTTATAAATATCACGCTTTAACAACCGTCATATGAGTCAAAATTACTGTAATTTATGCTTCGTATTTTAATTTTTGAAGTAAAATAAAATGAATCGAAAGTAGTTTGAATTTTATCTGTTTCTTTTCAAATGTAGTCACAATAGTTTTAATAATGATTTTAATAAATTTAACGGTTGGTTTATTAATTTGATATATACTTATATTTGTAAATACACTATTTTTTATTACTATTTTATAAGGATTACTAAAAAAATGTGATAAAATAAAACAAATGACTTTCAAATTTGGTATAATTAAATTAACTTGTTTTAGCTTTATAAATATATCTAGCTAATACTTAGATCATTAATCTTGTAAATAAATTTTAGTTTGCATCTTAATTCATTTTCTTATATTTGTATTAAAGATCGAGTTTGAATTTCATTTTGTAATTAGTTATTCTATGGTATGTTTTGTGTGTGTATGTGTGTATATACATATATATGCATGTGTGTGCGTGTGTGTGTGTGCTTTTATACATTATAACATATGCTTATTAATTAGTGAGTATTAGATTAATATGTTCCCTCCATGCATCGACAAATAATTATCCCATTTTTTTTTAAATTTTTCCAAAAATATCCATCTATTTTAAAATTGTAGATTGTTTTTAATTATAATATTATTTCCAATTTCACCCTTAGCACAATTTTGTAAGGAAGTAATGGACATTTTAATTATTTTTTATATAATTTCACAATTAATTAAAATGCATAGTTTTTACAATTAGATCAGTTATTGGTGAACGGATGGAGTATATAACATGAAAAGTTTTAATTACAAATATGCATATGTGTGCATATATCTATGTAGTATATATAATATAATTAATATTGTAGAATTAAAGTTAATGTAATTTTGTGTCATGTTAGTATGTGTGTGTGTGTGTGTGTGTGCGCGCGCGTGTGTGTGTATGTATGTATGTATGTATAAATTAAACAGTAATTAATTTTTTTAATTTTTTTAATATTGGGTTAAATACGATGGTTGCTGAATAACCATTGTATTATGGCAAATTAATATGATGATTATAGTAACCGGCGTATTAAATTAACCTGATACGATGGTTATTCAGTTACCGTCATATTCAGTGATATTTAATACGACGGTTATTATAACCGTCGTATATCTTTGATATATTTCAGCTCCCCCCGGCTTCTCTCTTCTTCGTTGATCTCGTCGTTGCCACCAGCAGGTACTCTTCGTTCAGCTCGTCTTCTCCGGCAGGTTGTCTTTACCCGGTCGGGCTATCTTCTTCTCCATGTTGTCTTCTTCTCTGTCGCATTTCAGCCGCCACACGGGGAGTCTTCGTTCAGCTCATCTTCTCTGACATCGTCTTCTCCGGCAACTCGTCTTTGCCCGATCGGGCTGTCTTCTTCTCTGGGCTGCCTTCTTCTCCGTCGCATTTCTGCCACCTAGCTCCGCCTCCACATCTCAGCCACATTTGTATATGGTATGTCCTTCAGATCTGACTGCTGCTTGTCTATTTATATTGCTATTTTGCTTGAGCTTGAATAGAGTTATGTTTGTTGTTTTTGAGTGCTTGAGACATTGTTGTGCTAGTTGGTGTTGATGAATTGGTGGACGGAATTGGCGTTGTTGAACTTTTGTAGAAAGAGTTTGATTTGTGTGTTTTGATCGGTGATTTGGGGCTGTGATTTCTGTGTAAATTGGTGGAATGAAATTGAATTGATTTGGAGCTCGTACCAAGTTGCTGATTATTTTTTCCTTCTGTGATTTATACTTTTGTGCTTTTGTTTGACTCAATCACACATAGAAGCAATTCTTGTGAACTAGGTTTAGGGCATTTTTTTAGATGTAAAAGGTCTACTAATGCAAGGAGCATATGATCATTGAGAGCTTAAGGATTGGCTGCAAGACTGTTAGCCAATAATTTAATGTTATAGGGTGGGTCATTTTAGTATTTCTTGGCAGTACATATTGAGTTGTTTTTAAGTACTCGAGACATTGTTGTGCTAGTCGGTGTTGATGAATTGGTGGAAGGAATTGGTGTTGTGAACTTGTGTAGAAAGAGTTTGATTTGTGTTGTTTGATTGGTGATTTGGGGCTGTGATTTCTGTGTAAATTGGTGGAGTGAAATTGAATTGATTTGGAGGTATTTGAGCTGAGATTTTTGTAGGATGTCTTAAGGGTTAAAATCATATTTGATCATTTTCTCTTTTTATTATCAATTCCTTCTATTTCTTGTCTTTTCTTTCTTTTCTTTTCCTACTCTTTTCAAGTGCATGCAAGTGTGTTTGGCAACTGCATGGTGAATGCAAGTGCTAATTATGTAGAAAAGGCAACTTAATTATGTGTTTTGGAAGGGGACCTAGTTAGATGAGCGGAAGTTTACTTGGAAATTTGTTATAAACATGATTGAATGGATAGATGGTTTTATGAGTTTTTTGTTGGTTGAATTGCGTAATTGTGCATTTTGAGGTGGCTTAGTGCCTGGAAAATATTCATTTTATAGGGGAAACTCTATCAAATTTTTTTCAATTTTTTTTTTTACAAAGAATCTGAATAAAATAGTTTTATGAGATAATTTTTTACAAATATTTTTATTTTTTAAGTATATAAATTACATAATATCTGGACCAACCAGTTGTATACTGTGCATCTCAAAAAGTTAACTTGATCTACCTTAAGAGGCAAAGGATTTTGGAGTTTCAAGATATCTTGATTTGTTAAATCTTTTATTTTCTCTTTTTTAAAAACTCTCAAGAAGTGTATTTATTTATTTTAACTACTACTAAAAATATGGTTGTCATTTCCACTACTAAAAAGAAGAATGAACTCTAATTTGATGGGGGTTGAATTCTTGACCAACTACTAAAAACTTCATTTCCCTTCATTTCCATTCATGCTTGAATATGTTTATTATAACGAAACTTGTAGATTGACTGAAAATATGGATAAATGAATAGGAAGATGGACCGATCGTGAATTGACTTACAAGACCGTTTAGGTGATGAATATAATAAGGGTTTGGATGCTTTTGTAGAATTTGTGTTAAGAGACAAACCTAATGGATCCAAAAACCATTGTCCTTGTATGAAGTGCTAGAATAGGTATCTTTATAGTACAATGGATGTCAAATAGCATTGCCAAATGTGGGGTTTCATGCGTTAATACAAAAAGTGGAGTGTTCATGGGGAAACATACTTATCTTCTCGCAATATACCTAGCAACATCCCTTCAACTGAAAATGAACATGGGGATGATATGGTTGGGATGCTTCAAGATATTGGTGGTATTAGTGACTTCGTTAATGCAACTGAAGAGCATAATGATTTGAGAGAGATACATGAATTGTTGGAAGAGGCTAATATAGAATTGTATCCAGGTTGTACTAAATTTTCTTCACTTTCATTCATTATGAGATTATTACATTTAAAAGTCTTGAATAGGTGGTCGAACAAGTCAGTTGATATACTACTTGAGCTTCTAACAGATGCTTTTAGTGAGATGGGAGTGAAAATTGCCAAGAATTACTACGAGGTTAGTAAGATAACGAATGTGTTAGGAATGGAATGCAAAGTCTGGGATGCTTGCCAAATAATTGCATAATATACAGAGGGGAAAATGAGACCGTACAACTTTGTGAGGTATGCAATGCTCCGAGGTACAAGAAAGAGGGTAGTACAGTTGCATCCAAGCATGTTAGGTATTTTTCGTTGACTCTGAGGTTAAAGCGATTGTTCATGTCTCGCAAAACTGCATCCCTTATGAGGTGGCATCAGGAATGTCGTGTGAAAGATGGAGTCTACAGATACCCAGCTGATTCTAAGGCTTAGAGAAAGTTTGATGAGTTGCATTTGGAATTTGCAAGTGACTGCCGAAATGTTAGACTTGGATTGGCTTCGGATAGATTTAGTTCATTTTCAAATATACACATACCACATAGTACTTGGCCTGTTGTTTTAATACCATACAATTTGCCATACTGGCTATGCATGAACCAACCTTATTTTATTCTGCCAACTCTCATCGATGGCCCGAAGAGTTCGGGGAACAAAATTGACGTATTTTTACAACCATTGATTAAGGAATTGAAACAATTGTGGCTTGATGGTGTGCTTACTTATGATGCTGAGGCAAAAGAGATGTTTCGTCTGTGTGCATCTATTATGTGGACCATAAGTGATTTCCCAGCGTATAGTAATCTTTCTGGCTATAGCGTTCATAACTAGCGAGCTTGTCCGATATGCGGTGTCAACTGTTTGTCTTACCGTTTGCCTAATGGTGGTAAATATTACTTCTTATATTATCATAGATTTCTTCAACTATCACATAGGCTCCGTAGGGATAAAGTTTCCTTTTATAGTGGAATGGAATTATGACAAGCACTAAAAAAGTGCACGGGGACAGAAATTTTGACACATCTTCAGGGTTGTTTAACAGACTATGCAGTAGATGATATGAGAATTAGAATGCAGACTGACTACAAATGGAAGTTTGGCATAAATTCTTATAATTGGAAGAAGAAGAGTATTTTTTGGGAGCTGCCATATTGGGAGAGTAATTTGATGAGGCATAACTTGGACCCGATGCATATTGAGAAAAATTTTGCAGATAATCTGTTGTTTACAATATTGGGTGATAGTACTTCTTCAAAAGATAACTTCAAAGCTCATCAGGACCTGTAGGTAATGAATATTAGAAAGTCTTTACATCTATTTTTAAAACTGTCTGGAACTGGATACAGTTTGCCACCAGCTCCTTATACAACGAGTCAGTTGGAAGTTAAAGTTTTTTTGACAGTATTGAAGGAACTGAGAGTCCCTGATGGCTATTGTTCTAATATTTCTCGACGGGTAAACATGAGGAGAAAGACTTTAGGACGTTTGAAGAGTTATGATTCCCATATTTTACTCCAGTAATTAATCCCGTTAGCAGCCCGCACAACTTTGCCCAATAATGTAGTGCAACTTTTGATTGAGATTGCTTCATGTTTTAGGCAATTGTGTTCTAAAGTCAACAAAGAAAGACATCTCGAGTATCTTCAAGACTGTTTCGTAATTACACTCCATCTTCTTGAAAAGACATGCATCTCTAGTTTTGTTTATATAATGGAACATTTACCAATACATTTGGCCGATGATGCATTATTAGCTGGTCCAGTTCAATGTTGATGGATGTTTTTGTTGGGATTCGTGGACTCCTAAACGCGGAAAACATCTACGAATCCCTCCCGAGGACCCAAGTAAATGATTAAGAAGATCTAAGCTTTAAGAATTACCTCTGGTTGCTGTAATCGAAATCCTTCGATTCTGGTTGCGCTGTTGTACGTTCAACCCGAACAATCACCAGACGCTGTAGTATGCGAACGTCCTCTATCGGATACACACCGCGAACTCACTCGATACCCGGGGAGTGCTAGCGCCTAGGGTTTGAGAGGTTTTTTTCTGGTAGAGAATGGCACGAATGTTCTCAACCGAAAAATTGGACTATTGAAAGACGGCTAGGGTTTTCTTAAAAAAAACCCTCGAACCTCTTAGAGTTCAACCCTAATAATATCTTATCATATTCTAATTTAAATTCAAATTAAATTAAAACTGATATGATAAGATTCTGCCATTATCCCGGTAATTTAACTAATTATTTTACCGAGTCAGATTCTTATAATCTGGATATCATCCAGATTCATCGAACCTGGTCACCAGAAAAATAACCTAACAAGTTCGCTTATTGTGTGACCCTATAGGTTCATTTAACACTGGCAGTGTGCCTAAATCATATTTAAATGACCCACAAGTTATAAGCGGTTTCTAGCAAAACATTATAACTATCCAGGTTAAATGAAGATCGGTGATCTCTTTGAACCAAACCATAATTTTATATTTAGTCCTTTTGTCATACGATATCCAGATTAAGCATAAGGCACGGAGCATGTCATCCTTATTAAGCTTAATCAATTATTTCTTGATTTCATAGTAGACTGTTCAAACAAATGATATCAATATCTTAGATTAATATATTTGAGCACGGCCATGCATTTTAACAGTCTAACTTATCAAGGGGCCCATGGATATCTCTCCCATAACTGAGAGGGACAAATTCCTTCACAATCAATCATATTCCTCTCCTTGATTTATTCTATATCCAACAGTAGTCTAATTTATTATCTGGTTAAAGACAACTTTAGACAACGTCAAAATATAGAATTTATCAAGTAAGAAACTATGATGAATTTAGGTCGAAGGACTTTCAATATTATTATGGCTAGAAAGTACTTATGACATATTCCATGAAGTACTCTCACAGTGGGTCATGTCCAATACAATGTTCTCTAACATTTATTTATGTCTTGACTCGATATCACAAATATCCATGGCTAGTAAAACATAGCCATCAAGTCACAAACATACTAATCTTAATTTATTATTATTCCAATAATAATAATAATCGATCAGGGACAGTTTTAGAATAGTCATTGTATTCATTATAGGGTTTTACTATCAAGTCACGTACTTGATGACCAACAAAACAAAACTCACTATTCATAAAAAGGAAAGCCTCATATTATTATATAAAATATAATGACAATTGTATAAGTACAAATTGACTCTAGGGCATATCCCCAACAGTTTTCAGTTGAAAGATACTTGAAAACTCTCAAGTGTTACGTGCGCAATCGTGCTAGACCTGAAGGTTCAATAACTAGTGGATATTTAATAGAAGAATGTATGACATTTGTGTCGAGATATTTGGATGATGTTGAGAGAAAAGAGAATAGGCCTCCAAGATATGTTGATGATGACAACCCGATGGGTAAACCAGTTGGAAAAAGGATTGATGTAATATTTGATCGTTTAACATTGATGCAAGCACATCGGTAGGTTTTAGCTAACTCTGACATCCTTAAACCTTATAGAGAGTCAGTTTTCCTTTGAATTATTATCTTTCATTTTTTATGCTTCTTTTATTATAACTTCTAAATTTTTCACGTGTGGTCTATTTGCAGTCTTCATATGTCTGTCATAAATAGAGAGCATCCAAGATCTTAGTTACATGACAGACAACGTATTCATTCTCAAATGTTTCACAGTTGGATCAGTCATTATGTAAGCAAAAACACAGACAATATAGTAAGTTTTCCTCTAGAACATTTAGTCTTTATAACACTTATATTTATTATAGGTTCATGAGAAAGAAGAAAGCCCTGATATTCCTACCGAAGTTAAAAAGCTTGCAAATGGTCCTTTCAATCAAGGGTTGCGCTACAATGCTTGCAACATAAATGGCTTCCGATTTCGTACAATAACATACGAGGCTAACAAGCCGACCCAAAATTTTGGCATCATGTGTAAAGCTGATACTACGAGTTATTACAATGCACGAGATATGAATCTCGTAGCAACTTGTATTAATTACTATGGAGTGCTTACTGATATTATAAGGATCCGATATAGTAGTGAACTGAAATTTTTGTTATTCAAATATGATTGGGTTGATGTACATCGAGGTGTTAGAGTTGACAAACTAAAGTTTACTTTGATGAATCTGGACCTTTTGTTGTACCAGGAAAACAGAGAGATGGATGAGCCATTCATACTAGCAAACCGAAACAAGTTTGGTTTTCTCGCTGTCCTAAAGAAAGAGACTGGCATGTGGTAATGCCAATGAAGAGAAGAGATAATTATGATGTGTACTCAAGGGACCATGATCTAGAAACTTTTCCTGCACAACAGTTAGATTTTCGTCCTGTTTCGCGCGATGTAGATGCCGTATGGGTTAGAGATGGGATTTCTGGGGAGGAAGTAGATTTAGATGGAAGAAGAATACAACCTGTAATTTAAATGTACTAAAATCACATAATTATTTACTAAATGTGCTTCAGTTGTTAAAATCTTTTACTCAATGTTAAATCTTTTTATTTTGCAGATAGTAAATAAGCGTTCGCGACGTGGATCGATGTAGGATGCCATAGCTGCCTCAAGATCAAGCGCTAGTTCCTCACGGTGTACATAGACACCAGCTCCAACATAGGAGGTTGGACAAAGATCACATACAAGTGTTTGCACAGGTTCTACGGATCAGGAGTCTAATCAAGCGACAACTATACCCACTTCTGATGTAGGTCCCAATTGCATAGGACCTTCTTCCTCAAACCCTAGTGCCTCAGGTGTGCTAAGTTAACATGAAGTAAATATTATGAGAAATTGATGTATGTGGCTGTTGAAATCGTATTAAAATTGTTTTCTTTCTTCACTATATTTCAATTAATAAGTCTGTTGATATTTTGTAGGTTCCACAGCGAGGAGTTCTCGCAGGGGTGGAAAATTACCTTCCAGATGGGGTGAGTAAGGGTTTCGAAAGTATGATGTTGGTGCTAACCAACATGGAGGGCTTGTAGGGATAGATGCATCTCGCTATAGTTTAGTGGTGGGTTGTTTTGCACGCATGAGCAGTAGGTTTTCTTTGAATTATAGGGATTGGCATTCCATACCTCAGAGACTTAAAGACGAAGTTTGGCAAGAAATACATGCAACTAATTTTATTCTAAAATAGCCAAGAGTGTTTTCTTCAAAAGTTAACATTTTGTTTATTTAATTATTTGTTAAAATTCGTACAAGGACAACACCATAATGCCACCAAAATGACGTAGTGTCACAATGAAGATGATATGCGCAGTATGGAAGGATTTCAAGTTGAAGTTAAAACAAAGATATTACGTTCCTTTCCAGCATAGTACAGAGCCTATTATTTGTGAAGATAAACGGGTTGACGAAAGTTAATGGAGGATGTTAGTTGATTACTGGTGTATGGAGAATACATAAGTCATACTATAGATGTTGACTACTTTTATGTCGCATAACTTATTTAATTTTTTTATATGTTAACTATTTTAAATAATCACAAATGGAGGTTGAGTGGAATAGACAAAATCAATCGCATTTGGCATATCCACCGGTCACAGGAAGAATGTCACATTCTGCTATACAGGATTAGGTATTTAGTTTATGTTATACACTATTCATTTAAAATTTATCTACTTTACTTGAAATTTCTCACACGTCTTTATAGATGGAGTCACAAGACCAACCGACATCACAGTGTGATATGTTCCTTGCAACACGAAAGTGGCACGGTCGGCAGGCTGATGGATTGACTACAGAGATGATTGTAAGTTATATTCAAATGCTAATTTTTTTGAGTCATTAAAATATGATAAAGACAATACATTGACCTAATATAAATTTGATATAATGTTTTTTAATTTTGTAGGACCGATTAGAGATAGAGTGGCAGGCATTGCCTGAGTCTGAGTGCACAGAGGAAGCGAAGGATCATATATTTTGGTGACTATTCGGTCCAGAAACAAGAGGTCGTGTTAGGTGTAAGGGAAAGGGTCCAACACCAACCTCAGTTAGTCAATCATCAAGTTCTGTAGCAAATGTTGAAGAGGTTGTCAGGATTGAGGTTGAGGCACGTATGCAGAGTATACGAGATACTATATAGGTTGAGATGTAGCGTGAGCGAGAGGATTACGAGTCACGTATAACTGCGCTTCAGACTACCATGGAAGCATTATCATGCAGTTGGATGTAGGCGCATTTGATGTAGCGCCTATACCTCCATCTAGTGCTTCTACGGCATCTCCTAGTGTTGGTTCCACTTCTCGACCAGTTAGATCGTGTGATCCTGATGAGCCTATCCATCATGATGAGTGACATTTTGATTTTCTACTTGTTTGTATTTGTACTATTGTTTCTGTTTGATTTCTTGATATTTCCTATTTCTCATGCATGTAGTACTATCTTTTTTTTTTTTTTTTGGGACTTGGTAGATTATATTTATGATTTGTGAATTGAGGATATTGTTTTTGAGTTGTTTGGCAATGAGGAGATTGTGTTTTATTATATTTGGTGTTGAATGAATTGATTTTATTGTGTTTGGCATTAAATTATATGCGTACAGGATCTCATACAAAAAAAAAATGATTTATAAACAAAATTAGGTATAATATGACGGCAACAGCCATCGTATTTGATGGTGAACAATGCCGTCGTATTTGACTGTACGTTAACAAATAAGACGGCTACAAACCATCGTATTTGATATCAAATACGACGGCAAAGGCCGTCATTTTTAATAACAAATACGACGGTTCTAAGTCGTCGTATTTGTCTTCCAAAAACAATGGTTTTCCAAGTCGTGTCCAAAAACCATCGATTCGAGCAAAAATGACCCTTCTTCTTAGACGTCCTATTTGACTGTCGTAATAGGCTAATACGACGGTTTTTTTCCCGTTGAACAAAAGCGATAAGATTAATTACAACGTCTTTAAAATCATCGTTTAGCCGTCGTATTTGGCTAATACGACGGCTTATTTGCCCCATAATTTAGTAGTGTGCATTGGATTTTAATCCTGGTTTGATAATTTTATGATGCCTTTTTAGATAACAACTGATGTATTTGAAATGCCTTAAGGACATAAGACAATCAAAATTGGTGTTAGAAAGTATAGATGGTATAAATTTCCATTAAATTTGGTAAGTGAAAGTTTAGTTGAGCATAATTTTATTTTTGGAATGAGCGGTAATTAGGGGTGGTCTTAAGATAGCCCTAGGCCAAGTAGAGGTTGCATGAGATGTTATCGAGTATTGTATCTAAGAGGGATCCTAGGTTCGCTACAAGATTTTAGACTAAGTTCGTATAGATAATAGGATCAACTTGGAAGTTTTGTACTGTAGCACATCCTCCAAAATTGGTAGCTAGTCGAAGAGACTTATTTAGATACTGAAGGACATGTTTAGGGCATGTATGCTAGGCTTTGTTGATAAATGGACGGAACGCGTGCCGTATGAAAGTAGGCCTGCAACAGCAATTATCGATCTTCTATTGGGATGGCCCTATAAGAAGCGATGTAAAGCTACACGTGTCAAGTACCATTATAGTAGGGATAAATGGAAGATAGGTAGATTATCAAATCCAGTGAAGTTCGTGTTCAAGAAAAGGCGGACAAGGTAAAAGTAACAAGAGAAAGACTGAAGATGACTCGGAGTCGGCAAAAGAGCTATACGAATTATAGGAAGAGAATGATGGAACTGTTGTTTATAGATTTGACTTACCAGGCATTTTATGGAGATTACGAGACATGTTTCATATATCTCAGCTAAAGATGTGCGATCCTGATCTGAAATATGTTTTAACGACGAGCCTTTACTATTGTAACCTAATTTGAGTTATATAGAGAAGCTAATTAAGATTCTAAATTGAAGCATCAAGACTCTTCGAAATAAGCAGATACCAAATATGAAAGTGTTAGGAGCATCACGATCTACAAGAATCCAACTGGATTATTGCAACCTTAGCCAATACAAAAATGGAAATAGAAGGAGGTAGCGATGGAATTTGTCACCGACGTGGCCATGTCAAAGACCCAAAAGGATGCCATTTGGGTAGTGGTTAAATGACTAAAAAAGGCAGTGCATGTTATCCTCGTAAGTGTAAGGGACTTTATGAAAATGTTAGCTTAGACATATGTACAGAAAATAGTAAAGTTACATGAAGTACCGTCAAGTATCGCCTCTAATCGAGACCCGAGGTCTACATCACAGCATGGGGCAAAGTTCCAATAACAATGGGTTTTGCTATGAAGTTCAACATGCCGGCACATAAGATGCCACATGGGAAGCGGAAAAATGAATGAAACAGAAACATCCTGACTTGAGAGAAAGGTACGCCTGAATTTCAGGATGAAATTCTTCTAAAAAGGGAAGGATGTGAAACCCCACCTTAAGCCTACCCTAGAATAAGGGGTTGGGCTACATATCATGTCATCATGCATAAAATATACCTTTTTGCTTACCTTAGAGTTGTGGTTTATAGGTTAAATAATTTATTTGTGCTTGTTCGGTAGAAAGGGTAAAAAGGTAATTTTACTTGAGGTCAGAATAGGAAGATGTCTTGAGGTTTAGATAAGAAGAATATTTGGTTGAGAAAATAAGAACAAGAATTAATGTGATTAGAGCTTTGTGGTTTAATCTCTAATGTCTTGAGTTCAAATCCCATCACTTAAGTTTTATTCATATTTGTCTTAGCCATGTTTGAATTTTCATTTTCCTTACATTCCTTAAAGGTAGAAGTGTTTTCTTAAGGAAGACATAATGGTAATGTATTGACCATGTGGTCTTGTCCTAAAAAGAATTCTAGAAGAATTCTTGTCCCCTTTAATTTTGATAGCCTTGTCTTAACATCTTTAAAATTTAAACTACTCTTAATTCTTTAATCCATTTTTAATCATAAAAATTCTAAGATAATTCCCTAAGCTTAGAATTCAAAAATCCCAGCTCTTGTGGGATAGAGATGGCCGAAAGTAGGGAGGGAAAATAGGTAGAGGTTTCAAGAAAAAACACCATAGCTATTCCTTCAAAACTCCATTTTCATCTTGTTCGTGTTTTGGTAAAAAAATCTGAAAAATTTTCCAGATTTCCTTCAAGGCTGTTTACGAAAATTGCAGCAAGTTTTACTACCTGGTTTTTGCAAGAAAACCAGTCATTTTATGTGAGGATGAAGGCTGGAAATTCCTTGAATTTTCAGAGCTATACAAACAGTCCCAAACCAGAATTTTTTTCAGCAAACTAACAACATTGAACATGAACTTGAAGCCACCCGTTAGAACATATGAACAGCTGGAACTTCCTCTGTTCTTCTTCAAGACGAAGGCTAGAAAACCACCATTAAAAGACGTTCAAACACCTTTAAAATCCAGCTGCAAATAGTGCCAAAGAGGACAAAAAATTCTGCACCAAAACCATTTTAATTCCAAGTGTTCTTGAGCTTCAATTCTAGAAATTTTTCCAGCTTCGTCTCTTCAAGGCTAAGGCCAAAATTCTTCAACAAACCTCACTGAATTTTGGCCCTTGTACAGCCATGAACTGAACATCTTGGCTTCCCCACCAAACCTTGAGTAATAGGACTCCATTATCATACCTCAAAAGGCTTATATTTTCACTCTATCCAAACTTGTTCAAACTTCAAATTAAATTCCATATTTTGTTCCATTAAAATACTCCTTTAGCTAATTGATAAAACCAAAAAAGCCTCTGCCATTTCATGATCATTTTTGGCCAACCTTAAGTCTGAACAACTCTCCATCATTTGGTTGAAACATAGCTAATTCAGCCATACACCATTGAAAAACAAAAAACCTTCCAAGTGCAAACACTATTAACCAATCCTATACCTCAAACAACTCCACTTTTCTCTCAATTTGAATTTTAAAAAAATCTGAAACTCTCTCTCTCATTCTTGGATAACCAAAAGCTCCTCCTACTCTAAGCCATTTGGCCATCACAATTCCAAACATACTCGAAATTCATCTTCTCTCAAACTCTCTCAAAAAACACCAAGAACACACACTTCACATATTCAAGCCTAAACCACTCCTAAACACCTCTAATCACTCCCAAACTCTCTAGATCATCAATATTCAACCTATATTCTTCATATATACACTTTATAACGCCAAAACACACAAATTTGAACTTCCAAACGGATCAAACCAACCTTTTTTATTGAAGATTCGAAGAACACCAGAAAGGTAAAATAAGAACAATCTCCTTGTTTTTCTTCTTCTATTCAACTTCTATTATCCTTTTCTATTCTCATTCATTCCACTCTCACACACACTCTCTCTCTTGGCCGAAATATTGATGATCAACCATGGAATACTTTCGGACCACCAAAGGCCATCAAGCATTCAAGGATCTCCACTAAGCAAGGTGCAACCTTCATCAAACGTTCATTAAATCAAGTATTTCTTTCTCAATCTCCACTTTAAATTTTCAAAATCAAGACTCTTAGATGAGGGATTTGATAGATTGATAGAATAATGTGGGGTTAGAGATATGTATGTGGGTGAAGGGAATAGATTTAAAACATGAAGCATTAAATGAATGTTGTGATTCAAATAGTATGGATTATTCTATAAGATCATTATATGTTTATTATGATTAAGAGTTTTATGGATGTTTGATGTATGATAGACATTAAACCATCATTGTTGATTATGCCTTCATAATGTTATATTTTTCAATAAATCCACAAATAATATTATGGCTAGTAGAAGATCGCCCTTGTAGTGATGTATGTTAATACAAGCCTTTTTTTTGGATAAATCGACATGTTATTTGTCAAATCCATGTGTTTATGAATATGTATATAAATTTTCTCTAGTATTTCACTATAGTCATTAAAAATTATTATAAGAACTATTTTTATTATTTTTAGTATTATTCTTACTATCATTATTATTGTTAATATAATTAATATTATTGTTAAATTTAATTGACTAATTTCGGTGAACACAAATATGTTTGAAACTAATAATTGTTTAAAATATTGGTATTTTATTAGATAAATAAATAGAATATTTTTATTAAACATTATTAGATATAAATAATGATATATTGGAATTAAGATCAAATGACTTTTATATTCATATTATTATTAGTTAGCCTTACTAAAAATTATGTTTACACTCTTAAATATTATTTATATAAGAATAATTTATTTATTATTGATTTTATTTGTTACTTATTATTTATTATTAAAATTATTTATAATCTATTATTAATATTACTTATTATTTGTAATAATATTATTTATTATTTATTACCAATATTATTTAGGATTTATTATTAATAATACTCATTATTTATTACAAATTTTATTTATTAAAATTACTCATTATTTATTATTTGTTAATAAATAGTTAATTATATAATTTATTATTTATAAAACCTATTTATTTTAACTTATCAAATTAATCTTATTCTATAAAATACCTTATCAACTAGCATTAAAGGTTAAGGCATTGTTACCTTAACTAGATGTTGTTGTATATAGTTGAGCTTAAGCATATTAGGAAAGTAATTATTTATTTAAAGCAAGTATTGCCTGGATGTTGGGACTTATACCCTGTATTTACCTCAAGCAGGCTTAGGTTTCCTTGAACTTTCTTGGAAGGCTATTGTATCATGGAAAAGTAAGAGATTAGGTAAGTCCTTGCATAAAAGATGTTTGCGAACAAATACTTTTCTGCAAGTCAAATGCACTGATTGTCATGGAAGATGTACCTTGAGATGCAATAATGGACAATATATTCCTTCTTCTAAAATAAAATAATTTTTGTCAATCAAACAATTTTCCGAGCAAAAAAATAAAATTTTCTTAAACCATATTTCACCAAAAGTTGTTTGAAAACTATAATTGCTATTTCAAAAAAATCTCTTCATTGATTTTACATTTTCCAAATGGAATAAACATAACGTTGAGTACTCAATAAGAGTAGACTACTAGGACTAATCTTTGAAGGGTTGGATAAGTCTCTCAGTAGGAGACCCCTCTAAGAGGTAAACCCTACCTAGACAAGACGACAGTTCTAGTTGGTCAGGCCAGTCCGAACTAGCAGTACAGTTCAGGTGGATTGTTTATTTTCGGAGTGGACACCCAGTATGTTTGGGTGTAGAGGAGGAGTATCTCACCTGCTGGGCCATACACCCACCTTGTATTTGCATGCACAAAGTGTGGCATCCTGATCATTCTCTCGCATGATGCACAACATGTGGCATCCTAACCGTTCTCTTGACATGGTGCACAAAGTGTGGTGCCATGTCCATTCATGATACATGACTTCATAGACAACTTTATTAGAATGGTTATTTCTTTTAAAGTTGAGAATTTTTACTTTACAAATGCTGATAAAATACTACTTAGTGTACAAAGATAAATTTCTGGGCTTGCAGACTTTTTATTATGACATGCTCAAAACTTGTATAAATAAACTGTTTTTCTTGAAATACCATGAGTACACACAGGACTTATTGGGAAATATTGCTCACACCTTTTATATCATGTCTTCAAGTCAATCCTGCTTGAAAGGTTGATTTACTTATGCTGTCGTGAGCTTAGAAGATTTATCGTCATGTATTTATTTGTTAGAGATTTTGGTTACCATCTATTTGTTTCAAGACTTGTAAAAGTATTGTTTTGGGATTGCAATAAGTCCATTATTAAGTTATTTCCTATTGTGTTTCCTATTACCTAGTTATAAAGATCTGTTGTCTTAAGGACGGGGTGACATCCCGGCCCATTTTGGGGTATGTAGGTAGCAGGGTATTACAATATAGACGCACAATATAATTAGCACACAATCAGATCCTCATAACATATAGCATATCCAAAAGAATATTTCATTGTGTGTCACATATTCATATGTTTAGTAACTACGGAAATTGTTAAATGACAAAAGTAGATTCAATTTCATGACATTGTGCAACATACGTGAGCTTCTGATTGTAAACGATCGTGACAAAACACAAAATGTTTGCCAATCATATATATATTAACGCCCAATATACTTAGCACGCAATCATATCCTATAGCATATAGCATATCTAAAAGAATATTTCAGTGCATGGCACGCATTCATAAGTTTAGTAACAATGTAAATTATTAAATGATAAAGATAGACGCAATTTCATGACATCGTGCAATAAACGTGAGTTTTTGATTGCAAACCGTCATGGCAAAACACAAAATGGTTGCCCAATAATGTATATATAGATACCCAATATACTTAGCACCCAATTAAATCCCCGTAGCATATACCATATCTAAAAGAATATTTCAGTGCATGGTACGTATTCATAAGTTTAGTTACTATGGAAATTGTTAAATGACAAAAGTATATTCAATTTCAAGACATGGTGCTTCATACATGGGTTTTTGAAGGTAAACTATCGTCACAAAATGTAGCATGGTTGCCCAATCATGTTTATATAGACGTCTAATATATTTAACACACAATCGAATCCCCATAGCATATGGCATATAAAAAAGAACATTACAGTGCATGGTATGTATTCGTAAGTTTAGTAACTATCGAAATTATTAAATGACAAAAGTAGATTCAATTTCATGACATTGTGCTTTATACCTGGGCTTCTGATGATAAACCATCGTCGCAAAATACAGAATGGTTGCCCAATCATGTTTATATAGACACCCAATATACTTAGTACACAATCAGTCCCCATAGCATATGGCATATTCAAAAGAATTTTTCAGTGCGTGGTACATATATTCATAAGCTTAGTAACTTTAAAAATTATTAAATAACAAAAGTAGATTCAAGTTCAATACATTATGCATCATACATGGGCTTCTGATGTTAAACCATCGTCACAAAACACACAATGGTTGCCTAATCATGTTTATATAGATGCCCAATATACTTAGCGCACAATTAGATCCCCATATCAAATATCATATCCAAAAGAATATTTCAATGCATGGTATATCTTCATAAGCATAGTAACAATGGAAATTATTAAATAACAAAAGTACATTCAAGTTCATGACATTGTGCATCATACGTGGGTTTCTGAAGGTAAACCATCGTCACAAAACACATAATGGTTACTCAATCATGTTTATATAGACACCTAATATACTTAGCACACAATTAGATCCCCAAAGCATATGGCATATCCAAAAGAATATATCAGTGCATAGTACATATAATCATAAGCTAAGTAACTATGAAAATTAAAAACGACAAAGGTAGATTCAAGTTCATGATACTGTGCACCATACGTAGGCCTCTGATGGTAAACCATAGTCGCAAAATATAGAACGGTTGCCCAATCATGTATATATAGGTTCCCAAAATATTTATCAGACAGTCAGATCCCTATGGCAAGTAGCATATCAAAAAGAATATTTATGTGCATGGTACATATTCATATGCTTAGTAACTATGGAAATTCTTAAATGAAAAAAATAGATTCAAGTTCATGACATTGTGCAACATACGTGGCATCTGATGGTAAACAATAGTCTCAAAACACAGAAAGGATGCCCAATCATGTATATATAGACGCCCAACATATGTTGCACACAATCAGATCCCTATAGCATATAGCATACCAAAAAGAATGTTTTAGTGCATGGTACATATTCATATTCTTAGTAACAATGGAAATTGTTAAATGATAAAGTAGATTTAATTAAACGACATTGTGCAACATACGTGGGTTTCTGATTGTATACAATCATCGCAAAATACAGAATAGTTGCCCAATCATGTATATATAGACGCCCAATTCACTTAGCACATAATCAGATCCCCATAGAGGATATCATATCTAAAAGAATATTTCTGTGCATGGTACGTATTCAGAAGTTTAGTAACTATGGAAGTTATTAAATGACAAAAGTAGATAAATTTCATGACATTAAGTAACACACGTGGGCTTCTGATTGTAAACCATCGTGGCAAAACACATAATGGGTGCCCAATCATGTACATATAGACGCCCAATAAAAATAGCACGAAATCAGATCCCCATGGCATAAAGCATATCTAAAAGAATATTTCAGTGCATGCTACGTATTCATAAGTTTAGTATCTATGGAAATAATTAAATGACAAAAGTAGATTCAATATCATGACATTGTGCAACATACGTGGGCATCTGATTGTAAACCATCGTGGAAAAACACCGAATGAGTGCCCAATCATGTACATATAGTCACCCAATATACATAGCATGGAATCAGATCCCCATAGCATATAGCATATCTAAAACAATATTTCAGTGCATGCTACGTATTCATAAGTTAAGTAACTACGAAAATTATTAAATGACAAAAGTAGATTCAATTTCATGACATTATGCAATATAGGCAGACTTCTGATTGTAAACCATCGTGGCAAAACAAAGAATGACAGCCCAATCATGTACATATAGACGCCCAATATATGTAGCACATAATCAAACCCCCATAGCATATAGCATATCTAAAAGAATACTTCTGTGCATGCTAAATATTCATAAGTTTAGTAACTAGGGAAATTATTAAACGACAAAAGTAGATTCAATTTCATAACATTGTGCAACATACGTGGGGTTCTGATTTCAAACCATCGTGGCAAAACACAGTATGGTTGCTCAATCATATATATATATATATATATATATATATATATATATATATATGCCCAATAAACTTAGCACGCAATCAGATCCCCATAGCATATAGCATTTCTAAAAGAATATTTTAGTGTATGGTACGTATTCATAAGTTTAGTAGCTAAGGAAATTTTTAAATGACAAAAATATATTCAATTTCATGGCATTGTGATTTATATGTGGGCTTCTAATGGTAAACTGTCTTTGCAAAACACAGAATGGTTGCCCAATCATGTTTATATAGATGCCCAATATACTTAGCACACAAATCAGATACCTATACCATATAGCACATCCAAAAGAATATTTCGGTGCATGGTACGTATTCATAAGTTTAGTTACTATAGAAATTATTAAATGACAAAAGTATATTCAATCTCATGACATTGTGCATCATGCGTCGGCTTCTGATGGTAAACAATCGTCGTAAACCACCAAATGGTTGCCTAATCATGTTCCTATATATGCCCAATATACTTAGATGACAATTAGATCGACATAGCATATAGCACATCCAAAAGAATATTTCAGTACATGGTATATAATCATAAGCTTAGTAACTATAAAAATTATTAAATGATAAAAGTATATTGAATTTCATGACATTGTGCATCATACGTGGGTTTCTGATTGTAAACCATCATCGCAAAACATAGAATGGTTGCCCATTCATGTGTATATAGATGCCCAATATACTTAGCACACAATCAGATCCACATAGCATATATTATATCCAAAAGAATATTTCAGTGCATGGTACATATTCATAAGCTTAGTAACTATGGAAATTATTAAATGACAAAATTAGATTCAATTTCATGACATTGTGCATGGTACGTGGGCTTCTGTTGGTAAACCATCGTCGCAAAACACCGAATGGTTGCCCAATATACTAAGCACACAATTAGATTCCCATAGCATATTGCATATCCAAAAGAATATTTATGTGCATGCTAAATATTCATAAGTTTTTAACTACGGAAATTATTAAATGACAAAAGTAGATTCAATTTCATGACATTGTGCAACATACACGGGCTTCTGATTTTAAACCATCATGGAAAAACATAGTACGGTTGCTCAATCATATATATATAGATGCCCAATATACCTAGCATGCAATCAGATCCCCATAACATATAGCATTTCTAAAAGAATATTTTAGTGTATGGTACGTATTCATAAGTTTAGTAACTAAGGAAATTTTTAAATGAGAAAAGTATATTCAATTTCATGACATTGTGATTCATACGTGGGCTTCTAATGGTAAACCATCGTTGTAAAACACAGAATGGTTGCCCAATCATGTTTATATAGAAGCCCAATATACTAAGCACACAAATCAGATACCTTTCGCATATAGCACATCCAAAAGAATATTTCGGTGCATGGTACGTATTCATAAGTTTAGTTACTATAGAAATTATTAAACGACAAAAGTAGATTCAATTTCATGACATTGTGCATCATGCGTCGGCTTCTGTGGTAAACAAATGTCGCAAACCACTGAATGGTTGCCTAATCATGTTCATATATACGCCCAATATACTTAGCTGACAATTAGATCGCCATAGCATATAGCACATCCAAAAGAGTATTTCAGTACATGGTACATAATCATAAGCTTAGTAACTACAAAAATTATTAAATGATAAAAGTAGATTGAATTTCATGACATTATGCGTTATACGTGGGCTTCTTATGGTAAACCATCGCAGCAAAACACAGAATAGTTTCCCTAATCAAATCCCCATAGCATATGGAATATTCAAAAGAATATTTCTGCGCATGGTACATATACTCGTAAGCTTAGTAACTATGAAAATTATTAAATCACAAAAGTAGATTCAAGTTCATGACATTGTGCAACATACGTGGCTTCCGATGGTAAACCACAGTCGCAAAATACAAAATGGTGGCCCAAGCATGTATATATAGATGTTTAATAAGTATAACAAAAAGAATATTTCAGTGCATGGTACATATTCATATTTTAGTAACTATGGAAATTGTTAAATGACAAGAGTAGATTCAATTTCATGACATTGTGCAACATATGTGGATTTCTGATTGTAAATCATCGTCACGAAACACAAAATGGTTGCCCAATCATATATGTATAGATGCACAATAAACTTAGCACACAATTAGATCCCCATAGCATATAGCATATCCAAAAGAATATTTCAGTGCGTGGTACATATTTATAAGCTTAGTAACTCTAGAAATTATTAAATGACAAAAGTAGATTCAAGGTCCTGATATTGTGCATGTACGTGAGCTTATGAGGGAAAACCATCGTCACAAAACACCGAATGGTTGCTCAATCATGTTTATATAGATGCCCAATATAATTAGCACACAATTAGATTCCTGTAGCATACTGCACAACCAAAAGAATATTTAGGTGCTTGATACATATTCTTAAGCTTAGTAACAACAAAAATTATTAAATAACAAAAGTAGATTCAAGTTTATGACATTGTGCATCATACGTGGGCTTCTGATGGTAAAACGTCGTCGTAAAATACTGAATGGTTGCCCATTCATGTTTATATAGATGCCCAACATACTTAGAATACAATCAGATCCCCATTGCATATAGTATATTCAAAAGAATATTTCAGTGCATGGTACATATTCATAAGCTTGGTAATTGTGGAAACTATTAAATGACAAAAGTAGATTCTATTTCACGACATTATGCATCAGACATAGGCTTCTGATGGTAAGTCGTCGTCTCAAAACACCGAATGATTACCCAATCATACTTATATAGATGCCCAATTTACTTTGCACACAATCAGATCCCTATAGTATATAGCATATCCAAAAGAAAATTCAGTGCATGGTACGTATTCATACATTTAGTAACTATGGAAATTATTAAATGATAAAAATAGATTCAATTTCATGACATTGTGCATCATACGTTCTTCTAATGGTAAACCATCGTTGCAAAACACCGAATGGTTGCCCAATCTTGTTTATATAGTCGCCGAATATACATAGCACACAATTAGATCCCTATAGCATATAGTATATCCAAAAGAATATTTCAGTGTATAGTATATATTTATAAGCTTAGTAACTTCGAAAATTATTAAATGCTAATAGTAGATTAAATTTCATTACATTGTGCGTCATACGTGGGCTTCTGATGGTAATTAACCATCGCCGCAAAAACTAGAATCGTTACCCAATCGTGTTTATATAGATGCCCAATATACATAGCACACATTCAGATCCCCATAATCTATGGCATATCCAAAAGTATATTTCAGTGCCTGATACATATTCATAAGCTTAGTAACTATGAAAATTATAAAATAACAAAAGCAGATTCAAGTTCAGGACATTATGCATCATACGTGGGCTTTTGATAGTAAACCATCATCGCAAAACACACAATGGTTGCCTAATCATGTTTTTATAGATGTCCAATATACTTATTGCACAATCATATCCCCATAGCATATAGTGTATCCAAAAGAATATTTCAGCGCATGGTACATATTCATAGGCATAGTAACTATGAAAATTATTAAATAACAAAAATCGATTCAATTTCACTGCATTGTGAAACATACGTGGGTTTCTGATGGAAAACTATCGTCTCAAAACTCCAAATGATTGCCCTATCATGTTTATGTAGATGCCTAATATACTTAGCACACAATTAGATCCCTATATCATATAGCACTTCTAAAAGAATATTCCAGTGCATGGTACATATTCATAAGTTTAGTAACAATGGAAATTATTAAATGACAAAAGTAGATTCAATTTTATGACATTATGCATCATACTTGGGTTTTTGATAGTAAACCATCATCGTAAAACATCAAGTGGTTGCCTGATCATGTTTATATAGACGATCAATATACTTAGCAGACAATCAGATCCCTATAGCTTATAGCATATCCAAAAGTATATTTCAGTGCATGGTACATTCTCATAAGCTCAGTAACTGCAGAAATTATTAAATGACAAAAGTAGATTCAAATTCTTGACATTGTGCATCATACGTGGGCTTCTGATGGTAAACCATCGTCGCACAACAACGAATGGTTGCCTAATTATGTTTATATAGATGTCTAATATACTTAGCACACAATTAGATCCCCATAGCATATTGCATATCCAAAAGAATATTTCGGTGCATGATATATATTCAAAACTTAATAACTATGAAAATTATTAAATAACAAAAGTAGATTCAAGTTCATGACATTGTGCATCATACGTGGGTTTCTGATTGTAAACCATCATCGCAAAATATAGAATGGTTGCCCATTTATGTTTATATAGATGCCCAATATACTTAGCACATAATCATGAATAGAACTTTGATGAATGGTTAGTACATTCTAGACATGAAAAACTACGTTTTGAACATAAATAGTAAGAAATAACGAAAAGATAACATTAACCCATATTACTTATAGTATTGTCGTTTAGGCCATGTAAACTAGAATATGGTTTTTATGTTACACAAGTTTAGTGACCTATGGTCATTTGATTATGAATTATATGATACATATGAATCATGTTTAGTTGGTAAAATTACTAAAACATATTTTTCTAAGAATAGTAGAAAAACACCGAATGGTTACCCAATCATAATTATATAGACGCCTAATTTACTTTACACACAATCAGATCCATATAGTATATAGCATATCCAAAAGGAAATTTCAGTGCATGGTACGTATTCATAAGTTTAGTAACTATAGAAATTATTAAATGACAAAAATAGATTCAATTTCATGACATTGTGCATCATACGCGTTTCTGAGGGTAAACTATCGTCGCAAAACACCGAATGGTTGCCCAATCATATTTATATAGTCGTTGAATATACTTAGCACACAATTAGATCCCTATAGCATATAGCATATCTAAAAGAATATTTCAGTGTATGGTATATATTTATAAGCTTAGTAACTTCGAAAATTATTAAATGGTAAGAGTAGATTAAATTTCATTACATTGTCTGTCATACGTGGGCTTCTGATGGTTATTAACCATCGTCACAAAACATAGAATGCTTGTGCAATCATGTTTATATAGATGTCCAATAGACTTAGAACACATACAGATCCCCATAGTCTATGGCATATCCAAAAGTATATTTCGGTGCCTGATACATATTCATAAGCTTAGTAACTTTGAAAATTATAAAATAACAAAAGTAGATTAGAGTTCAGGACATTGTGCATTATACATGGGCTTCTGATAGTAAACCATCATCGCAAAACACACAATGGTTGTCTAATCATGTTTATATAGATGTCTAATATACTTAGTGCACAATCAGATCCCCATAGCATATAGTATAGCTAAAAGAATATTTCAGCGCATGGTACATATTCATAAGCATAGTAACTATGAAAATTATTAAATGACAAAAATCGATTTAATTTCATTGCATTGTGAAACATACGTAGTCTTCTGATGGTAAACCATCGTCTCAAAACTCCAAATGGTTGCCCTATCATGTTTATGTAGATGCCTAATATACTTAGCACACAATTAGATCCCTATATCATATAGCACTTCTAAAAGAATATTTCAGCGCATAGTGCATATTCATAAGTTTAGTAACAATGGAAATTATTAAATGACAAAAGTAGATTCAATTTTATGACATTATGCATCATACTTGGGCTTCTGATAGTAAACCATCGTCGTAAAACATCAAGTAGTTGCCCGATCATGTTTATATAGATGATCAATATACTTAGCAGACAATCAGATCCCTATAGCATATAACATATCCAAAAGTATATTTCAGTGCATGGTACATTTTCATAAGCTCAGTAACTATAGAAATTATTAAATAACAAAAGTATATTCAAGTTCTTGACATTGTGCATAATACGTGGACTTCTGATGGTAAACCATTGTCGCAAAACAATGAATGGTTGCCTAATCATGTTTATATAGATGTCCAATATACTTAGCACACAATTAGATCCCCATAGCATATTGCATATCCAAAAGAATATTTCGGCACATGATACATATTCAAAACTTAATAAATGTGAAAATTATTAAATAACAAAAGTAGATTCAAGTTCATGACATTGTGCATTATACGTGGGTTTCTGATTGTAAACCATCATCGCAAAACATAGAATGGTTGTCCATTCATGTTTATATAGATGCCCAATATACTTAGCACACAATCATGAATAGAACTTTGATGAATGGTTAGTACATTCTAGACATGAAAAACTACGATCTGAACATAAATAGTAAGAAATAATGAAAAAATAACATTAACCCATATTACTTATAGTATTGTCTCTTAGACCATGTAAACTAGAATATGGTTTTTATGTTACACAAGTTTAGTGACCTATGGTCATTTGATTATAAATTATATGATACATGTGAATCATGTTTACTTGGTAAAATGACTAAAACATATTTTTCTAAGAAAGGAGAAAGAGCTATGCAATTATTAGAACTAATACATTTCAATGTATGTAGGCCAACTGTTATCAATATTTCATTACCTTTGTCAATGATTATTCTCAATCTTGGCATTTGTATTTAATGAATTATAAATCTGAAGCCTTAGACATGTTCAAAGAATTCAGGAATGAAGTTGAGAAATAACTTGGTAAAAGTATTAAGACTCTAAAATTTGATCAATGAGGTAAATACTTAAGCCAAGAATTTTAAAGTTATTTTAGAGATAATAGAATATTATCTCAATTGACTCCATCACATACTCCCCAGCATAGTGGGGTATCCAAAAGAAGGAATCGGACCCTATAAGATATAATTCGAGCCATGATGGCTTTTGTAAATTTACCTAAATTTTTTTGGGGATATACACGGTAAACTGCTGTTTGTATTTTGAAAAAAGTTCCTATCTACTCCCCTCTTCCTCTTTTATACCCACTTACACCCAATATGTTTTATCTTTTCAGGTAAAACTACAAGATTCCAAACTTGATTGAGGTACATAGACTCAATCTCAGCTTCCATTGCTTCATGCCATAGGTTTGCATCGGCATCAGCAATAGCCTTCTCGTATCTAGTAGGGTCTTATTCTTGATGGTCGGCGACTAGCGTGAAAACTTCTCCAATCCGTCCCTCCAGAACCTTAGACATTGTCCTACTACGATGAGGCTCCATATGTACAGGCTCTTGAGGTTGTGCCTTTTCTTGTTCCACAATTATGTCAGAAGAAGTTAATTCCGAAGATAACTTCTCCTCAAGTTCCAAACTAGTTGAACCTTTTGTGAGAGTACTTTGATCATCCTCTAAGTATCTAGCATTGGTACTAACCAGTACTTTCTGCTCCTTAGGATGATAAAAGTAATCACCTTTGGTCCCTTTTAGATACCCAACAAAATAGCATAATTCTGATCTTGGTTCCAACTTGTCTCTCTTGACCAGTACATAAATTGAACAACCCCATATCCTGAGATGATTTAGACTTGGCTTACGCTCAGTTCACATCTCATAAGGAGTCCTAGGTACTGACTTGAAAGGCATCAAGTTCAGAATGTATGCTGCCATTTCTAGGGCATACCCCCAAAAAGACACTGGAAGAGTTGCATGAGACATCATGCTTCGGACCATTTCCATCAATGTCATGTTCCTTCTCTCAGCTACTCCGTTCTGCTAGGGTGTCCCCGGTATAGAGAGTTGGGATACTATCCTATGATGTACCATGTAGTCCTTGAATTCACCAAGGAGGTACTCTCCACCACGATCCGATCATATGGTCTTGATCAATTTACCTGTCCGACGCTCCACTTCAGCCTTAAACTCTTTGAACTTGTCAAATGAGTCACACTTGCATCTTATCAGGTAAATATAACCAAACCACGTACAATCATCCGTGAAAATGATGAAGTACGCAAAACCCATTCTAGCTGGCGTAGAGAAATGACCACACATATTAGTGTGAATAAGACTCAATACCTTCTTGGCTCTATCTGCCTTAGGGGTAAATGACCTTTTGGTCATTTTTCCTATTAGGCAGGATTCACACTGAGGCCAGCTTTCCAATCTCAATGGCCCAAGGGCCCATCATGAATCAACCTCTGAATTCTGGATGAGTTGATATGACCCAACCTTGGATGCCAAAGATAAGAGTCATTGACATTGGTCTTTCTCTTCCGTGTAAAATGTTCAAATTGAGTATTATTTAATTGATTGTTAATAGGGTTTAAGAAAAATAGATTCCTATCTATGTGCCCAGTACATAAAATTTCTCCATCTCTACTGATAGAAATATACCAGAATGGAAAGATACAGAATATCCTAGATTTGTTAGTTTCGCAACTGAAATCAAATTCTGTCGAAATCCAAGTACATATAAAATATCTTTCAAAACCACTATTCTATTACAATTAAAAACAAGATCCAGCTCTCCCACTGCAAGGGCCCAAACTTGTGCTCCATTTCCTACACGCAGTCCATGCTCGTCCTTCTGGAGTCTTCTAATCTTTCTAAACACCTGCAAGGAGTTACAAATGTGATCAGTGGCTCATAAATCAACAATCCAAATGGAAATTGATCCAACCATTGATATGGATTATAGATAGAAAACATTACCTGTGGGGTTTTTCTTGGCTTGAAGATCTAGACACTCTTTTTTCCAGTGTCCCTTCAGTCCACATTTGAAGCACTTACCCTTAGGGTTATCTTTAGGCTGGGTCCTGGGTTGGGCCGCTGTGTTTCCCTTCTTCTTCTTGAATTTTCTAGGCTCTGACCCAGGTCTAGAAGATGAAGCCTTTGCAATCATAGCCAGAGATTATGGCTTTATGACCTTCTCCGCCATCTGAAGCTCCTTCATCAACTCAGTTAAACTCATGTTTAACTTGTTCATGTTGTAATTCAACTTGAACTGAGTAAAGGAACCCCGCAGAGATTCAAGAACCATGTCCACTTGGCTCTCGGGGTCAATAACAACCCCTAAGATTTCTACCTCCTCGAAAGCAGCAATTATCTTGAGTATATGCTCTCTGATTGATGCTCCCTCTGCCATCTTAGTGTTAATGATAGTTCGAAGAGCCTCCTGCCTTGCGGGCTGGCTCTTATCTATGAACATTGTGGCTAATGATTGAGATATGTCGTATGCAGAAGCCATGTGTTCATGTTTGGACTGGAACACATTAGACATGGAGGCCAACATGTAACAACGAGCCATCTTATCGGCCTTCTTCCATGCCTTCTCAGCCTCACGCTCCTTAGCAGTGGAACCCTCCCTGATAACAGTAAAAGACATACTTATACTCTTTCACTGTGAGTATTATGTCCAGGTTCCTTTTTCAGTCCACATAGTTTGGCCCCGTTAGGTTATTCTCTTTGAGAATAATGGCCAATGGACTAAAAGAATCTCCCACCATTTCTAAAAAATTGAAAAAAAAAAAAAGATTCGGTTTGTGAAAGCAAAACAAATATGTGCACTTTATCCTAATTATCAAATTTGATGACAATCAATTTAGCTCTTAGGAAAACTGACATAGCTTATTGGGAAGATTAACAGTTTTCTAAGCCAAGTGTGTTAACCACCACAAATTAATTTCCCTTCTAGGTAATGATTTAGAAGATAACTCCATCGAGGAGATGGCCATTTCCTCTCATTTCCTATGGACATACCTCGCACTATGACCTCCAACGAGGGGCTGGCCGATCATAGTACGTGCTCTGGGTTATTAATTGCATTCCTCCATTAGATCTAGATCCTTGTGGTATCCCCATCCTATAAGGGTTCACTCCCAAGGTGATGCGATGGGACCCACGATCTCTAATGAGGATCGTGACGGAAGCCGTGGGGCCGTTGGAACCCCTCTCCCACTTAGTCTTTTAAAACAAGGGTTTTTTTGAAAAATATCCTTTTGAAAATTTCCATTAAGTTTTCCCTTAACTCAAAAATAAAATATCTAAATCTATTAAAATCTCTATGTCAAGGTTTTATATCCTTTGAGAGATTTTTCCATGGACTAATTTTATTTAAGTTAAAATTTTAATGATTTCAAAAATTTTCCAATTAAAACTTTTTAGAGACTTTGGTCTTAAGTTTATTTTGACAAAACAATTTTCTTGTGCCAAAAATTAAAAACAAATGGCTTTCTATTTAAAATTACAAAAATATCTAAATCTAATATATTTTCTATGTCAAGGATTAAATCCTTTGAGAAAATATCTAAGGATTAATTTTTGTTTAAGTTAAAATAACCATTTAATTTGTAGAAAATTATTTTCCTTGTCAAAAACATTCCCAAAGACTTTGGACTTTGAAAAAACGTGCATATAGGTACATAAAAATAAATAGCATGCTAGAAAACAATAGACGTTTTCATGCTCTTCTATTTTTAAACCTAAGTACCCAGATAATAGAATTAAACGCATTAATTAATTAATTAATTGTCTTGTTTAATCCTAAATCCCTTACTAATATTTTCATGCAAAAATATTCCCTGAATATTAACTATTGCAAGATATTAACTTCGCCTGGTATGGACCCCAAAACCAAAAGAAATTGCAAGAAAAATTACAAGGACCTTGGTCCACTGCACCCGCCGCACTGGATCAGGCATGTAACACCCCACATTCTTTTTCTTGACATAGTGGGCCAGCTCGGGTGGGATGTCGCCCCGTCTGATCTCTTAGACTAGGGGTCTTTATAATGATATAAACTTAAAGCAAGGGAGTATAAGTCGAAACTTAAATAAATACATACAACATACTCTTTCATTACAAATACACGAGTTCTGATAGATACATCATCAGGTTTCTCCAAAATACACAAGACAAAATGGCTCCAACCTCCATGTACAATGATCATGCCAAAAGATTTACTAACTAGCCCTAAATGGCAAAGTCCGGGTAGTACCGTCGCTAGGCTTCAGCTTCAATCCCTAAAAAAAAGACAAACATATGTGTGAGTGGTATACTCAGAGAGTCCCATGTGTGCTAGTGTTATGCGCAGAAGAGAAAGGCATTTATTTAAATTTCTTTATTAAAATAAGTTCTATGACAGGGAAATAGCAGTAATTGATAATTTTAAGATCAATTTATCATATACTTTTGAAAAACAATGATTTTCAAACACATGGCCCCCAATTCAATAAATGCGGATTCTTCCCCACTTGGAAGTGCGACCCACGTGCAAAGTTCGAGGAACTTCGCCTTCGGCTACACGGTCTCTTGTGCCAGGGACTGCGCCTTACAGCACGTCACCCGTGATATGCCGAAAGGGTGAGCAGCGTACATATGTACCTCACCATGCACTTAGGGATCTTTTTCTTGCCACCATAAGCCAGGGGTCCCAATCCTGACGTCAATCACCATCGAGGTGGCAAGGGATTGAACACATCGAGTGTCCCCGCTCGGTATCATATGAACAACCCACCATCACAATCACAAGGCAATTGCTGGGCTCACAACGGCTAGCCAGGGACGGCTAATTCCATTGTCCTGCCACCCCGTTCGGAGTAAGATAAACCCAATAACTGGACCGGGTTATTTGGGTTCATCTATCTCTAACGAGGGCTAGTACAAAGGTCAAAGCCCTTGTTGAGTACTCAACGCAACAATACCAACCCCATCTGACTGATCAGGCCAGAGGGTTATCTGATCCCGCAGGATCTTCAATCAAAACATTTTGAGGCCAAAACAACATTTTTCAAAATCATGTTGAAACCAGATAAAAGGTTTTACTCACACATCAAAACGTGTTTTCAAGAGTAACCGGGTTATTTTTCCCATACTCAATCACAAAAGTCATTTTCCAAGGACATTCGGGTCATCTTACTCATACTAGGTTCCAAAAGACTTTTTGAGGGTATCCGGGTCATGTTACCCTTACCCGATTTGAAATATATTCATAAGAGTTCCAATAAGGATAATTCGGTCATTTACTGAATACTCGAGTTCCAAAAGTTTCATAAATCATTCCAATAAGGATATCTGGATCATTTTCCAAATACCCAATTCTAAAGTTTATCATTTTCCGGAAATCTCAAATATTAAATCCAAAATGACTATATTCACATCATTCGTGTTTTAATCATCCAATAAGGTTTTCAAACCAATTATGAAATTCAGTCAAGTCGAAATAGCATAAAAATAAGTCTTGCTCATGTATTCCGTAACCATATTTAAACATTTCCAAAACGGTATAAAACATGTCATTTCATGGAAAATTAAATCATACTAGCCTTTAAAAAGGTTTTAGAAATCATAGGGACTCACCTTGTATATTAGGCCGAAGTTGCACTCGAGTATAGCCCTAGAAGGGGTTCCCTCGACTTGATTCACCTACATCATTAGTACATTTCCTTATTATTACGTAATAGATTCAAATACCTAATGGTTTAAATAAGGTTTCTATAATTTTCTTAAAGAAATAAATGGGTTAGTGCTTTGGATGGTTTTTCTGGTTTTACAGCTTTACCACCCTTCACCATTTTTCACACAATTTATTCAATATAGGTCCAAATAGGGTGAGGCTACTTCCATAATATCCCTAAGATATCCCTCTATCAATTCCAGGTCATAAGTCCTGTAAATTCCATCCCATTTTGTACAGTTTTCCAGTTAAGTTCACTGCTCCGGGTTTTAGGATCCAGATTTGTCATCTTCCAGCGTTTTGTGCATATCTCCTTCAATACAAGTCCAAATGAGGTGAAACCACTTCTAAAATACTCCTAGGACGTCTCTCTATCAGCTTCAGGTCATATGGTATTCAAACCTCTCTCCACTTCGTTCAGTTTTTTAGCTAACCTTACTGTTCCGAGTTGATGGTTCAAACCACAGTTTAGAAGCTCAACTTGTTTTAATTAATTTCTATGGTTTCTTCAACATACCCTACCATATTTAAACCCTTCACTACATCATTCATCCTCCCAACATCAGTATTCCAACAAGTTCTCATGCTCATCACTTTTCTTTAGTTCAAACAAACAAGTTAAACCAAGTTCACCAGACCAGTAAATTTTGGCAGATTACATTACTCTTGCTATTTTCTGATCTCGCATCCATCTAAGCTCACATCACACGATCCAAATCCTTCCTAACTTGTCTAGGACATGCTTAGCATTATTTGTGTTCAAATTCCAGCAAATCATCACTCCAAAAAGCCGTAAATAAACTGAAAATCATGTCTACTTCATCACTCATCCAACCGGTAAATCAACCATCACCAAAATCAACATATTTTCATCACTTAACTTCAACAATCTTTATATGCAGCTAGTCTCCATCTTCTAGTACCATTTTCTTAGCTTTCAAGAGTGATCTCTTACCTCTCAAAGATGAAAACAAGCTGCAACTCTCCCTCCTTTTCTTCCTCTTCCTTTCCCCTTCCTTGCTGCCGGTCCTTCTCTTCTCCTCCTTGCTGCCGAAATTCTTCTCCCTCTTTTGGTCTTTCTTTTGTTTTTCTCTTCCTCTCTTCTCTTCTCTGTTTTTTTTTTTTTTCTTCTTCTTGCTGCTTTTCCCCTTGGCCGAAATTCTCCTCCATGGCTCCTATTTGTATAGCTAGCTTCCTTGATCTTATCTTGGTCTTAATAAAAGATTTATGTTGAGTTGGCCATTTCAAGAGAGTTGTGGATTACCCTAGAAGGTTCTAGGATCCTCTAGGGGTTTTGAAGAAATTCTTAAAATCTCTTGGGATCACTAATTGCTTAATCATGATTAACTCGCCCTAATCCCACTTAGCTTAATTAAGCTTAATTAGAGGAAGTCTAAAAATAATCAAACTTGGTCAAAAATATCATGCTAGTGGGCCCTCTTCATTTACTTCTTGTGGGTCCCTTAAAATATCTTATATATAATATAGTATAGCTAGGATATTTATAGTTGATATATATATATATATATATAAATATATATAAATATATATAAATACTAATGGTAAAATAATATAACAATGCAACATAATTATTGAATTTAATTATGCTATAATTTAATATGGCCAATGGATTTTAGTAGTAATAATAAATATAAAGTAACCTCAAGGGTTATAGAATAATAATGTTAATGATATAAAATAAAATAAAATAAAACACATTAATAATAGCAAAAAAGTAATAATAATATTATGAATAGCATTAATTTGTGGCCTTAATAACACTATTAATAATATAGAAAAATAAATATATCATTAATTCCTTTCGCATTTATTCTTAGTTTAAACAAGTCTACCCTACATAAATCCTTTATATAAGGCGGGTTATTACAATCTCCTCTCGTAAAAGGAATTTCGCCCCCGAAATTATTACTTACCTTCAAAGAGTTCTGGATAAAGCTTATACATTTCTGCTTCTGTCTCCCACGAAGCTTCCTCCACAGGATGATGACTCCATAGCACCTTAACAAGTGGGATTTGCTTCTGCTCAACTTCTTCTCGGCGCGCTCTAGGATTTTAACTGGCCTTTCTGCATAGTTCAAATTTGGTGACAACTCTATGGCATCATCATTCAAAATATGACTGGGGTCGGCTATATAGCGCCTAAGTTGTGATACATGGAATACATCGTGGATGCCCTGAAGCTCCGATGGTAATCTTAATCTATAGGCCACTTTTCCAATTTTCTCGATGATGGGAAAGGGTCCAACATACCGTGGGGCTAGCTTCTTCCTTCGCGTTCCCTTACCTCGACGGGGTGTTAACCTTAAGAATACTAGGTCACCAACGCTGAATTCCACATCTTTTTGACGGCGATCTGCATAACTTTTCTGCCTACTCTGGGCAATCTCCAATTTCTCCTTAATTTGCAACATCTTTTGTTGTGCCCTTTCCAAATCCAGGACATCATATTACTCTTGCTGCCGTCCTAAGGTTTCCCAATACAGAGGAGATCGGCACTTCCGTCCATACAAAGCTTCAAATGGTGCTATTCCAATTGAGGATTGATAACTATTGTTGTAGGCAAATTCTATATAGGCCAAATTATCAACCCATCTATTCCCAAAATCTAGCGCACATGCTCTCAACATGTCTTCCAAAATTTGGATTACCCGCTCTGTCTGCCCGTCAGTCTGAGGGTGTGCCGTGGTGCTAAATTTCAGAGTAGTCCCACACTGTTGTTGCATCTTCCTCCAAAATCGAGAAGTGAACCTGGGATCCCAGTCAGATACAATGCTGGAAGGTACTCCGTGAAGTCTGATTACTTCCTCCATATGAATCTTACTTAATTTCTCCAAAGAGTCTCGTTCACTTATGGGTACAAAGTGAGCTGTCTTTGTTAACCGATCTACAATCACCCAAACTGCATCTCGTTGTCCAATGGTTACGGGTAATCCGGTTAAAAAGTCCATGGTGACTTCATCCCATTTCAATTCAGGTGCTGGTAGAGGTTGCAGTAATCCTCCCAGTTTTTGGTGATCTATCTTCACCTTTTGACAGGTAAGACATTGAGCAACAATCCGAGAAACATCGTTCTTCATACCTATCCACCAGAAATGCTGCCTTAAGTCTCGATACATTTTTACTGCTCTAGGGTGAATAGTGTATTTACTCCGATGTGCTTCTGTCAAAATTTCCTACTTCATAGGAGCTTGTCTCAGTATACAATATCGTCCTCTAAATCGGAGGATCCCTGCATCATCTTTGTAGAAATCAGTTTTGTTTTGTTCCTTGCTTTTTTCCTTGATCTGCTGCAACTCCCGATCTTGCTCCTGAACTCCTTTCAATTGTTGTAACCGTACAAGCTGCATTGATATGTTATTCATCCAGATTTGTCCTTCAAGTGCCACTGCTTCCAACTCTGGGATTTGTGTGGAACCCCAGTTAAAACCAACCTTAGAGTAAGGGGATTGGGATGCATATCATATTTTATTTCATGATTAAATATATTTTTATATGATTTTTATGTGCTTTGGATTTGAGTTTTATTATCTTGAAGTCTTGTTGATGAGTATTGTGAGAGAGGGGCAAAACGTTAATTTTTGCCCGAGGTGAAAATAGGGAAATAGCTTGTGGATGGAATAGAAAATAATTTTCTAGTGAAAATATCAACAAGAGTTGATGCGGTTTAATGGTTCGAGCCTTAGAAATAATTATGGAAGTCTAGGGTTCAAATTCTATCATGGAAGCTTTAGCTTGATTAAATTTTATTTTTGCTTGGGAAGAAATAGTTTCGGACTTATGAGCTTGGAGTAAGGTAGGGATGATGTCCTAAGAGAGAGACACGTTAGGAGTAACCTCATTCCACTCCCTTGCTCTACTCGAATTTCTTAAAGGGAATTCATTTTCCCTTGATCTTTGATTTTTCCTTAATTCTCAACTCCTTAGTTTAATCAAGATGTTCTAGCCATCTTCTTTCCAGAAATTTCAGTAAAGTGCTGAGGTCTTGTAGGATCAAAATGTCTTAGTAAAAGACTTCTTATGGTTTGAAAAATGTGGGAGAGTTGTGGGAAGTTCCAAGGGGAAAATCTCTCTAGTGAGTTGGCTGAAAATTCTCTCTAGCTAGTCATCTTCTTTATTGGAATGAGCTGAAAATTTTCCATCTTGTTGTGCCTTCAAAATGTCGAGTTTCTTAGCTAGAATTCCCTCTCAAATGCTGCCAGAAAAATGTTCTTTAGGATCAGTTTGTAATCTAAAATTCTTAGCCATTTTCGGACTGCTTAAAGCTGGAGCAAAAGTAGGAAAATTCCTGTACAAATCACAGCTTTGAGAGTCCCAAAACCAAGCTGTTTTCTTCCAGATTTTGTTCAGTACCTTAGCCATGTTTTTCCTCTATGAAGAAGGCTGGAAACCAGCCTTGAAAACCCCTGAAGTTCCCCTTCAAACTCTCTGCAAGTGGCTGGGAATCGCAGCCGAAAATCTGCCCAGAAATTACTGTTCAGCGAAAAAACTGTGCAGGAAATTTTCCAGCCTTGTTTCCTATTTCTCTCCCAGCCGAAACACCAACTTTATTCTGCAAAAACCTTCCTTAAACCTCCAGTAACTAAGCTCCATTGTTCCCCTTAAGCTTCTGCACGAAATCCAGCAATGGCTACCCGAAAATCCCTACAATTTTGCTTGATTGGTTTCCAAAATTCCAGCCATCTTTGTTTAACAACCTTCCATAATATATCACTCCATTGACCAGACTTCTTCTTCATCATTGTGCACCTTAGTTTCAGCCACCCTAAGCTACCTTGAACCAGCTTTAATTCCTCAGAAAAACTGCTCAACCAGTCGGCCATAGGAGACCTTCAAAGCTCTTCAATTATCAAGATATTCTAGAAATATTTAGTTTCCAAATTCACTACCTAAAAATATTCTTCAAGGATTGTAACAACTAACCTTTCCTTTTCCCTTCCAAATCAGAGAAACAACTCCCTAAACCTTACAGAAATTTGGCTAGCCTAATTCCCTTAGAATTTTCGACAGCTACACTACAATCCCTCAATTTCCTTCAATCTCCAAGAACACACACGCTACACCAAGAACACCTACTACTTTCTTTCACCTAATACCCTTCCAAATCACCTTAAACCTTCACTAAAATCTCCAGATTTGACCTACTTACTGCTGTGAGTCCTTCGACACCATCCTTAACATTAAACTCCTCAAATCATCTTGCTACTTCGGATCAAAACTAGAAATTTCTGTGAAGGACAAGAACATCTTCAAGGTAAATTTACTCTATCAACTTCTTCTTCTCCAAACTTGATCTCTAGTGAAAACCTATGTGAATAAACATACTAATGATCTCTCTCTCTCTCTCTCTCTCTCTCTCTCTCTCTCTCTCATGGCCGAAATTCCTCTTCCTTGGCCAGATGACTTCTTCTTCCATAATCATGCTCTCGCCATCTCCCTTGGACAAAGATATCTAGGAGTTGAGATCTACTCTAAACTCCTTCAAGGCATTCATCAATCAAGTAAGTACCTTCAATCCTTCTTTTAAACTCTAGAATTATGTCTCTAGGATGATGTTGATAGTAGGTGGATAGTGATAGGGTTCGAGTATATATATATATATATATATATATATATATATATATTGTTGAGATTGAAGCATGAACATTTGTATGATTGTGAAGGAGATAGGATTTATGCATGGAAGGATTATCTTGGTTGATTGTGTGATGATTTGAGGCTTGATGCATGAAGTATTTGAGATAAAGCATGCTAGAGATTATGTCACCTTGGGTAAATAGGATTTATATGCATGTTAGATTATTGAAGCCATGATCATATTTATGCTAGTAGAGGTTAGATCATGTCTTAATAAATTTAGATCTATGCTTATGTGCAAGATTTGGTCGGTTTGATGAATGGAAGGATTGCATATGTTCTTGATTGTGGTTAGCCATAGAAATTTGACCATGATCTAGTTGTCCCTAAACTAATTTATTTCATAAATAAAATATTTAATGATATAAAATTTTCCTAGTAAATGTCGAAAAACCCTAGGAATGGTAGATTTGGATTATTACATACATAAAGGACATTTTGGTCAAATAAATAATAATTTTGCTAGAAAATAAAATAAAATAATATTATTTAAAATAAAGAAATCAATTAAAGCCTTTTATGGAAATAATTATGATTAGTGAAATATTTATTACTACAAATTTAATTATCATCTTTTAATCAAAACCCATTAAGAATTTATTTATTATTTTTCAAGCAAGACTCATTAAATTCATTTTCAACTAATTTTAGGTATCAATTATTTTCTAATAGTTAAATTACTAATAAATCATTATTTTACCTAAAACTACTTAGGACTCTTGATCAAATAAACTCTAAGTTTTCCTTAACAAGATTTAAGCTTTCAACTTATTAAAATTTATTTCCCAAACCATTAATTACTTTAAATATCACACTAGGCTCAACTCTTAAACCTATTTACTTAGTGTTTAACCTTAAAGCTTGGGACACTAGGATCATGGTAGTAGTAAGTTGTGTTGATTTAAAATTGAGGAAGTGGTTTGTGGCTTGGAATTGATTGTGATTTGTATTTGCCCATGTGGGGTTAGGTCAGCTGTTGGAGACCTTGTTGTTGTGAACAAGAATCAGGTAAGCTCCTGCATAAAACCTGATTGATGTGAAATGTTTTCTTATGGCAAGCCAAATGTAGAGTGTATGGACACTTATTTATGTAAAGGCAATTGAGGGTTGAACTCTCTCTTATTTCAAGCATTTGAATTATTTAAAAGACAAGGAGCAGATTTGCCAAACCTAAGCTCTTTCTAAAGCTGATTTTTACAAGGACTTTGGAAACCCTCAAAATGCCGTTTTCATGTGGAACAATATTTTGATCATTTTATCCCAAGGGGGAAATGTCGTTGAGTACTCAATAAGGGTGGACTACTAGGACTAGTCCTTGAGGGGTTAGGGTAAGTCTCTTAGTAGGTGGCCACCTCTGAGAGGTGAGTCCTTCCCGGATAGGACGTCAGTCCAGTGGGTCGTGCCGGTCCGAGCTAGCAGTGTTCTTTTCAGTCAAGTGGCTGTGTTTTACCGGAATGGATACCCGGTTGTTGTTTGGGTATGGAGAAGGAGGAGTATCTTACCCAGTATGCCGATCGCCTACTTTTGTCAGTCTGCACAAAGTGTGGCATTCTGACTGGCGGTATGCACAAAGTGTGGCATACTGACCATCTGGTTGTGGGGCCCAACGTGTGGTAACCCATAATCCTTTCTTATGAGTGGTTGATTTTGTTGATCATGTATGACTGGAATAGCTAAAACGCCACTCTTGCTTTTGACTAATGTGTATTGCTTGCCAATATCTCTCTTATAAAGATTTCGCACTTTGCATCTATGAACTGTTTTCACTAAACACCCAAAGCACACACGGACTTACTGAGATTTCTGTCTCATCACCTTTTTCCCATGATTTCAGGTCGATCCTGCTGTGGGGATGAGTAGCTAGTAGTATCTGCATTGGAAGAGATTGTTGTCATTTAATTCTATGTATTGCTTTGGGGAGACAAGAGTGGATAATTTTATTTATGGTTTTTTTTTGGGAATGCATGGATTTATTCTTGGAGTTTTTCTTTGGGTTGTAATGAATTTTTGAGTTAAAGTATTATTTTTATTCTGCAATTTTATTTGTGTGACCTAGTTATAAAGACCCCTTGTCCTTTGGACGGGGCGACATCCCCGGCCCTGGCGGGGCTAGGCAGCGGGGTGTTACAGTTTGCACCATCCGTAGTGCGGATATACGTCCTTTTCTACTCAATGCATCTGCCACTACATTGGCCTTTCTCAGATGGTACTTGATTGGGCAGCGAAATTCTTCTAAGAACTCCATCCACCTTCGTTGTCTCATATTTAAGTCTTTTTGAGTGAAGATATATTTCAAGCTTTTTTGGTCGGTAAAAACCTTAAATTCCGCTCCATAAAGATAATGCTTCCACTTTTTCAGGGCGAACACAATGGCTGTTAATTCTAAATCATGGGTAGGGTAATTTCTCTCATGGGGTTTCAATTTCCTTGATATATATGCTATTACTCTTCTATCTTGCATTAGTACTCTGCCCAATCCTTCCTTAGAAGCATCAGTATATACCTCGTAGGGCTTATCCATAGCAGGTAAGGCTAGGATGGGTGAGGAGCTCAACCTTCGCTTCAATTCTTGGAAACTTCTCTCACAGCCTTCTGACCATTCGTAGGGCACCTTCTTCTGGGTTAATCGGGTTAATGACGAAGCAATTTTTGAGAATCCTTCAATAAACCTTCTATAATATCCTACTAAGCCTAAGAAACTTCTCACTTCCGTAGGGTTTTCCGGTTGTTTCCAATTTACTACAGCTTCCACCTTTGCAGGGTCCACAGAAATCCCTTCCTTAGAGATCACATGCCCTAGAAATGATACACTATCCAACCAAAATTCACATTTGCTAAACTTGGCATACAACTTGGCTTCTCTTAATTTCTCAAGCACTTTCCGCAAATGCTCTTGATGCTCCTGAGGGTTCTTAGAGTATACTAAAATATCATCAATAAAAATGACAACAAAGTTATCCAAGTAGGGCTGAAAAATCCGATGCATAAGGTCCATGAAAGTAGCAGGGGCATTAGTAACTCCAAAGGGCATCACCACAAACTCATAGTGCCCATAGCGCGTGTTGAAGGTAGTCTTGGGAATGTCTTCTTCTCTAATCCTCACTTGATAATACCCCTATCTCAGGTCCAATTTAGAGTAACATCCTGCTCCCTGTAGTTGGTCAAACAACTCATCCACCATAGGTAATGGGTATTTGTTCTTTATCGTTTGAGCATTTAGCCCCCTATAGTCTATGCACATCCTCAAAGTGCCATCTTTCTTTTTCATGAATAGCACTGGGGCTCCTCAAGGCGAGGTACTAGGCCGAACAAACCCCTGCTCCAACAATTCCTGCAATTGCTTCTTCAATTCCTTTAATTCTGCCGGTGCCATCCGGTACGGGGTTCTAGAGACTGGTTCAGCTGCTGGTACTAATTCAATATTAAACTCAACTTCTCTTTCTGGGGGCAATTCTTTCAGCTCCTCTGGAAAAACATCCGGGTATTCTCGAACCACTGATACATCTTCAAACTTTTCAACTTTAATGGATTTGTTTAGAAGGTAGGCTAAATATCCAGCACACCCTTTTCGAATCAACCTCCTTGCTTTCACTCCAGATATCAAAATTACTTTTTGTTTTGCTCTATCTCCCCAAAACTCTAGAGTACCTCCCTCTGGTCCCCTAAAATGCACCAGTTTATTCCTACAATCAACCATCGCATGATGTCGTGATAGCCAGTCCATTCCTAGAATGGCATCATAGTCTGCTATGGGTAAACTTATAAGGTCTCCCTCTAGGGTTACATCTCCAATTTTTATTTCACTTCCCGGATAAATTCTATCACTAGTCAATTGCTTTCCCAAAGGGGTACTAACTATCATCTCATAGGGAGCCTCCGTACTGCTAGTATTAATCTTTTGAGCAAAGGAACATGCAATAAAAGAATTGGTAGAACATGGATCTATTAGAATTTGAGCTTCTTTACCAAGAATAAAAATCTTACCTTCCACCACTGACGATGCATTAGTGCCTGCTTTATCCAGGGCTACCACTCGAGTTTTCACGACAGGCTTATTGGCTCCCGGTTTGGGTGCAGAGGGCTGGCTTGGATTTCCCTTGACAAATTCTGATCTTGCCCCTATATTATTTCCTCTCAGATTCATCCATCCCGTTGTCCTCTTCGGATATGGGCAGTTCTAATTCTTGTGTCCTTCTTCTCCACAATTGTAATAATAAATGAACGGCTTTCCCATACTACCCCCTATCTTCTTTGAAATTTCCCTTTATTTGACCATTTATTCCCTGTCGGCCTCTTATTTCGGTTTGGGGGTTGAAATCTCCTCTTACTTCCCTGCTTAGCCAGGTCCAAATCTGCCTCCTCAACTCTTGATTCTATTTCTACTGCAGCACTATAATTGCTTGGGGCCATGCTAAGCAATACCCTCTTGAGCTCGGGGCGCAAACCCTTCACAAAACGACGAGTCCTGTCTGATTCATTCTGTACTAGAAGAGGGCAATATTTCGAGAGTCACGTGAATTTAGTAGCGTATTTCCCCACTGTTCTTCCTTCTTGTCCGAAATTTTGAAATTCGTCTTCTCACCTTTCTACCACCCAACATGGTATGAATTCTTTCTTAAACTCTGCTCGGAATTCCTCCCAGGTCCATTCCTTCTGCTCCTTCTTTCGCATCCACCAGTCTCGTGCTGGTCCCTGAAGTTTGAACGCAGCAAATTGCACCTTCCGCTGCTCCAAGTAATTTAGAGCGGCGAATATGTTCTCCATTTGTTCTATCCAGGATTCTGCCTCTTGCTCTTGTTCAGGTCGGCCATAAAATGGAGGGGGTTGGAATTTTAGGAACCGCTCTAACGCTTGATCCGCCTCAACTTTAGTTCGCCGTCCTTCTCTAGCTGTCATCTCGGTCATATGTTGTAGCACTTCCATCATTTTCTGGAAAGTTTGCATCATAGTGTTTTCCAACGATTCATCGAATGCTCCTTTAGCTACATTGTTAGCATATGATTCCTTCGGAGGGCGACGAGTGGTTCGCTTTGGCGGCATAATAAAGACGGTTAGTTTACCTGGTTAAATTAAGATCAGTGATGGAGTTAGATTAGTATGTCAGCACCGAACATTATTATAATATCACCACAGAACATTATCATAACATAAAAACATAACACCCTGATATATTACACCAAAATTGCAGGGTTTTTAGTACATTTACATATACTTGCTTATTATCTCCTACTAACATACGTACTTAATATGTACATCGGATAATACTTATACTAAAACTTCCTACAAAAACTTTCTACTCACTATCATCATCGCTGGATGCAGGTGGTCCTAAGTTACTCAGGAGTATCAGATCCCAGGCCTAACACATCCACATCCTCTCCTATAGCTGACTCGTCTGAAGGCACAGCAACCACTTTGACTACTTCATCTTCATCATCTTCGACTACTGACTCCTCTGAGGATATGGCAACTACCTCAACCACTTCATCTTCCGATTCATCCGAAGGGATTAGGACTCCTTCTGGCTCGGCTGGCCGCTTAGGGCTTTCCACTATCTCCGGTTCTTTAGTCACATGTCCTATATTGCTGTCCTAAGTCGGCTCTGAGTTTCTTCCTCTTGGTCTCGGACCTCTTAGGGAGCTATGATAATAACAGGGTCCAAAGATCGATGTTCCTAGGAAAGTCCTGATCTTCTTCTTCTTTGGGTGAGAGCTTTCACCTTCTTCCCATGATCCATCTCTATGATCCTATTCTTTGATTGGTTTCTTCCTTTTATCATCATTATTAGCCATTCCTACAAAAGAATAGTTGAAATAAATTTTCACTGATTCCTACAGATTTATATCTACACCCACAGATAATGTATCTATGTCCACAGATAATATTTTGATACCCATAGATAATATTTCAATACCCATAGATAATGTGAAAATCAAAACCTATGGCTAATGCTCTGATACCAATTGTAACACCCCCCATTCTTTTTCTTGACATAGTGGACCAGCTCGGGTGGGATGTCGCCCCGTCTAATCTCTTAGACTAGGGGTCTTTATAATGATATAAACTTAAAGCAGGGGAGTATAAGTCGAAACTTAAATAAATACATACAACATACTCTTTCATTATAAATACACGAGTTCTGATAGATACATCATCAGGTTTCCCCAAAATACACAAGAAAAAATGGCTCCAACCTCCATGTACAATGATCATGCCAAAAGATTTACTAACTAGCCCTAAATGGCAAAGTCCGGGTAGTACCGTCGCTAGGCTTCAGCTTCAATCCCTAAAAAAAAGACAAACATATGTGTGAGTGGTATACTCAGTGAGTCCCGTGTGTGCTAGTGTTTTGCGCAGAAGAGAAAGGCATTTATTTAAATTTCTTTATTAAAATAAGTTCTATGACAGGGAAATAGCAGTAATTGATAATTTTAAGATCAATTTATCATATACTTTTGAAAAATAATGATTTCCAAACACATGGCCGCCAATTCAATAAATGCGGATTCTTCCCCACTTGGAAGTGTAACCCGCGTGCAAAGTTCGAGAAACTTCACCTTCGGCTATACGGTCTCTTGTGCCAGGGACTGCGCCTTACAGCACGTCACCCGTGATATGCCAGAAAGGTGAGCAGCGTACATATGCACCTCACCGTGCACTTAGGGATCTTTTACTTGCCACCATAAGCCAGGGGTCCCAATCCTGACGTCAATCACCATCGAGGTGGCAAGGGATTGAACACATCGAGTGTCCCCGCTCAGTATCATGTGAACAACCCACCATCACAATCACAAGGCAATTGCCAAGCTCACAACGGCTAGCCAGGGACAGCTAATTCCATTGTCCTGCCGCCCCGTTCGGAGTAAGATAAGCCCAATAATTGGACCGGGTTATTTGGGTTCATATATCTCTAACGAGGGCTAGTACAAAGGTCAAAGCCCTTGTTGAGTACTCAACGCAACAATACCAACCCCATCTGACTGATCAGGCCAGAGGGTTATCTGATTCCGCAGGATCTTCAATCAAAACATTTTGGGGCCAAAACAACATTTTCCAAAATCATGTTGAAACTAGATAAAAGGTTTTACTCACACATCAAAACTTGTTTCCAAGAGTAACTGTGTTATTTTTCCCATACTCAATCACAAAAGTCATTTTCAAAGGACATTCGGGTCATCTTACCCATACCAGGTTCCAAAAGACTTTTTGAGGGTATCCGGGTCATTTTACCCTTACCCGATTTGAAATATATTCACAAGAGTTCCAATAAGGATAATTCGGTCATTTACCGAACACTCGAGTTCCAAAAGTTTCATAAATCATTCCAATAAGGATATCTGGATCATTTTGCAAATACCCAATTCTAAAGTTTATCATTTTCCGGAAATCTCAAATATTTAATCCAAAATGACTAAATTCACATAATTTGTGTTTTAATCATCCAATAAGGTTTTCAAACCAATTATGAAATTCAGTCAAGTCGAAATAGCATAAAAATAAGTCTTGCTCATGTATTCCGTAACCATATTTAAACATTTCCAAAACGATATAAAACATGGCATTTCATGGAAAATTAAAGCACACTAGCCTTTAAAAAGGTTTTAGAAATCATAGGGACTCACCTTGTATATTAGGCCGAAGTTGCACTCGAGTATAGCCCTAGAAGGGGTTCCCTCGACTTGATTCACCTACATCATTAGTACATTTCCTTATTATTACTTAATAGATTCAAATACCTAATGGTTTAAATAAGGTTTCTATAATTTTCTTAAAGAAATAAATGGGTTAGTGCTTTGGATGGTTTTTTTGGTTTTACAGCTTTACCACCCTTCACCATTTTTCACACAATTTATTCAATATAGGTCCAAATAGGGTGAGGCTACTTCCATAATATCCCTAAGATATCCCTCTATCAATTCCAGGTCATAAGTCCTGTAAATTCCATCCCATTTTGTACATTTTTCCAGTTAAGTTCACTGCTCCGGGTTTTAGGATCCAGATTTGTCATCTTCCAGCGTTTTGTGCATATCTCCTTCAATACAAGTCCAAATGAGGTGAAACCACTTCTAAAATACTCCTAGGACGTCTCTATATCAGCTTCAGGTCATATGGTATTCAAACCGCTCTCCACTTCGTTCAGTTTTTTAGCTAACCTTACTGTTCCGAGTTGATGGTTCAAACCACAGTTTAGAAGCTCAGCTTGTTTTAATTAATTTCTATGGTTTCTTCAACATACCCTACCATATTTAAACCCTTCACTACATCATTCATCCTCCCAACATCAGTATTCCAACAAGTTCTCATGCTCATCACTTTTCTTTAGTTCATACAAACAAGTTTTACCAAGTTCACCAAACCAGTAAATTTTGGCAGATTACATTACTCTTGCTATTTTCTAATCTCGCATCCATCTAAGCTCACATCACATGATCCAAATCCTTCCTAACTAGTCTAGGACATGCTTAGCATTATTTGTGGTCTAATTCCAGCAAATCATCACTCCAAAAAGCTGTAAATAAACTGAAAATCAAGTCTACTTCATCACTCATCCAACCGGTAAATCAACCATCACCAAAATCAACATATTTTCATCACTTAACTTCAACAATCTTTATATGCAGCTAGTCTCCATCTTCGAGTACCATTTTCTTAGCTTTCAAGAGTGATCTCTTACCTTTCAAAGATGAAAACAAGCTGCAACCCTCCCTCCTTTTCTTCCTCTTCCTTTCCCCTTCCTTGCTGCCGGTCCTTCTCTTCTCCTCCTTGTTGCCGAAATTCTTCTCCCTCTTTTGGTCTTTCTTTTGTTTTTCTCTTCCTCTCTTCTCTTCTCTATTTTTTTTTTCTTCTTCTTGCTGCTTTTCCCCTTGGCCGAAATTCTCCTCCATGGCTCCTATTTATATAGCTAGCTTCCTTGATCTTATCCTGGTCTTAATAAAAGATTTATGGTGAGTTGGCCATTTCAAGAAAGTTGTGGATTACCCTAGAAGGTTCTAGGATCCTCTAGGGGTTTTGAAGAAATTCTTAAAATCTCTTGGGATCACTAATTGCTTAATCGTGATTAACTCACCCTAATCCCACTTAGCTTAATTAAGCTTAATTAGAGGAAGTCTAAAAATAATCAAACTTAGTCAAAAATATCATGCTAGTGGGCCCTCTTCATTTACTTCTTGTGGGTCCCTTAAAATATCTTATATATGATATAATATAGCTAGGATATTTATAGTTGAGATATATATATATATATATATATATATATATATATATATATACTAATGGTAAAATAATATAACATTGCAACATAATTATTGAATTTAATTATGCTATAATTTAATATGGCCAATGGATTTTAGTAGTAATAATAAATATAAAGTAACCTCAAGGGTTAGAGAATAATAATGTTAATGAAATAAAATAAAATAAAATACATTAATAATAGCAAAAAAATAATAATATTATTATGAATAGTATTAATTTGTGGCCTTAATAACACTATTAATAATATAGAAAAATAAATATATCATTAATTCCTTTCGTATTTATTCTTAGTTTAAACAAGTCTATCCTACATAAATCCTTTATATAAGGCAGGTTATTACAAGGCACCCATCTACACTGTGGTCTACTGCACCCACCGCATAGAACCAGGACCCTTGGGTGACCCGTGCGCGGACCGGATTCCAGACCATAGGCGGGCCAGTTCGGGCAGCCTAGCCGGCGCTGGTTCCGGTCTGGATGGCTCTTCCTACAGTTTTTTTTATCTACGAATTTCCTCTGTTTTCTTCTCAACTTCTCGTATTATTGGCTCTCTGGATTCAATCCAAATACAATGAAATCAACCAAAACCAACAATCACCTATACCTATAAACATTTAGCTTACACGATTTACTAAAAAAATAATAAATTACAAATCTCCTATACTTCTACCCGCGAGGTTTAACAGAGAATATATCCATACCAAAACATCAAAGGATCACAATTTAATCACACATATGTGTCCAGTATTATTCAACTAGATGCATGCTCCCTATATTTTCACAAAAGCTTCATGCTCTGATACCAGTTGAAGGCATTAAGAAGGGAAAACACAGGGCACATAGCGGAAGCGAATGAAAAAAAAATTGGAAAAACCAAGAACAAGGAACTCCGAACAGAGCCGCCGCCAGCTTCGGCAGCCCTAGCCAGTGCCGGTTGTGCTCTGTATGGATTCCAAGGTTTTAAAAAAAATACCTTTTTTCCTCGTTCTTAGAATTGGCTGGACCAAAATGTGCGCAGCCGGGGTAGGTACGCTGGTGGAAACCTCTGATGCGATTCCTGCAAGTCTCCTACTTCATCTTTGCATGTATGTAAATGCCAAACTCTCGATCTTCCAGTATATGGCCCGCCTAATTCCATTTGGTGAACAACTCACAGACTAATGAACTTTTTTTCTAGAGAGAGAGAGGGAGAAAGACGTCTGGCTTTTTTCATAGAAAAGAAGCCGTCTCAGAGAATCACGTTATTTCTATTCCCATTCTCCTATTTAACCTAAATAAAACCCTAGGTTAAACTGGATTGGGCCATTGGACTCTTAGTTTAGCCTTTTGAACTTAATTAATTATTCTAATTAGAACCAACCTAATGGCCTAATAAATAATTAATTTTCTAGTCCAAATAAACTAGTCCAATAAATAAGCCTATATTAGTTCAGTCTCAGGTTAATCTTTAATTATTCAAACTGGGCCAAAGCTCTGACTAATTAATTACCCACCAAACTAATTTAATTAATTCTCTCTCCATGGACATATATTTTATTCTAGCCTAACAATTAAATCAGGCTACTTAAAATAAATTCCATTTAATTTAAGATCAATTCCTTAGCCCGTATTTAATTGATCTATACTGGGGACCAAAAGACACACCGTCTTGGCTATTAAAATGACCAAAATACCCTTTCCATATAAATAGCTATATTTTACATTTTAAATATTTTTTAATATAACCATAAGGAAATATTGACCCCAAGGACATTGATGCGTTAGCAAAGTCTTCGATCTACAAGTGTAATAACTAAATTACTCATCTATACATCGCCGTACATTTAGAAAGGAAGAACTGTACTAACACCTCTCTAAATGGCCTCTACCATCCTTAGGCTTCTAGTCCAATAATCCAAAACTTCCTAGATTATTTCCACTTTCCAAGGGAGCTACCCTAGTGCAAACATCCAAGTCATGTTTCCCAAGGCCCTGGATAATTAGATCATTCAGACAACCACAAGGGGCGATATAGTATAGAAACTATTTTGCACAAGTCTGTCTTAACTAACTAGTCACACATACCCAACATAGCATATCAAAGTACATGCTTCCAGCTTTGTCAGACCACCAACTCATACTCAAGTCGTAGAGTACTAGTCCACACTGTAGCAGTAATAGTCTAGGTTTCTACCATATAGTACTTTAAGAAATCACTACTACAGGTCTTATTCTACGTATTCGAAAAACACTTATGTCATGAAGTGAGTGGACTACTCACTGGCTAAAGGTAAGCAATTCCCCATTTGGAATTCATAACATAATAACCTAGACATGATGAGATTCACATTCTTATTAATCGGTTAAGAATGAATGTTTATTTGTTAATTAACCCATGATCTATACCTTACTGTGAAAGACCACCATTTATATGGACCACTTACTTAAACACAATGGGTCTTTTTCAAACAAAACTTTGCACAAATAAAATGTAAATTCACAAACAATTTCTGAAAATAAATTCTTTTATTAAAACATTTAATGTTTACATCAGAAACCTAGTCTAAGATGGCATATTTCCCAACACCAAAATCCTTTGGAAAATACTAAATTCACACACAACCGCCTCTATACATAGTGGACCTGGCACCGGGTACAATTGGTCCCCCTGGTACCAGGTCTAATCTATTTTTCTCCTCAATTTTGCTTCATTTTTGTTGTTTGACCCGAATGTACCCGGTGCCTGGTCCCTTGGTTGGGATTAGCACTAGTTTGGTTCTGGAATTATCCACTTTCGCATGAAATCAACTTAAATCTGCACAAATTTGTCAAAAACACTTTTTGCAAGCAAAATGTAAAATAAGAAGGATTATACCTAGTTATTACAACAAAAGTATCTCAAAATAACCTCAAATAACTAGAAAAATAATAGTGATTTTAGGCCCTATCAATTGGATACCAGATATGGTTCTCATTTGTATAATAATTTTCAAAGACTAAAGAGTAGTAGGAAGCTTGGGAAAAGTGATGTGGACCTTTGTGCTGCAATTGAAGTAAAGGTTGCTGCACTTACTGTTGAGACTTATCATCTACATTTGCCTTCCGGATTAATTGTAGAACTTACAAATTGTTATTATGTTCCAGTTTTATTAAAGAACATTATATAAGTTGCTTGTTTAGACATAGATAGTTTTCATTTAATTTTTAAGAATAAAAGTTATTCCTTTTTCAGTATATAATATCCATTTGGTACTGGAACTTTGATGAACGGTTAGTACATTCTAGACATGAAAAACTACGTTCTGAACATAAATAGTAAGAAATAACAAAAAAATAACATTAACCCATATTACTTATAGTATTGTCGTTTAGGCCATGTAAATGAGAATATGGTTTTTATGTTACACAAGTTTAGTAAACTATGGTCATTTGATTATGAATTATATGATACATGTGAATCATGTTTACTTGGTAAAATGACTAAAACATATTTTTCTAAGAAAGGAAAAAGAGCTATGCAATTATTGGAACTAATACATTTCAATGTATGTAGGCCAACTGTTATCAATATTTCATAACCTTTATCAATGATTATTCTCAATCTTGGCATTTTGTATTTAATGAATTATAATTCTGAAGCCTTTGACATGTTCAAAGCATTCAGGAATGAAGTAGAGAAATAACTTGGTAAAAGTATTAAGACTCTAAAATTTGATCAATGAGGTAAATACTTAAACCAAGAGTTTCAAAGTTATTTTAGAGATAATAGAATATTATCTCAATTGACTCCATCACATACTCCCCAGCATAGTGGTGTATCCAAAAGAAGGAATCGGGCCCTATTAGATACAATTCGAACCATGATGGCTTTTGTAAATTTACCCAAATCGTTTTGGGGATATGCACTGTAAATTGCTGTTTGTATTTTGAACAAAGTTCCATAAAAAACTATTGATACTACCTTAATTGAGTTATTCTTTGGTAAGAAACCAAAATTAGATGGTTTGAGAATTTCGGAATTTCCTACATATGTTAAGAAGACAAAATCAAACAATTTAGAAAATAAGTCTAATAAGTGTTTTTTTGTTGGATATCCAACAGAATCACGTGGATATTATTTTTATCTCGCGTCAGAAAACAAAAAATTCAAAGCATGCAGTCATCTTAGAGAAGGAATTTATGCCCAAAGAAGATAGTGGGAGAAAAATTAAATTCATTGAAGTTCAAGATGAACAAACAATTAATGATAAATCGATTGATTCTGAGTCTATTAACTAAATAGATAAACCATCAAATATACAAGAACCTCGTAGGTCAAGTAAGATACGTGTGGCATTTGAGAGATATAAATTTCTTATAAGTAACCACAACGACGTACTGCTCATAGAAGAAGTTGAGTCTACCACTTATAAGGAATTTCGAAAAAGTTCAAAATCTGACAAATGACTTAAAGCCACAAAGTTAGAAATGGATTCCATGTATGAAAACTAAATTTAAACATTGGTTGATCCACTTGAAGGGATAAATCCCATAAGGTGGAAATGGGTTTTGTAGAAAAAAATTGACATGGATGATAAAGTCATTACCTATAAGGCACAAAAGGCTATCGTCAACAACAAGGTATTGACTATGACGAAACATTTTCACCAGTGGCAATGCTAAATTCCATAAAAATACTCTAGGCATTTGTCGCTCATTAAAATAATGAGATTTGGCAGATAGATGTGAAAATAGCGTTCTTAAATAGAATCTAACTGAGGAAGTGTACAGGACACAACTTGAGGGTTTCATATTCAAAGATCACACCAAAGTGTGCAAGATGTAAAGGTTCATATATAGACTAAACCAAGCTTCTAGGAATTAGAACATCCACTTTGATGAAATTATTAAGGAATTTGATTTCATACAAAACATAGGTGAATCTTGTGTATACTAAAAGGTTAGTGAAAGTGCAATTGCTTTCCTATTACTATATGTAGATGACATATTGCTAATAGGAAATGATGTCTCTACTCTTCAATCATTCAAGATTTGGTTATGCAAGAAATTTTCCATGAAAGATGTTGGAGACACAACCTATATTCTGGGGATAAGGATCTATTGAGGTAGATCAAAGAGATTGCTTGGTCTTTCACAGACTACAAAGACAAAGTCCTAAAGAGGTTTAGAATGGATTAATCCAAGAGAGAATTTTACCCATGACCCATGGGGTAAGCCTTTCAAAATCTATGTATCCTCAAATGCAAGATGAATGGAATCACATGAGTAGAATACCATATTCTTTAGCAGTGGGGTTTATCTTATATGATATGATATATACTAGGCATGATGTATCTTGTGCTCTTAGCTTGATGATCAGGTATGATGCGTAAATTTTGGGTATATAAAATCATCAATTTTAAATCCATCCATTAATTAAGTTTTAATTAAAATATTAATCCCAAAATACACATGATCGCAAGTATACTCATCGCAAGCATATTACAGGGTATTAACGAGCATCGATCCTCAAAGGAACAAGTACACACTAATCACTTTTCTTTCATTTTTTATCCGACCCAAATAAAGTGAGAAAAGAATAAAAAGAAAAACTAAAGAAATATATACAACTCAAGGATGTAGGTTTATGCAATTTAGACAAGTACCCGAGAAAACATGACAATGAACCAATTAGCAATTCTCACAACTAATTATCATCTTAGCATTATGACGAAATATAAAGTAAAACTCAATCGCCTCACAAGTCATGATTCTACTTAGGTAAATCCCACTTCATGTCCAAATCCATGGAATCCTATATTTTGATTATATTAATAGACTTGCCAATCAAGCTAATCCGAACCAAGAAATACATTAGGCTCAATTCCATATAAACATGAAATTAGCTAATAACCTTTTGCTCAAGGCGAAATCAACTAATCTTTGATCACTTAGTCCTATAACCTTAACTTCGTCACTCAAGTTCATTAAGTTTAGACAAATACAAAATCAATACAATGAAACTCCTAACATCATCGTCTCAAATTAATTAGAACTACTTGCATTAATAACCAATGAAATTAAGTAATCAAACACCAAAGATGACAAAGAATTGATCAATTAACTAAATTAATCCAAAATCATGAATCTCAAAATAATTTTAAATTACAATAAAAACATTGAATGTATCATTGCTAAAGAAAAAGAGGACAAAGAGAAAAGAAAGTACTCATAGACAAGCCTCTTTCTTCTTCCTTGAAGACTCCTTTTGAACAATCCTCCTTGCCTTGGGTGAATTCCTCCTTCAATGAGAGAATCAGAATTTCTACTCTTTAATTCACCTCTCTTAGTGGTATATCTGAAACTTTTGTATTCTCTTATGCTTTTATAGGCCTCTTGGATGCCAATTTCATGGCTGAGAAAGTCTTGGCCAAGTAGGAATAGGAAAATACCAAAATCCTTGGAAAAGTCCTAATTCCGCGTACAGAATTTTCGCCTCTAGAGCATACTTGGCGCAGGGTACCTTTGACCCACCCGGCGCCAGGTGCACTCTGTTCTTCCTCTATTTTTACTCTGTTTTGGGTCATCTCTCCTTGGCAGGCAGAATGGACTCGGTGCCAAGTACACTTACCAGATCTGGCACTAAGTTTGTTCTGGAAAAATCCTAGAAGCTTACTTAAACTCTGCTAATGGATAGAATGGACCCGATGTCTAGTCTACTAGCTGGGCCTGGCGCTAGGTACATTATGGTTCTATGCACTTTCTGCTCGATTTTAACTCAAATCTACACATATTTGTCAAAAATACCTTTTACAAGCAAAATTTCTAATAGGAAAGAATATGCCTAATTATTACAACAAATGTATCTTAAAACAACTTCAAATAACTAGGAAAATAATGGTGATTTTAACCCCTATCAAGTTACCATTCTAACCCCGGAGAAAGTCATTACGTGACTGTCTGGAACACCCTTAAGTACTTCAAAAGAACAAATGATGTATTATTAGTATATGAAAATGTGACTTACAAGTCAAAAGGTATACTAATTTCAATTTCCAATCTGATAAGGATAATTATAAATCCTATTCTAGCTACATGTTGATTTTTTGCAATAGGGTAATTAGTTGGAAAAATTATAAATAAGACATAACTACTGAAGCTGAGTACATACGTGCTTTTAAAATATATAGCTAATGAGGCAATCTAGATCATGAAGTTCATAATAGAACTAGGAGTGGTATCTAACATTGTTGATTCAATAACCTTATATTGTATTGTAATAACAATAGAGCTATTGCATAAGTAAAAGAACCACGATTTCATCAACGAGCTAAGCATGTACTTAGACGCTATTACTTGATATGTGAAATTATTGATAGAAAAGGTGCAAAGATAGAGAGAGTTCCCACTAATCAGAAAATAGCTAATCTACTCACAAAGGTATTATCCCAAAAAAAACATGATGGTCATGTTTAGTCATTTTGTATTCGATACATAAATGATTGAGTCCAGTACAAGTGGGAGATTATTAGGATTATACTGTAGAAGCAATCATTTGTCCAATATACTTTACACATTATAATTAATAAAGGTACTCTTTAACTTTTAGTTTCTTTGTTTTATATCTATATACATATTAAACTGATAGATAAAGTCCCTAGCATAATGCACGTTGTTAAGGAAATTATGATAAATATCAAAATGTGAGATTTCTACTACACTATGCAGTACTTATGCTTAAACAATCTCTAATCATAGTATTACTAAGATAGGACATTATTAATGTGTAAAGACTAGCACATGTTATACTTTTTGATTGGATCAAGTAGTAGTTCTCGAATCCGTAAGTATTGTGATACTCAAAGTTAACAAATGGATGCTTATTGCTTGAACAAATATATTGGATAACCTAGCTATGGGATAATTAATTGATAAGTATTTAGTGCCAGTGATAAAATATTATTATAGCCAATGTGCAAGTATCTTTAGACTTGAGATCTCTAAGATACTTTGTTTATTGAGCATTGTACTTTAATTCAAATCTTTGGAATCTTATCAAGGGCTGCATATAGGATGGATATTGGGTACAACGTAAAGTAAACAAAAATAGTTGAGAAGGTCAATACGGATTCATCACTACTAATAGTCGGGTTATATATCTCGGGCTACTTGTATGGAATTATTACTCGCAAAGTCCTTAGCCAAGATGACTGTGTTGGAACTTGTTCCAAATTGATACACATATTGAGTAGTGTATTCTAAAACAAGTACAAATGAATTTAGGTTATAATTAATTATATACTAGAGGGAGTTGACATAATTTCATACTTTAAACTGAATGATATATATGAGGGAACGCAGAAACAGGGGAGCCATGGACGGAAAAAAAACACAGAGAGAAAAATTAAACGCGAGCTATAAAGGCCATGCGGAAGCGTGAAGATCATACCTTTGCGCTTCTTAACCCTTCTAGGTTGAGTAAGAGCGGATTGAACGACTGGAATCGCCTCGCTTTGTCCACTTGAGGAAGCTTCCGGTTGAACACCCGCTAGCCTTCTACTCCGCCTTGTTTGCATGAACGCCCAGCTTTCCAGCTCTCGGGATATTCCACTGCCTAACCTCTAGTCGGTGAACACAACAGAGAAGAAGAATGGTCTCAAATCTCCTTGGTTCTCTTGCTATTGGTTAGCAAAGTCCAAGGAGAAATCACAGAGGAGGAGAGAGACGTTGAGAGAGAGAGACTCACGTGAAGCACACAGAGAGGCGTGAGTCTCAGAGTGGCTAGGAAAAATTAGGTTTTTCTTTTTCCAGAGAGTTGTTTATTAGTTAGCCAAAATTAGGTCTCTCATTATCTGATAAACTTATCCCCGGGATTTCAAAACACCCGGATGTTATCGTGAGAATCAGTTTGGCCTAACCCTAAACTCCTCTTAACCATATCTGGAAAAAACCCTAAGGTCCAAGCTATTGGACCAGATAAATATTTATTATTTTTCTTGGACCCAAAAGGCCCAAAATAATAAACATTAATTATTTATTTCCTGATCTTATATAAATAACCCAATAAATAATTAATGAGCCCAAATGAACCATAATAATTAATCTTTAATTATTTATTTCTTGGGCCTATATAAATAACCCAATAAATAATTAAACATTAATTATTTTCCCCAGTTTAAGCCCAGGTTAAATTCTTAATTATTCATACTGGACCTAGGCCCTGAATAATTAATTAACCAAATAAAATAGATAATTAATTTCTCTGAACTCCTATTTTATTTATTTATTTATTTTATTCCAGTCTAATAATAAATTAGACTTCCTGAATAAAATAAAATAAAATAAAATAAAATCCTCTTCAACTGAGACCAATTCTTCAACCCAAAATTAGTTAGGACTTAAGGGCTATTCCGAGGACCAAAAAGACACATCGCCTTGGCTGCTAAAATGACCAAAATACCCCTGCTTTATAAATAGCTATATTTTGCATTTTAAATATTTCCTAATATCACCATAAGGAAATATTGACCCCAAGGACAATGCTGCATTCGCAAAATCTCCGACCTACAGGTGAAATGACTAAAATACCCCTCTACACATTGCCGTACATTTAGAGAGGAAGAAGTGTACTAACACCCCTCTAAATGACATCTACTATCCTTAGGCTTCTAGTCCAATGATCCACGACTTCTTGGAGTGTTTCCGCTTTCCAAGGGAGCTACCCTAAAGCAAACATCCAAGTTATGTTTCCTAGGGCCCTGGATAATTTAGACCATTCGGACAACCACAAGGGGCGATATAGTGCAGAAACTATCTTGTATAAGTCTGTCTTAACTAACTAGTCACACATACCCAACATGCAAGTATATTGGCCCTACGATAGAACCTCAACTACAGCAAATCAAAGTATATGCTTCCAGCTTCGCCAGACCACCAACTCATACTCAAGTCGTAGAATACTAATCCACGCTATAGCGGTAGTAGTCTAGGTTTCTACCATATAGTACTTTGAGAAACCACTACTACAGGTCATGTTCTACGTATTCGAAATACGCTTATGTTATGAAGTGAGTGGACTACTCACTGGCTAAAGGTAAGCCATTCCCCATTTGGAATTCATAACATAATAACCTAAACATGATGAGGTTCCCAGTCTCATCAATAGGCTAAGAACAAATGTTTATGTGTTAAATAACCCATGATCCATACCTTACTGTGAAAGACCACCATTCACATGGATCACTTATTTAAACACAATGGGTCTGTTCCAAACGAAAATCATGCACAAGCAAAAAATAAATTCACAAACAATTTCTGAAAATAAATTCTTTTATTAAAATATTCGATTTTACATCAGAAACCTAGTCTAAGAGGGTATACAATCCAACAATCTCCCACTTGCACTCTAAGACTAGGTAAGTCTACAGGTGCCCACCCTTATGGCGTCTAATTGTCGCTTGAAGACTCTCTCAGCCAAAGGCTTGGTGAATGGATCTGCTAGATTGTTATCTGAGGTAATATGCTCCACCACGACTTCCCGTCTCTGGATGAAATCCCGGATCAGGTGGTACTTCATCTCGATGTGTTTCCCCTTCTTGTGGTTTCGAGGTTCCTTAGATTGCAATGCTGCTCCAGTGTTGTCGCAATACATCACAACCGGCCTGTCCATATGTGGTACGACTCTAAGTTCTGGAAGGATCTTCCGGAGCCAAACTGCTTCCTTAGATGCTTCCGAAGCTGCGACATATACTCAGCTTCCATGGTTGAGTCAGCAATACAAGATTGCTTGATACTCCTCCATGAAATTGCTCCTCCAAACAAGGTGAAGACAAATCCACTAGTGGATTTTCTCTCATCCTTATCCGCCTGGAAGTTTGAGTCTGTGTATCCTGTAGGAACCAAATCATCAGCCCTGTAAACCAGCATATAATCTCTCGTTCCCTTGAGGTACTTGAGAATATGCTTTACAGCTTGCCAATGAACCTCCCCTGGGTTTGACTGATATCTGCTAACTAAGCCCACGGCAAAGCAGATATCTGGCCTAGTACATAGCATGGCGTACATAAGACTTCCCACAACCGAAGCGTAGGGAATCATACTCATTCTGTCATTTTCTTCTTGAGACTTAGGACAGTCCTTCGAAGAAAATGACAACCCATGTCTGCAAGGGATTACAGCTCCCTTGCATGAGTCCATGCTGTACTTGGCCAGCATCTTGTCAATGTATGTCGCTTGGGATAATCCTAACATTCTCTGCTTCCTATTTCTAAGAAGCCTAATCCCGAGAATGTAGCTGGCTTCTCCCAAATCCTTCATACTGAATTGACTAGACAGCCAAACCTTTGTAGATGACAATGTCCCTACATCATTTCCAATGAGTAGAATGTCATCTATATAGAGGACAAGAAAAACCACATTAATGCCTTCAAGTTTCCTGTACACGCATGGTTTATCTTCGTTTTGAATAAAACCATAAGACTTTATGGTCTCATCAAAACGAATGTTCCATGCTCTCGATGCCTGCTTAAGTCTATAAATAGACTTCTTAAGCTTGCAAACCATGTGTTCCTGGCCTTCAGCAATGAAGCCTTCCGGTTGGGACATATAGATGTCTTCGTTAAGATGGCCATTCAAGAATGCCGTCTTGACATCCATTTGCCATATCTCGTAGTCATAGTGACAGGCGATGGCAAGGAGGATGCGGATGGATTTAAGCATGGCTACCGGGGAAAAGGTTTCCTCATAGTCGATACCTTCTTTCTGAGTATACCATTTCGCCACAAGCCTAGCTTTGAAGGTTTTCACCTTCCCATCTGCTCCTCTCTTCCTCTTGTATACCCACTTGCACCCAATGGGTTTTATCCCTTTAGGTGAAGCTACAAGATCCCAAACCTGATTGAGGTACATAGACTCAATCTCGGTTTTTATTGCTTCATGCCACAGATTTGTATCGGCATCAGCAATAGCCTCCTCGTATCTAGCGGGATCTTGTTCTTGATGGTCGGAGACCAGCTCAAAGGCTTCTCCAGTCCATCTATCTGGAACCCTAGACACTCTCCCACTACGACGAGGCTCCATTTGCATAGGCTCTTGAGGCTGTGCCTCTTCTTGTTCCAAAATCGGGTCCGAAGAAGTTGATTCCATAGATAACTTCTCCTGCAGTTCCAACCTCGTTGAACCTTTAGTGGAAGTACTTTGATCATCTTCTAAGTATCTAGCATTGGTACTGACTAGTACCTTCTGCTCCTTAGGATGATAAAAGTAGCCTCCTTTTGTCCCTTTTGGATACCCAACAAAATATTATAATTCTGATCTTGGTTCCAACTTGTCTCCCTTGATCAGTACATAAGCTGGACATCCCCAAATCCTGAGATGATTTAGACTTGGCTTACGCCCAGTCCACATCTCATAGGGAGTCCTAGGTACTGACTTGGAAGGCACCAAGTTCAGAATATATGCCGTTGTTTCCAGGGCATATCCCCAGAAGGATACTGGAAGAGTAGCACGAGACATCATGTTTCGGACAATTTCCATCAATGTCCTGTTCCTTCTCTCAGCTACTCCGTTCTGCTGGGGGGTTCCCGGCGCAGAGAGCTGGGATACTATCCCATGATGTACCATGTACTCCTTGAATTCACCTAGGAGGTACTCTCCACCATGATCCGATCGTAAGGTTTTGATTAATTTACCTGTCCGACGCTCCACTTCAGCCTTAAACTCTTTGAACTTGTCAAAAGAGTCAGACTTGCGTCTCATCAGGTAAATGTAACCATACCTCGTACAATCATCCGTGAACATGATGAAGTACTCAAAACCTCCTCTAGCTGGTGTAGACAAAGGACCACACACATCAGTGTGAACAAGACTCAACACCTCTTTGGCTCTATCCGCCTTTGGTGTAAAAGACCTTTTGGTTATTTTTCCCATCAGGCAGGATTCACACTGAGGCCAACTTTCCAATCTCAATGAGCCCAAAGGCCCATCATGGATTAGCCTCTGAATCCTGGTTGAGTTAATATGACCCAACCTCGGATGCCAAATGTATGAATCATTGATATTGGTCTTTCTCTTCTTAGTTAAAGGTTCGGATCGAGCGTTATTTGATTGTTTATTAATAGGGTTTAAAAAGAACAAATTTCCATACATGTGCCCAAGTACATAAAATTTCTCCATCTCTACCGATAGAAATACCGGAATGGAAAGATACGGAATATCCTTGATTAATAAGTTTTGCAACTCGAAATCAAATTCGACGAAAACCAGGTACATATAAAATGTCTTTTAAAACCACTATCTTATTACAATAAAAAATGAGATCCAGCTCTCCCACTGCAAGGGCCCAGACTTGTGCTCCATTTCCCACTCGAAGCCCATGTTCGCCCTTCTTGAGTCTTCTTATCTTCCTAAACCCCTGCAAGGAGTTACAGATATGATCAGTGGCTCCTGAATAAACAATTCAAGTAGAAGTTGATCCTACCATTGATATGGAGTCTAGATAGTAAACATTACCTGTGGGGTTTTTCTTGGCCTGAAGATCTGGACACTCTTTTTTCCAGTGTCCCTTCTTTCCACACTTGAAGCACTTGCCCTTTGGTTTGTCCTTGGGCTGGTTCTTGGGTCAGGCTCGTTGCATTCCCCTGCTTCCTCTTGAACTTTCTGGGCTTAGGCCCAGTTCTTGAAGAAGAGGCCTTAGTAATCATGGCCTTAGACTGCGGCTTCATGACCTTCTCCGCCATCTGGAGCTCCTTCATCAGTTCAGTTAAACTCATGTTCAACTTGTTCATGTTATAGTTTAACTTGAACTGAGTGAAAGAGCCCGGTAGAGATTCGAGAACCATGTCCACTTAGCTCTCGGAGTCAATGACAACCCCTAAGATTTCTGCCTCCTCGAAAGCAGCAATCATCTTGAGCATATGCTCTCGGACTGATGCTCCCTCAGCCATCTTAGTGTTCACAATAGTTCGAAGAGCCTCCTGCCTTGCGGGCCGGCTCTTGTCTGCGAACATAGTTGCCAATGATTGACTTATGTCATATGCAGAAGCCATGTGCTCGTGTTTTGACTGGAGCACATTAGACATGGAAGCTAACATATAACAACGTGCCATTTCGTCAGCTTTCTTCCATGCCTTTTCAGCCTCTCGCTCTTCAGCGGTGGAACCTTCCCCGATAATAGGGCAGGTTTCGTAAAGGACATACTTATACTCCTCGACTGTGAGTATTATGTCTAGGTCTTTTCCAATCCACATAGTTTGGACCCGTTAACTTATTCTCCCTGAGAATAACGGCCAATGGACTAAAAGAACCTCCCACCATTTCTGAAAATAAAAAATAAAAGAAAGAAATTAGTTTGTGAAAAAAAAAAAAAAATTTGTGCACTGAAAATAATTTGGCTCTTAGGAAAACTGACATAGCTTCTTGGGAAGATTAACAGTTTCCTAAGCTAAGTGTATTAACCACCACAAATTAATTTCCCTTCTAGGTAATGGTCTAGAGAATAACTCCATCGTGGGATAGCCGTTTCCTCTCATTTCCTATGGACAAACCTCGCACTATAACCTCCAACGTGGGCTGGCCGATCATAGTACGTGCCCCGGGTTATTAATTACATCATTCCATTAGATCTAGATCCTTGTGGTATCCCCATCCTATATGGGTTCACTCCCAGGGTGACGCGAGGGGATCCACGATTTCTAATGAGGACCGTGATGGAAGCTGTGGGGCCGTTGGAACCCCTCTCCCACTTAGTCTTTTAAAATAAAGGTTTTCTGAAAAATATCCTTTTGAAATTTCCATTAAGTTTTTCCTTAACTCAAAAATAAAATATCTAAGTCAAATAAAATCTCTATGTCAAGTCTTATATCCTTTGAGAGATTTCCTCAATGGACTAATTTTATTTAAGTTAAAACTTAATGATTTCAAAAATTTTCCAATTAAAACTTTCTAGAGACTTTGGTCTCAAGTTTATTTGACAAAATAATTTTTCTAGTGCAAAATAAAACAAAATGGCTCTCCATTTTAATTTACAAAAATATCTAAATCCAATATATTTTCTATGTCAAGGATTATATCCTTTGAGAAAAATATTCAAGGATTAATTTTTGTACCAATTAAAATAACCATTTAGTTTTTGAAGGAAAAATATTTTTCTTGTCAAAAATGTTCCCAAAGACTTTGGTCTTTGAGAAAAGCACACATAGGTACATAAAAAAATAGAATGCTCGAAAACAGTAAACGTTTTCATGCTTTTCTATTTTTTAAACCTAAGTGCCCAAATAGTAGAATTAAACACATTAATTAATTAATTAATTAATAATCTTGTTTAATCCTAAAATCCCTTACTAATATTTTTCATGCAAATATATTCCAAGAATATAAATATTGCAAAAATATTAACTTCGCCTGGTATGAGACCCAAAACGAAAAAGAAAAAAAAATATAAAATAAATTGCAAAAATCGCTGGAGGTCCACTGCACCGGATGCACAGGATCCACGCCAGCATGCCTGCGGTCCACCGTGCCCCCCGGTGCACCAGCCGCACCAGATCAGACGCTGTCTCAGCCCATGGAGCGCCCGCCCGCCCGAGAACCCACTCCGCCTTCCCGCCCGCGTGTGCGCCCGCAGCCGCGCGTCCGGAGCCCCGCTGACCCGCGCGCCAATTGAAGAAATTTGCAATTGCAAATTCGCAGCAATCGGCTCGAATTCACTGGCAATTGGCTCGGCTTCGCGGCTCGGGAACAGAGGCTGCTCTTACAGAAAACCCGACTCAGCTCGGCGGCTCGGCTGCGGCTCCGCAGCTGATGAACAGTTTTCTTCTTCTTCGCTTTTCACCTGCGCGAATTTTTTCTGCAGTTCATCTCTGGTTTGATTTTTTCTTGCCTTCTTTGGCTTCTTTGGACATTTTTACTTATAAAAACTCATCCAAAATTAAACCACAACCGCCTATACCCATTTAAATTGGGTTTACACGATTAAAACATCAAAGCCAAAAAATTACAGAGATGCCTATGCTTCCACTGTGAAGCTTACAAATCCACCTATCCCATACCAAAACAGTGAAGGATCACAGGTATAATCATGTTCTCCATTTTTATTAACTACCATGCTCCCTATATTGATAAAAAACCAGGCTCTGATACCACATTGAGGGAACGCAGAAACAGGGGAGCCATGGACGGAAAAAAAACACAGAGAGAAAAATTAAACGCGAGCCATAAAGGCCATGCGGAAGCGTGAAGATCATACCTTTGCGTTCCTTAACCCTCCTAGGTTGCGTAGGAATAGATTGAACGGCTGGAATTGCCTCGCTTTGTCCACTTGAGGAAGCTTTCGGTTGAACACCCGCTAGCCTTCTACTCCGCCTTGTTGGCATGAACGCCCAGCTTTCCAGCTCTCGGGATATTCCACTGCCTAACCTCTAGTCGGCGAACACAACAGAGAAGAAGAATGGTCTCAAATCTTCTTGGTTCTCTTGCTATTGGTTAGCAAAGTCCAAGGAGAAATCACAGAGGAGGAGAGAGACGTTGAGAGAGAGAGACTCACGTGAAGCACACAGAGAGGCGTGAGTCTCAGAGTGGCTAGGAAAAATTAGGTTTTTCTTTTTCCACAGAGTTGTTTATTAGTTAGCCAAAATTAGGTCTCTTATTATCTGATAAACATATCCCCGGGATTTCAAAACACCCGGATGTTATCCTGAGAATCAGTTTGTCTAACCCTAAACTCCTCTTAACCATATCTGGAAAAAATCCTAAGGTCCAAGCTATTGGGTCAAATAAATATTTATTATTTTTCTTGGACCCAAAAGGCCCAAAATAATAAACATTAATTATTTATTTCCTGATCTTATATAAATAACCCAATAAATAATTAATGAGCCCAAATGAACCAAAATAATTAATCTTTAATTATTTATTTCCTGGGCCTATATAAATAACCCAATAAATAATTAAACATTAATTATTTTCCCCAGTTTAAGCCCAGGTTAATTTCTTAATTATTTATACTGGACTTAGGCCCTGAATAATTAATTAACCAAATAAACTAGATAATTAATTTCTCTCAACTCCTATTTTATTTATTTATTTATTTTATTCCAGTCCAATAATAAATTAGACTTCCTGAATAAAATAAAATAAAATCCTCTTCAACTGAGACCAATTCCTCAACCCAAAATTAGTTAGGACTTAAGGGCTATTCCGAGGACCAAAAAGACACATCGCCTTGGCTACTAAAATGACCAAAATACCCCTGCTTTATAAATAGCTATATTTTGCATTTTAAATATTTCCTAATATCACCATAAGGAAATATTGACCCCAAGGACAATGCTGCATTCGCAAAATCTCCGACCTACAGGTGAAATGACTAAAATACCCCTCTACACATCGCCGTACATTTAGCGAGGAAGAAGTGTACTAACACCCCTCTAAATGACATCTACCATCCTTAGGCTTCTAGTCCAATAATCCACAACTTCTTGGAGTGTTTCCGCTTTCCAATGGAGCTACCCTAAAGCAAACATCCAAGTTATGTTTCCTAGGGCCCTGGATAATTTAGACCATTCGGACAACCACAAGGGGCGATATAGTGCAGAAACTATCTTGTATAAGTCTGTCTTAACTAACTAGTCACACATACCCAACATGCAAGTATATTGGCCCTACGATAGAACCTCAACTACAGCAGATCAAAGTATATGCTTCCAGCTTCGCCAGACCACCAACTCATACTCATGTCGTAGAGTACTAGTCCACGCTATAGCGGTAGTAGTCTAGGTTTCTACCATATAGTACTTTGAGAAACCACTACTACAGGTCCTGTTCTACGTATTCGAAATACGCTTATGTTATGAAGTGAGTGGACTACTCACTGGCTAAAGGTAAGCCATTCCCCATTTGGAATTCATAACATAATAACCTAAACATGATGAGGTTCCCAGTCTCATCAATAGGCTAAGAACAAATGTTTATGTGTTAAATAACCCATGATCCATACCTTACTGTGAAAGACCACCATTCACATGGATCACTTATTTAAACACAATGGTTCTGTTCCAAACGAAATCATGCACAAGCAAAAAATAAATTCACAAACAATTTCTGAAAATAAATTCTTTTATTAAAATATTCGATTTTACATCAGAAACCTAGTCTAAGAGGGCATACAATCCAACAATATAGTATACTGAGAGGACTTTATTGCACTGATGTTTTGCTATTGAAAGGTTCACATCAAGCCACTTGACTTTCTGGACTTTTGGATGGTCATGATGCATTGTCAGATGCCTCTCATGATCTGCTAAATATGGATTTTTTTAATTAGAGAATTAATAAATCAATCCAAAATGTAAAAGACTATTAATTCTATAGTGATAGAATTAATTCATCTTTGGCTACCAATCGACTGGAAAACCTAAGAGGTCACACACAATATAGGATGTGTACTCAAGATATTATATGATAATATTATGAGGTTAATTTGTGAGAATAAAAACTATGAATTATGGGTTGATTGTAAAGTGTTATAATCATTAATGTTTGATTATAAAGTGTTATATCAACAAGGTCAAAATAATAGATTTTGAGATGAACCAACACCGACGCAAGCAAAGTAAACTGGCACCAGCTCAACTCTATTCCATGTCTAAGTTTGTCTTGTTTTACTATGTTTTGAATAGAGTAGAATCGACGTAAGCTCAATGAGATTGAACTGGTGCTGGCTTAGCCCTGAGGCGGTAGAAGTTATTTTTTGAAACAATGCAACCACCTCTATTCCTATATATACACAGCCTGGGAAAACGGTTTTTCTAATACTCTAATAATCTTTTGGTAAGATAGAAAACTAGGGTTTTCTCCTCTTCTTCTTTTTCTCCACGAATTAAAATACATAGCCACCATTAAAAATTTAGTTAGTACTGAATTGTTGGTGGTTTCCTTGAGTGCAAATTTTTGTGTGGATTAATATTAAAGAAATTCCTATCCTTGAAATTTGGTGGTTCGTATTTGAACAAACTTATGAAAAGGTTCTGGAGGCCATTCACAAAGAGAAAAATCTAAAAGCTGCAGTCTTTGAGGTAATAAAAATTTCACCCTTTTTCTTGACCCATTTAACACAAACGAGTGATTGTTTAGGTGGATTTTGTTTTAATTTCTATTGCATGTATACTTGATATAGTATAATCAGAATTTAATAGTGGTATCAACGCCAAGTCATATGTGTTAATGGGTCCTTTTGTGATTGAAATTGTTTCACCCAATTTTAAAATCACAAAACGAGAAAAACCAATTTTTGTCTCAACATGAATCGGTGTTGGCTCAAGAAGTTGAACCAGTGTCGGCTTTGTTCTGTTTTGAAACTGTCGAATTAAATTGTTCAACCCGATGCCAGTTCAAGGTGCTAAACAGGCACCAATTATCTTCTATTTTGGAAATAATTCTTGAAAACAACTTTCTAATGTAAGAATGGAATTTTGTCAAGAATATATACTTTGTGTTTAATTTCTTATGCACAAGTTATTTGCCATGTTTGCTTGGTTATAGACTATTAGACCAATTTTACCAATGACATGCATATTTATCGCTTTGTTTTGAATAAATAGGCTCTGTGTGTCCTACATTTCTATATAATTGTCTTGTAATTTCTTGTTTCATCTAATTTCTCTCGAATGTAACTCGAGGTTTATTTATCAAGAATTTATGTAATTAGTTACATATGTTAGGTAGGAATAGAAATTATTTTCAAGATTGTGGAGTTGGCATTCAAAGACAAAGCGGTTTCTTCTCTAACATGCATAAAGACATAAGTTTGACCAAAATTAGTTTCCTGCTTAGCTCAAGAAAATTAATCTAGAAAAGTCCATAACCATGCCATGTAATTGAGTCTGTTACTATATTGTCATTGTGTTGATGATTATGAATGCTAAATAATGAGATCACTAATTATATAATTAAATCCCTCAAACAATATTTAATCTAAAGCCTTCAGTTAATATAACAAGAACAAGAGCTCTTTTTCGAGATTAGGTTATTAGGTATAGCCAAGCATAATCGACATTGAGCATGTTCAAGCTATGGAATATGATTCCGAATTAATGGGTTGGATTTAATTTATATCTTTATCCCAGTTGGGCATACTCAAGCATAAAGGATATTAGAGGCTAGCTTGAGGTAGTACTAAATGCTTTATGATTAAAAGATGTTAAGCACCTAATGATCTGGTAGTTATATTTGACATAATTGGTATTTAATAACTATCATTGAACTTAAGAGTGGTTTGTTGGGCATACACAAGGTCATGCTTAAGGAACTTTCCTATGTCTATAGTATGGGCTATTGATTTGAGTAAAATACTGGAATCAATATGTGTTTAATTAAAAACCTAATTAAATGCATTACATGAGTATATACATAGTCTAATATCTCGTATCTTTCATCTAGGCCATTTGCATCATGACAATGAATTTGAACTTATGTAGCATTTTGAAGACAAATAAGCACACCAAATCAAACTTCTTGGACTCGTATTGAAATTCAAGAATCGTTTTCAAATCGAAAAAGTTGCTCTACATATTAGATGCTCTTATTCTACCACCAGCTGATGATGCTTCAACTAAAGAGCATGAAGTCCACATGAAGCATTAAGAGGGCAGTGACATAGCATCTTGTATCATGCTGGAATAAATGACCACTAAGCTTCAAAACCAGCATGAGCATATAAATGTTCATGTAAGATATTTTGTATAAGATAAAATAAAATCTTGTTAGGCTAGAGGACTTAAGATATTCCTGTATAACACCATCTATCACAGACCACCTTTATATCAACTTCTTCTCCAAAATCTTCAATGTTAGCACTGTGAATATCTCCTAAGGCATTTGCAATTATCTCTGGAGTAAATATAGTGATAACACATTTGATGAACTCAGATTGATAATAAGGTCCAGCTGTAGTATAATGGTGATCTTCAGATTTGAGTAGAATTCTCGAACTAATGTTTCATTGTAGTAGTCAATGAACCAATACAATCCTGCTGGCCTAATTTCTTAAGAACTTCTTCCAATCCATTACCCTTCAATTTTGTAATATCAACCTTCCGTTCTACTAGCATGCCTTTGTTAAGAAGTAGCTTATCTTGTGGCATGTTTGTATTGCCACAGAAAAGATGGACATCAGATATTATAGCATGTCGATTTGAATGCTTCACAACAACTTGCTAGGCTTTTCCCTTGTCTGTTGTTGTTCTTATTTTTCTCTTGCCTAGTATGGATTTATCCCTCCACATCCTTTATTTCTATAAACGTCGCACTGAACATAGGTATGTTTGACGTGTTATAGAGTCCTTATTCTTGCTAGCTAAACCTTCCTCTTCTCCTGAGATAACTATTTTTCTGTCTGCTTTTTGAGTCATTTCTATGGGACTCACAGATTAGGATGTTCCTGTAACCAACATCAATTTTTCACACACTTTATGAGCAAAGAATAAATTTTCCCTATTTTCCATGATCCCTCTAACATTATCAGGTTTTATACACAATTCCAAAATAGCCAATGATATAGGGTCAATAGGACAATGATTTGACCCACGAGTAGAGAGTTTTTCAGATTTTCTATAGTGTAATACCACTCAATCAATATTTAAAGTTTTAAGAATTTCTTTTTCTACCTTAACCTCTTTAAACATTTGAACCAATGAGGGGTCTACAACAATATTTGGCTCACTATTCATGCCAAGATTATCATTCTCAAATTCAGCAGTCATTTGAAAAAAAGAATCGTGAATAGAAAATTAAAAACCCTTATAGACTTCCACATTTATAGGATAAACACAATGAAGACTGAAATTTTGAATTACTCTAACAGAAATAGTAAGTTCAGGACAAGAATTACTCGCAACAATAGAGATATGAGATTAAGTATTGTTACCCATAGTTGTCGATATTACCACAGTGGCGGTAGAGATTTCTTGTGGAGTCATTTTAGTGGCACCATCAGCACTATTCTCTATCATGAACATTCTTTGAATGTGGCGCTAGTGTTTATTCACTATTGTGGGGTTTCTATGTGATTTGAAGCATTTGGTGAGGTAGTGAGAGTTTTTGTAGACGGGTTTGAAGAAGACACGACTTTTGTTGTAAGATTTATCTCTTATTTGAACATATGCCACCCTTAGTGTTCCTGAGTAACCGCCTCCATTATTGTTTTCCAAAATGAATAAGGCACAGGTTTTGGTGACCTATGATTAGTGTACATTCATCCATACTTGCCTTTTGTAGAGTTCAAGTCATGTCATAAACTCTACATATCCGCAACATATCGTGAACATATCCCAAATAGTTCTCTCTCTCTCTCTCTCTCTCTCACCTTTTTTTTTGTTTTCTACTTTTTTAAAAACAAAAATAAATAACAAAGTGAAAAAACTATGTAAAAATTTGACATAACTAGTTATACGTTAAAGTAAGAAATATCCTAATGCTTTTCGCAACTCTTTAAGTTGCGTAGTATTAAGATGTTTTGTGAAAATATCTGCAAGTTACTTCTGAGTTGGACCATATTTAATTTTTACAATCCTTTGTTCAACAAGCTCTCTAATAAAATGACACCTTATGTCAATATATTTCATCCTGCTATACAAAACTAGATTTTTTTTAGATATCAACGACACATGTGTTGTCACAATAAACAACCAACTCCTATTGTCCAACTCCATAATCTTCCAGCATCTGTTTTATCCACAGCAACTGAGTACAACAACTCCTTGGAGGAATGTATTTGGCTTCTGCAGTTGATAATGATGTAATTCTGTTTCTTGTCGTACCATAACACAAGATTATTTCCTACATAGAATCACCCACTAGAAGTTCTCTTACGATCATCATAGTTTTTTGCCCAATCTTCATCACTTTATCCAAATAGATGTGTGCCTTGAACCTTGATGAAGAAAATATAATGCTCTGATGTATGACAGACGTACTTAAGAATTCTATTAATAGCTTTTAAGTGTGACTCTTTGGGATTTACTTCATAGCAAGTTCAAAGTCCAACACTATATGAAATATCAAGTCTACTAGCAATTAAGTATAGTAAGCAACTAATCATACTTATATATAGATGTTGATCTGCGTCCTGCCCTTTTACATCATTTGATAGCATCTGACTAGCAGTGATAGGCTTCTTAATAGACTTTGAACCTTCCATGTTTAACTTCTTAACCAAGGTGTTAGCATATTAGGTTTGATAAATAAATATTACATTATTCATCTATTTAATCTACAATCTAAGAAAAAATATTCGATCACTGACCTTGCTTATCTCAAATTCAGTTTTCATAAGGTCAATAAAATCTTTTGATATTTGTCTTGATGTTGAACCAACCACGATATCATCAACATAGACTTGTGCAACAATGGAGTCTGTTCCTAGTTTCTTAACAAACATTGTCATATCAGCTCCCCCTTGCTTGTGGCCATGGCATAATAGATAATTTGTCAGTCTTTCATACCAAACTCTTGGTTCTAGCTTCAAACCATAAAGTGCTTTTCTTAATTTGTAGACTTGATTAGGAACTCTAGATTGACAAATCCTTTTGGTTGTTTAGTATATGCTTCTTCCTACAAGAACCCAACCAGCAATAACCTGACAGAATCCAACTTTGCAACAAGTGCAAATGTCTCGTTAAAATCAATGGCTTTAACCTGTGTATAGCTTTATGCAACTAATCTGGTTTTATTCTTGGTGATGTTGCTGAGCTCATCTGTCGTGTTGCGAAATGCCCACCTAGTACCTATCACATTTACATCCTTTAGTCTAGATACATGCACCAATACATCATTCCTTTGAAACTGTTGAAGCTTTTCCTATATTGCAACAATCTGGTGCTCATATGTAAAAGCCTCTTTAACTATCTTCTTATAATTAACTTTTTGGCCTTTCTAAAATTTTCCTTGCATTTTCAAGTCTTCCAATGATCAAATCAGAGTGAAGATTTTTCTAAATTCTCAAATAGGGGGCTTTCTGTTGTGCATCCTTTTGTTCTTTGTCAGAATCTACATCTTTGTTAGTATGGTGAACTTTGAAGCTCTAATTTTATCATCATTTTGTATATGTTTGTCATTATCTCTTAATGTTGTCAACATCTTTTGAGTGTCTGATTGAATATCTTTAACAACAATTTTAATGGATTAAGTAACAACTTAAATTCTTTTGTTATACACTAAAAAAGTTGTACTGTTGTTGGAATATCTATGAAAATTCCTTCATACTTCTTTCGTCAAACATACCCAATTGCTCTCTGTCATTCAGTATGTAAAACTTGCTTCAATTAACATCAAAGTAGTTTAATTTAAGTTTTCGATTATTCCATATTTCATAGGTTGTCTTGTTGGTATGCGGTTTGAAGTATGTTCTGTTAATAATATATGTAGCAGTATCTGCACCTTTTGCCCACTAGTCGTGTGATATCTTCTTGGTATTATGCATAACTCTGGCCATCTCCTATATGGTTCGACTATTGCATTCAACAATAACATTTTGTTGAGTTGTTTTTAGTGTAAAAAATTCCTATTGGATTCTATTTTCAACACCGAATTCTTCAAATAATTTGTTGTCAAACTCTCTTTCATGATCATTTATTAATCTTTTAAGATTTTCTCCTTTCTGGGTTTGCAAATTAAAACATACCTTTCGAAATGCTTCAAATGCATTTGATTTTTGACTGAGAAAACTCACCCAAGTAAATCTAGAGTAATAATCAACACAAACCATGCTTTTTTCTACTAATACTATTTGTTTGAGTTTGTCCAAACAAATTCAAGTGAACAAGTTCAAGAACTGATGTTGTAATAAGTTGTTGAACTCTCTTATATGATGATTTGGTTTGATTACTACTTTTGCATGCAACACAGATAGTTTTGACGGTCTTGGCTAACTTAGATAACCCATGAATAACACCTGTTAATCTTAATGTCTCCAATTGCATATAATTGATATGTCCTAGCTTTTTATGCCATAACTCAATTTCATTATATTTAGTTAACATGTATTTATGAGAATTGGATGTGCAAATATGATAATAATTATCAGATGTTCTGTCTTCAATAATCACGCAATTCCTAATTTTGTCAATAATAAGACACTTATTTTTATCAAAGTTAACGACCATTTTGTCATTACTCAGGTTTTACTAGTTTTCAACTATATTGAAAGTCTTGGAGTCTTTTCAGACAATTCTTCCATTTATAGTATGCAAGAGAACAACAATCACAGTAAATAGGTGATTTCTTAAGCTTGGGTTTGAATTTTCTCAACTGTCCTTTCTTCTCAGCAACTGTAAAAGTCTATTTTTTAGCAGCAGATTTGTTGAACTCATCATAACTAAATCTAGTTTTGTCATGAGGATATTTCCCAATAGAAACAAACTTCTTCCAACTTTACTTTTCCAAAGTTTAGCCTCTTGATCGATTGCACCGTTCTCCAACTTCTAGTTACTAATTTTAAAGTCCACCTTAGTTTGTTGAACTTGTTGTTGAAGTTTTTCAATCTCTTGTTGTTGTGAGCTATTTTGTTGTTGAATTCTTTGAACATCCTATTTTAGTTCTTTAATTCGCTCTACACCTTCAAGCCACTATATATAGATTAACTCGCATTGTTGTAAGAGCACCTCATGTGATATTTCCTCATCATCCTCATTATTATCAGATTCATTAGTATGACATTCAACAGTGTCTCATTTGCCAACAGTAGCATTAAATACAATATTTCTACATTGACCAAAATAACTATATCTATTAGAACTAGACACAACATAATAATTTTCTGCATCATTGTCATCATCACTTAAGGTAGTATTGTAAGACTTGTTTTTCAACTATTTCTTCATATTCTGGTAAGTAATTCGTATATGACCACTTCTACCACATCCATGACATTTGGTCCTTTCAATACATTATTGTTGGCTGTGAATTTTTACTCTGTGTTTACCTTCTAATGGTGTAATACCCCGCCCAAAACCACCTTTGACTATGGGAAAAAGTCATGCATTGCATAGCATCTTGCATTTTATGTGGTAGCTAGAATAATTTTATTTGCATGATGCATGTGAATTTTTCAGTTGCTCTTGCATTTGAAATAATTGATTTTAAATAGTTGTGTTGTTAAAGACTTGTTTAAGGGAGGTTTGGTCGAAGACTTGGAAGGATGAGTATTGGGGTGGTAAGAACTTCTTGTAGAAAAATTAGTATTGGAGTTGTTTTGAAATAGCGGGGAGGTTGGTGATTTCCTTTGGTGACCCGAGTTCGAATCCTACCTTTTGTGAAGTAAGTTTCTCTTCTTAAAATTCTTTTCTTTAGACCATTTCTTGTCTTGGCCGAAAAAGAATCTAGCTATCCTAGAGAAATTTTAGTATTTTTACTCCAAGGAAATAAGTCTCTATATTTATTTCCTAAAGTTAAGGACTTTGATGTGAATAAAATTCACCTTTAATTTTCAGCTTGTGTTCCTTAGGATTTTCGAAAAAACCCTAGCTAGTAATTAAAATATTAGCTTGATTTTAGTTAGATAGATGTTGCCATGGATAGGTGGAATTAATGAATCCTTTTCCTAGTAGGAAATCTTGTTGATTTTAATCCTAGAATGTTAGCTAAAAATCTGGAAAAAAAATTCCAGCAAGTGCCGCCACTTCTTGGAGGACCTGTAGCTTAATCCAAACTCTTCTAGGACTAGAGAAAATCCTATCCAAATCCTTGATAAAACCAGATTTTATTTCAATCCTATTCAACTAGGATTTCTTCCTTTTCCTAGCTGAATTTCGGCAGCTTTGTATCTACATAAGCTGCCCGAAATTCTAGCCAACTCTAGTTACAATCCAACTCTGAAAATCCTAGCTCAAACTACCTAGAATACTCCTTAACAATTCAACTACCTTAACTGCACAAAATCAAAATTTTATTCACACAAAAACACTGAAATTCGTCCAACATATACACAGAAAATTCGGACAGCTTTGTGCAGGATTTTCGGCCAGCTTTATGTTCCTACTTCAACCGAAATTCTGCACACATCATTCACTGAAAAGCCCCAGTTGAACAAGCTATTTTCAACGCCCAAAACCCTCGATTTTCCTCTGGAAATTTTGATAGAATTATAGCAGCCAAACCAGTCCAAAACTTGCTACACTTGCACAGAAATTTTCAGTCATCAAAACTCACTCAAACTCTTCCTTGTTTGGCCCAAAATTCTGAACACATTCAGCCCTTCCTTTGAGCAGTAGTTCGGCCAGCATAGAGGAGCAAAATTGCAGAATTTTCTCCTCCATAAAACTCCCTTAAAATCGGCAGCAAGGAGGCGCGCAAGCTGAAATTTCGCCTTTGCTGTCCAAGAAACCTAAAGCCATTAGGAGTCTATCTAAACATCACCATCTAACCCATAACCAATCTTCTCCAACTTTAAATCATAATAATCGTTTACCCTCTCCATTCTACACGAAAATTTCAGCAACATCTCTCAGCAAATTTTCGAAAACACAAGAGTTATTCCAAGCAAAAATCGAACACACCTTAAGGTAAGCACAAATCCTTTCAACCTCTTGATACCGTTTTCTCTAATGAATCTTTTCTCTTTCTTCTACCCTTAAATCACGCCCTATAGAGGCTGATTTCCTCTTCTTCCTTAATTTTTGGACAAGTGAAGCAAATGAGGTAGCTTCTCTCTTCTTCTTAAGCGAACTCGGGATGATCACCATAGGAGCATCGAGACCTCATTACCCGGTAGTTGCAAGGTAAGGGAATACCCTCCCTTGATGTCGAAAGTAAAGTGTAATGGTGTTTTTTAGCGAGAGAAACATGTGGTCGTAGTATTTGATCTTTGGGGATTGAATAGTCTACTTGGAATTAAATAGGAGATTGCGAATTGTTATGAAAATAAATGGGATTAGAGCATGTTTGAATTAATTGAGACACTGATCATGATATTATATGGTTTAGATCAGGTGGATAATTGAGGAAAGCCAGCTGTGATTTTTATCTCGTTATCTGAGAGATATGAAGTAAGTCCTTGCATAAACTCTTTTATTAAACGTTGTGATGGTAAGTCCTTTTATAAACTGTTTTGTTAAATGTTGTGATGGCAAGTCCATGTTATGAAGCTTTGTAAAGCTATTGTTAAATTATGTTTGCTTGGGTTGTAAATGTGGATATTTATTCTTTAAACGGTTTTGTCAAACTAACGGTTTTTAGCAAATTTTTAGAAATCTCTTTTAAAGAAAACCACGTTTTACAAAGCCAAGGTTTGAAAATATTTTGAATCAGGAATTGACGGATATGTTCGTTGAGTACTCAATAAGGGTAGGCTAACAATACTAGTCTTGGAGGACTAGCATAAGTCTTCTGGCAGGAGGCCACCTCCAGAAGATGGACTCTGCTTGAAAAGGCAACAGTGTTGGTTGGTCAGGCCAGTCCGAGCTAGCACTATACCTGAAAGGTATTATTTATATTCCCGGCATGGACACCCGGATGGTTTTGTTGGGTGTAGAGATGGAGGAGTATCTCACCCGGTGGGCTGTACACCCACCTTGATCAGAACGCCCAACGTGTGGTAATCTGGTCCGGACAAGGTGCACAAAGTGTGGTGCCTTGGCCAATTTGTTCTCATGGAGCCCAACGTGTGGTGACATGACTTTTATCCGAGTGGAGGATTTATTTTGTACAAAGTGTGATATTGAGAAAAACCCACTCCTTGCGAAAAGATATTGTTTATGACTTGCCAAATTATTTCTTCGAATGTTTTACACTTTGCATACACGAACTATTTAAAAACACCATGTGCACACACAAGACTTACTGAGATTTATTCTCACACCGTTTTACATCATGTTTTCAGGAGATAGATTATGCTGAGTCAGCGGGGCATGTAATAGTTGAAGCTTTTGCTATTTTCTCTATCCGTTCTAGGAGACATTTATTGCTTATGCCTCTAAATAATATTTTGTTTTATTCCGTTTTACTCCAAGTTGAGCCTGATGTAATAAGAATATTTCTTTATTTATCTAAGTTGATCCTTTTTGGAGATTGCCTTTATATTTTATACCTCGTTCTAAAGACCTCTTGTCCCATAGGACGGGGCGACATCCCCGCCCTTTTAGGGTACGTAGTCGTAGGGTGTTACAAATGGACTTTAGGTTTTTTGTTGAATGGTCTCCCAAAGGGTTTATTCATCTGCTTTCACTTTCTCAACATTCTATTGAACTTTCTTGCCAGCAAACTAATTTGATCATCAGAATCTTTGCTTTCATCAGAATCCTCTTTAGCTTTCAAAGAAACACCTTTTTCTTTAGATTTTGATTATGATTGACAACCCACCTCATATGTTTGCAAAGAGCCCATTAGCTCATCTATTCATATTGTTAACACATCCCTACATTCTTCAATGGCAACAACTTTTGCATGGAATTTGGGTAGTAAAGACCTCAATGTCTTTTGGATAAATTTTTCTTCAGAATCATACTTTCCAAGTTGAAACGCTTGATTAGAGATATACAACAATACCAACAGTTTCATGTTCACCAATCCTTAGTTCCTTGAATTGGTTTGTTAACATCTGCAACTTTAACATCTTTACAACATTTGTTCCCTCAAACACTATTTGTAATTTATCTTATGCATCATTGGTAGCTGTGGAAGTTGAGATCAACATAAATTCCTCCAATCAAATAGCAACAAAAATTGTATTCAGTTATTTAGCATTAGTATTGTCAAGTTAACGCTCTTCATAGTTGTTAGAGATATACAAAAATACCAACAGTTTCTTGTTCACCAATCCTTAGTTCCCTGAAACTAGTGCTTGCCTATGTCAGAGGTTTCCAACCTTTTTGAATAGTTTTTCCAAGCATTAGTATCAAGTGTTTTAATGAAGATTTCCATGCGATTTTTCCAATAGGAATAATTTGTACTTTTCAAAAGTAGAGATCAAGTGAAAAAAGCTCTTTCTTCTGCTAGCCAAAACATAGCTTCCAAACCGACTACTAAGATCTCATCTGCTAAGTTAATGGCCATTCAAACTTGATGAACCACTCTGATACCAATTGAGTGGTTTGGTTTGTCAACTTCTTGTGGTTATGTTAAACTTTCTTGTTATAGTTGTGTTAATTTGACAAACTAGAAAAGAAGAAGTTCAACAAACACAACAAATTGTTAATGCAATTCGACTATCAACAAGCCTACATCTTTGAGTCGTTGACCAATAAAAACATCTACTAAAACTTTAACAATATTACAAGGATAATAATTATCTCAATTCACCAAGTGATTCCTAGTGGATTTTAACATAACACAATTCTAGTGTTCTTTTCTTAAACATATAGAAGACCTTCATTGGACTCAACCACCTTGATTAAACTCCCGTCAATCATTCTTGAAGTAATTCAGTGGGTCTTCATTTGACACCAAAGTACCTTCCCACCAGAGAGGTAATTGTACAAAAGAAAGATTTGATTCAAGCTTTGTCACAAAGATAATAACTATTGAAGCAAATAACTAGAATCATTGACGTACACTTCAACATAGAGTAACAGAAAACTTCATTTCTTGGATGTGCATCGGAACTGCTCAGAATATAAGCATGAATTCCCCATTCTATCACTCGCTCCACTCTCTAAAGAATGCTCTTCTCAAAATTGTATATTGCTTTTTGCTTCTTGGTCGGATTTTATTCTTGCGATAGAGTTATTGTTTTCTCATTGAATTAGGAGACTGTTAAAGTGATTTATCCTTCATGTTTCCTAAAGCATTGCAGTCCTGCTATTACTTGGTTTCCAATTCCTCCATAAAACATCTTCGTTAGATTCTATCCGAGATATTCACTAGATTTTTTGAAATTCTTATAGACATAGGTTTCTTAATCCACCTCAAATTATGCATGCATCAAACCTTGCCAATATTTCTATTTCCAAAAATAACGTCAGAACCGACTTCAGTTTGTCAAGATCTCCTGTTGAAAATGCTTGTTAGTCGACAACCTTAACAACACTGATCCTAACAAGGCTTCTAATTAATTTATGGGCTGCAAATTCTTTTCTATATTTAAATTAAATATTTTCTCATCCAGCAAATTAAATGTCAATCTTACTAACAACAAGTCATTGCTTATAAGTTGGTCAACGAGGACGATTTCATTTCATGATTTGCACTACAAGAAATCTGTCAATTTGCCACGGCAACAATCCATATATTTTGTAATTTTAATATAAACGTATATTTTGATACTAAATAATAATACATCTTATTTTCAATTCCATTTCAAGAATGAACACATTAGAAAATAAATATATCAGGATATTTACAAAATATTTCATCGTTGTTATTTAAAATGTATGGAACAAAAATTAATACAAACCAATATAATTAATAAATTAGAACAAAAAAGGAAAAAAATGTCATGGCAAATCCGTGGCAATCAGCCACGGAATTGTCACAGATTAGTGTCAATTTTGTGATTTCGTGGAAAATCCGTGACAAATAGCCACGGAACACACAACAAAAATTTAGGCGTTTCTTTTTATCACTACTTTGCGTAACATACTTTCAGGTGAAATCTCAATGATAGTATAGTTCTTCAAAATAATTTTCAATGGCTTTTACAGTCAAAATAAAAATAAAATTATATCGTTTCTTTAATATTTATAATTTTAATACAAATGTATATTTCGATACTAAAAAATAAAACATCTTATTTTCATTTCCATTTCAAGAATGAATGCATTAGAAAATAAATAAATCAAGATATTACAAAGTATTTCGTTGTTGTACTTTGGAATGTATGGAACAAAAATTAATAAAAACTAATAAAATTAATAAATTAGAACAAAAAAGAAAAAAATGTGTGGCAAATCTGTGGCACACTGCCACGGAATTGCCACGGATTAGTGGCAATTTTGTAATTCTGTGGCAAATCTCTGGCAAATAGCCACGGATTTGCCACGGAACACAACAAAAATTTAGCCCTTTCTTTTTATCACTATTTTGCGTAACATTGTTTTTTATGTACTCTCAATGATAATATATTTCATCAAAATAATTTTCAATGGCTTTTACAGTCGAAATATATTAAACTTATATCGTTTCATTAAAATTTCTAATTTTAATACAAACGTATATTTCGATACTCAAAAATAATACATCTTATTTTCAATTCTATTTCAAGAATGAACACGTTAGAAAATAATTAAATCAGGATATTTATAAAATATTTCATCGTTGTTATTTAAAATGTATGGAATAAAAATTAATGCAAACTAATATAATTAATAAATTAGAAAAAAAAAGGAAAAAAATACCGTGACAATCTGCCATGAAATTGCCACGGATTAGTGGCAATTTTGTGATTCCGTGACAAATCTGTGGCAAATAGCCACGGATTTGCCATGGAACCCAAAACAAAAATTTAGCCCTTTCTTTTTATCACTATTTTACGTAACACTATATTTTATGTGCTCTCAATGATAATATAGTTCATCAAAACAATTTTAAATGGCTTTTACAATCAAAATATAATAAAATTATATCATTTCTTTAAAATTTCTAATTTTAATACAAATGTATATTTCGATACTAAAAAATAATACATCTTATTTTCAATTCCATTTAAGAATGAACGCATTAGAAAATAAATAAATCAGGATACTTACAAAATATTTTGTCATTGTTATTTAAAATGTATGGAATAAAAATTAATGAAAACTAATATAATTAATAAATTAGAACAAAAAGGAAAAAAAAATGCCGTGGCAATCTGCCACGGAATTGCCACGGCTTAGTGGTAATTTTGTGATTCTGTGGCAAATCCGTGACAAATAGCCACAGATTTGCCACGGAACACACAACAAAATTTAGTTATTTCTTTTTATCACTACTTCGCATAACATTATTTTTTATGTGCTCTCAATGATAATATAGTTCTTCAAAATAATTTTCAATGGCTTTTACAGTTGGAATAAAAATAAAATTATATCGTTTCTTTAATATTTATAATTTTAATACAAACGTATATTTCGATACTAAAAAATAATACATCTTATTTTTAATTCCATTTCAAGAATGAACGCATTAGAAAATAAATAAATCAAAATACTTACAAAATATTTTGTTGTTGTTATTTAAAATGTATGGAATCAAAATTAATACAAACTAATATAATTAATATATTAGAACTAAAAAAAATGCCATGGCACGGAAAAAAAATAGCCACGGATTTGCCACGGAACACACAACAAAAATTTAGCCCTTTTTTTTTATCACTGCTTTGTGATTCCGTGGCATATCCGTCGCTAATGTTTAACATAATTTTGCCATGGAAATGTTTCCATCGCAAATCGGTGGCTAATATTTAGCATAATTTTTTGACACCTTTTTTTTGCTACTGATTTGCGACGGAATATGTTTGCATCGCTACTTGCTACTATTTCCATCGCAATTCCGTGGCAAATTGCCATGGATTTGCTAGGGTATTTTTTCCCTTGCAAATTGCTTGTATTTTGCTCTTCCGTGGCAAAATCCATCACTGATTGCCACGGAAAATATTCCGTGGCAAAAATCCGTGGCAGATTCATAATTTTCTTGTAGTGTTGGCTTTTGTGTTGCGATAAAGCAAAGTTCAAGGTGTCTGGAAGCATGATATGTATACATTAATACGATCCAAGGTCTAGAAATATTACCTTATATTTAAAAAAAAAATCAATAACCACATATATTATCTTTCACAATGCTTGACCAAAATAGGAGTTTTTCTAGTCTAATACACTTTCAACCTAAACTAACATAAAAATGTCTGCTATGTTTTTGAACAATCACCACATAGTAACAATAATTTAGAAAATAACTAGTAATAATGTCCAATACAATCTCATGCATTTGGGGCCACGGAAGTTGCATACGGAAACTTGCGCGGTGATTTTATGGCCTAGATCGAAAACGGTGAAAATTCAACGTCCGAAAAGATAGTCACATGTAAAAGTTTTTTTTTTGTACAATGACGTCATCTTGACCATTCAAAATGATATCATTTTAATGTTCATGTAATTGTATGAATTGTTTATGTAATCGTGTGAAACATTCATATAATCGTATGAATGTGTTCAAATGACCGCGCAAGTTGCGTACAATAACTTGCGCGGCCCCGGATCCCAATCTCATACAGTCTTAGTTTTTGTACAAATATTCCAAAACCTAACATAAAATCATGAGTAAATTAAATTATACACTTTGTTTTCTTTTTAAAAAATAATAAAGTACACTTACAAAAACAAATGCAAGATCGGGCAGCGAGGCATTGTAGCTTCTCCTGCAGTGATCCAGCGACGACTCCAGAAAATCTATAGATGCCTTTGTTGTAGCAATCCAGTAGTGATCAGGTGGCTACAAGGAAATATAAATGTCTTTGTTAGAGATCAAGTAGCTTCTTTCTTGGCAATTCGGTGCCTCTATTGGCAGAGGAAGAAATACGATAGAGGAGGTGGGATGTCGCAAGGAATATGGCAGAAAGAAAAATGGAGCATTTGCATGTTGCAAGGAATATGGGAGAAAGGTGATGGAGGTGGAGATGAACAAATAGGTCAGCGTAATACCCCTACCTTCCATTAGCCAAATGCAAGGTGCTACCGACGTAAAGTGCAAGGTGCCCATTTGTTTAAAAAAAAAAAATGCACTGATCACTTTTGCTTATTGCAAGGTCCGTTTGGAACCCCTTCTTGTTAAAAACCCGCTTCTGCTTCTACCTACCAAAAAGTCCTTTTGGGTATCCTTCCATGAGCTTAATTCGGTTTCACTTTGTGAGTTTTAGCTTTGTTCCAATGTTGCATTTAATTCTGGCCTTTTTCCCTGGTTGTTTTCTAGCCTTAGGATCTAGACAACAAACCTAACAAATTTCTTTTTTCACAATCCAAAAAAACTTTGTTAAGTTAGAGGTAAATTATAAGAAAAAAATATTAGAAGATAATATTATTTTTTAAAAAAAATTAAAACCAAAAAATAAAATTTAAAAGACTATTTCCAAAAAATTAAATTTTTAAAAGAAAATTTTTGAATTTTAAAAAATTTTGAGGTAGCCATTATGTCAATGCAATTGCATTGTCAAGGTTTTCTTCAAAAATAAGATTGAATTGAAATTTTAAGTCAAATTTCGATTTATAACTTCGTTAGATATGTTAACTGATTTAATCGTAATGCGTTAGATAAGCCCGAAATTTTTAGTCTTAATCCCGCTCTATTGTTCCAGTGATTCTTGCTCTAGCACACGTGAGAAGTCTTCCGATTCTAGCTTTAACTTGCTAGATAAATCCATTGATCACTTTTGAACATTTTTCAAAATACTGATTTAAATATTTATACAGCGGCAATATTTAATACAGAGATGGTGCAATCCCACCTTGTCTCTATCCCTGTTTAATTAAGTGAATTACCAAGACTGATTTGAAATGATTTTTATAGCTTTATCACGGTCAACCATCAAATATTAAGTCTGTGTTTTTTTATTTCTTATTCGATTGATTCAATGTCGATGGATGATTTGATTGTCAGCCCTAGTACATTGAATCTATAGAAGAATAACATTTTTCCAATCCGTTCATTTAATTTTAGCTACTTAAGCATGAAATCAAGGTTACGGATTAAACCAAAGAAGTAGGTTGATGGATGATCATTGATCAAACAAAAAAGAATGAAAAGAAATGAAAGGATTCCATTAAACACGTACTCAGTAGAAGCAGTCCCCACTGCATTTATTTATTCAAACAACACAACAATAAGAACAGAGATAACACATGGTACTCTGTAGAAACAGCCCGCACTGCATTTATTTATTCAAACAACAGAGACTACACACCGTACACTACTCTGTAGAAGCAGTCCGCACTTCAGGGAAGGAACCTACGCAGATGGGGCCAATTGATCAGAATGGCCCCATTTGGGGCCACTCGGCTTCAACTGGCCCGGCCGCAGAAAGCTGGCCTAAAATGGCCTCAACGCAATACCAAATTGCATCCTAAGTAAACTAGGATGTATTAATGTAATGCGTCCAGCTGTGCCCGTCCTTTAATGCATTGAGGCATAATGTAAATGCGTCATCCTAACATACGACGCATTAAATTAATGAATCCTAAAACTTTTAGGACGCATTAATATAATGCGTCCAAAATTAGGACGCACTACATTAATGCGTCCTAATAGTGCCCCTTGTTTTTTTAGTATCATGTAATTTAATGAATTACTCAAAATCAAAATATAAATTGATTAGTCCATTAAATAAATTTGACTGTGCGTATAAGTGAACGTTATTTTTAGTAAACTTTCATTTCAAACTATGGTTTGGTTTGAAATGAAAGAAATCAGAAGTAGTCAATATGAAAAGAAAAAGTAAACAAGGGAAATAAAATATAATTTTTGCAGTACAAGTGCATCTAATTGCATAGTTTATTGTTCAGGATCAAAACGAGCATTGTTACAATTTCGCCTATTATGTCCTGTTTGATGGCAATTTCCGCATCTTGGGGGGAAGCCTTCATTTCGGTAATCCATCTCACCTCGAAAACGTGCAGTACGCCTCCGACCAAGTCGATTATCTTTAAGCGCAGGTGTGTAGCCCTGTAACAAGAAGTCAGCATTACGCCAGGTGTTGTCATTGCCCACAAGGTAGAAGTCATATTTGTAAGTAGAAATGTACTTCTCCGTGAAGTACATAGGCAAAACAAAATCGGCTAGTTGCCAGCCACGATGTCGACAGACTGCAAATACATGTGTGCATGGCAATCCAAATAAATTCCATTTCATGCAGCTGCAGTCCCGTGATGACATCTTAACTGTATAAACATTGTTACCTTTGCCCCCAGCTCTTGCGGGTGTCCGTACGCTAAAAATTCCATTGCGCTCATTATACTGCTTAACCCGGTAAGATCTAGCCTTCTGCAAAGCTGCCTGGAATGCATTCTATATCAACGGAGGAAATGGTTTGTTACAATTGTTGGCCTCAGATCGATGTAGGTTAAAATATTCGATTGTCTTTATGAATGTCGCATCAACCAGTGCTTTGATTGGTAATGCTCGAGTTTTTTTTAGAACACAATTCAATGACTCGGATAAATTAGTTATCATACATCCATATTGATATCCCTCATCATGAGAAAGTGTCCACTATTCAGGACTAATCTGCATCAATTAATTGTATGGTTCCTGATTACATTCTCTTATTTCATCCATTACAGATTGGAATTTAGATTTCTTTCTCTCCGTGCCTGCTTTGTACATTAGTCGCTTCAACTCCGTATTCTTGAAATGTCAGTTGAAGTTGGCACGAATGTGATGCAGACAGAACCTGTGAACTCCCATAGTCTAATTCCATCCAGGTTATCTCCTCAAAACAGACAAGATACCTGCATGCCTATCAGATACAACACAGACATGTCTTTCACACACAACACGACTTCGGACTAGTCTTAGAAACCATCCCCAACTCTCTATAGATTCAGCATCGACAACTGCAAAGGCTAGAGGGAACAGATGGTTATTTGCATCCCAGTTACTGGCAATCAGAAGCACACCTTTATATGCACCCCTTAAATGAGTCCCGTCAATTGAGATTATGGGACGACAGTGCCTAAATACTTCGATTGATGGCTTGAATGCCCAAAAACCAAATCGAAATATGTTAGTGTCTCCAGCACTGGTGTCATGGTGTTTCCAGTGCACTATTATGCCGGGGTTTGAATCTTGTAATGCTAATATATAGTTAGCCAGTACTCTAAAAGTGTCAAACCATGTACCATATAGCAACTCAACAGTAGCTTTCCGGGCATACCACCCCTTCAGATAAGAATATCCAGCTTGGAACTGCTCATGAACCACCCCTAATATAATGCTAACACGTGTCTCGGGGTTGTCCCTGATGAGATGTAGTATGTGTTGTGCAATAAACTTATGAGACAAGTTCCTATTGTTGTTGTTTATAACTCTCTGCAGACATGTGTGAACGCTATTCCAAATCGATATTTCCCATCTTGTGCTGTCAGCTTTCTTAATGATTCTTACATACCATGCATATTGATTTTACTCGGTTCTATTCCTACAAGCGGCAGTCCAAATTCTGCTCTTACTCTTGATTACAGTGAACTCGCATCCTTTCCTCACCTTCCATAATCTTACAGCGTAAACGGCTTATTTTTTATCCTAAAAACGCATTTTATGGCACAACTCCCAATTTGCTTCCGACCATTCATCAACTCGCAAGTCATCTCCAGCATAGAAAAAATCATGATCAGGTGCATCCATACCTATGTCCTGAAAACTGGTAAATGAATGCATATGGGTGTTGTGAAGCGGCCTGTTTTGTGCTGGTGCTGCCGACGCCGGAAAGGTTGTATGATCTATGTTTGTATCATTATGGTCACTGTCACCGCTGTTGTTGTTATCATACTCAGCAGCGAATTCTCCATCCGACCCGGGGGAACCATCGTTGTCAGAGGTTGGGCCAAGTGAGTCTATGACTGCTACACCATTAATTATTGGTGGATCTGATGGTCCACTTTCATGAACATCAAGCAGTATTGTTGTATGCACATGTTGATTTGGATCAGTATTGGTAGGATAGTTTTGTTGAAGAAGCCTCTAATTCGGCAATTTTGTTTGTACCAATGGGTCCTGTTGGAGCAACATAGTTGTGTATGGTCTAACAACTGACAGATTGAGCCCTGCAATAGATGTTGATGATGGAACTGTAATGGGAGTCGCAGCTTCTTGTTCCTGTGCACGCGGAATTGATGATGCATCATCTTGTACTGGTTGTTTGGGGAATGTCTTCACATAAATATGGATGCTGCCATCCTTGAAAGTAGGGATGGATGTTCAACCGCTTACGACAAGGGCCATCAAAACAAACAGATCCGCCTGTTTCATAGGAAATCATACAATCCCAGAAGAAATCGAGAAGAGCCATGACTTCGGATTTGAGGGAATATGATAGCCCAATGGTGGGATATATAGAATAAAATAACATGAAGATATCAGATATCAATGGTGGGATATATAGAAGATTAAGGATGCATTTATATAATGCGTTCTTAACAAAAGCTGCAACTTTTTAGAAAATCAACATTTGCGGGAAAGCCTGAGAGTTACTGAAAAGTCAAAAGTCCCGGAAAGGCATAACAATGCATTGACCTAACGCATCCTATGGAAAAAAAAATCTCAGGTGCTTCAGGTGTGCGACACGTCATAAAACGCATTACAGTAATGCGTTATGTAACATTATTGTATGGGAAACTATCCCTTATAATGCATTCCTATAATGCATCTAAAATGATTTAGGACAATTATTGTATGGGTGCTAGACAGTATCAGATAAAAAATGCATTCTTGGAATGCGTCCTAACTGCCAAAAGCCAACCTATGGTAGGACGATTACTGTACGTGGGGAGGTGATTTCCAACGCATTCCTGGAATGTGTCCTAATATTACGCATAAAGGAAATGCGTCGTTAGGGATACCCATATTGCTCGCGACTGTCTTTGGCAATGATATTTTATCCGTCATTCGTGGATATTTTATACGTCTGACATCCCAAAATAATGATTATCTATAAGGACGCATTAGGTAAATGCGTTCTATGTCCTTTTTGCCAAAGACAGTCGCGGGTAATAAGGAATCTCTCCAGCCACTAAAAACTATTAAAACTGTTAAAACATTCCTTATAAAAGTTTAAACAGTTTTTAGCTACTAGAGAGATTCCTTATTGCCCGCGACTGTTTTTGGCAATGATATTTTATCCGTCATCCAAACACAACAAAGTAAGATGAGTCCCCTAACGTCTAACATCCCAAAAATAAAGATTATCGTCTATATGACACATTTATTAAATGCGTTCTAGTAAAAGGACGCATTAGGTAAATGCATTCTACGTCGTTTTTGCCAAAGATAATCGCGGGCAATAAGAAATCTCTCTAGCAACTAAAAACTATTAAAACTGTTAAAACGTTCCTTATAAAAGTTTAAATAGTTTTTAGCCGTTGGAGAGATTCCTTATTGCCCGTGACTATCTTTGGCAATGATATTTTATCCGTCATGCAAACACAACAAAGTAAGATGCGTTCCCTAACGTCTGACATCCAAAAATTAAAAAAAATATATAGACAAAGATATACAAAAAAAATGAAGTAAGGTGACCAAAATAGTAAAAATCCTTCTATGTCCCGCAATGCCTAGGCCTAATGGTTCACCTAGGGCGATCAGTCTCTGCCACTGGCTCCCTGACAATCTCAGGCTGATAGTCACATCGTCACCGCTGAGGCCAGGCTAGGCCAAAATCTGCTCTACCAGGTGGCAAGTCCTCGTGGGTCTCCTGTGTCATGCCCTCCGACCCCTGGGTAGCTAAATCATCGTCGAGCTCTGCAGCATCCTCAGAAACTGGAGATAGACAGCTAGCATCGAACATCAAGTGATCTGGGGTCAGCGCATCTGTCATGCCATGTCCTGATGGTCCGGCTCGAACTCCCACTGAGAAGTGGACGGTGCATCCTGGGTTTCCGTGAGTGGCTGTGATGGAGGTAGTAATAGCACCGGTACATCTGCCTCCGGCTGAATCGGCTGCTGATCTACATCTACGATGCGTGCGTCACGTCATTGCCTCCCGCCACGCCACTGTCCTCGGATCGATCGACTTTCGACCCATGCTCTCGGCCTTCTACGTGCTGCCTGCTCGAGACAAGTTAGCCTGCTCGGATCCGGAACAGGGCGAACATCCACTCTAGTAGGGTCAATCCCAGCCGTGGTCAATGTCCGGCACCCGCCTTTCTGATGCGTATAAAAGCATCGCGCGATCTCATGTTGGCGTCCAGTATGGCCTCGGATGTGATAGAAATGGCCAGTCTAATAAAATCCTCCTAAACAACAAGTGTAACAAAGTCACAATTTGATAATTATTTGTTTTTAAAGTTATTAAAAAATGAATAAATAAGAATAAGTGTAAGAGTAATATAACGCACCATAACGGTAACAGCTGAACCAGCACCTTGGTAGCCTTCCACCTCGACGCCTGGTGGCGTCGAATTTCCTATATGCCACCGAGTCCGAGGTCAATACCAGTGCATATAACCAGCCTCAGTGCTAATGCCTAGCATGCTGTTAATGATAGTCTGGCGTCGTGCAGCCCACATCTCTATATATACTGCATGATGAACGGACCAGTTTGTCGTGTTGTTCCCCTTGTCCTAATCGCGTGCAACTCCGTATGGTATCCACAGTGCGGAGGAATGAACTGTGATAGACCAAACTGGCGAAGCACGCGATTGGGATGGTGGAACTCCACGACATCCCAGCAAATAAGTAAGGTCCGCGATCACCAAATGTCAGACTGAGTATAACATGCAGGCAAAAACTCCACCACCAACTCGTCATAAGGTCACCAAATAAACTACAAACATTAATTTAACAAATAAAAAATATATCTATGATACTAGAAAAAATAGAAAGTCATCTTGGCTAACGTAGTACAAATACTTACATGAGTTTTGTGCATAGCATCAAGCTGATCCCTATATGTAACCAGCACATGAGAACTAGTCCGCTAGAGATTAAGCCGCACATCCCAGCGTGCACCATACGATGCAAGCGGAGGGACCGAAATCGCAACCATTCTATCAGGACGCAAAACGGGAATATGCTCCCAAGCCCATAACTATAGAATAAAAATAGGTATTAAATCGCTAAAACTATAAATAAAACTAACTGTATAGAATATATAATAACCTTACCTGAAGTAGGACCATGGGCTCACAAATCTCTCGTGCTATCGAATCAGTAGCATCGCATAGACACCTATACAACCACGCTAGCGTCGCACTGCCCCAACTGAACTGACCGCATAAAGTAAAATCCTCTAGAAATGGTAAAAAACGCAGTGGGAGCAAATGTCCTAACTTGTCCGACATAAGCAGACCTCCAATGAGAAGAAATATAAGGGCCTGAGCCCTCTGCTGAACTTATACCTCGGGGGTATCATCAAGAAGTGGGAGTGACAAATGCACCTCTAAAGCTGACTTATGAAGTCGGTTGCCCCTAAAATGCTCGTCGTGAGGATGAAATCCTAGAAGTCTATATACTATATCGCTCCAAACAGCCCACGAATGTCCGTAGACGTCTCCTATAACAGGCTTACCGTCAATCGGCAATCCCCATAAAATAGCAACGTCATATAATGACACTGTAGCCTCACCCACCTAGAAATGAAATGTATGCGTCTCGGGCCGCCATCGCTCAACTAGGGCAGTAACCAATGCATGATCCACCTAGATGTGTCCAGCTCGACATACCCCACCAAACCCAGCAAGATCTATGTAATGCATGACCCGATTACTGCACGGATAGACCTGACAAAAATAGGAATTGCATCACCTAAATAGTAAAGGAACCTCCCAAATCTCAGCATGTCGCGCCCAAATCAGAGAAGACCGGTGCTCGGTCTGCCGCGTAATAATGTCATCTATGATTGGTCTTGGAACTATACTAGGGTGCACTTGGCCCATCCTAAACAAAATAACATCAAATTATAATTGTTAACATTCAAGGCATCTAATTACATAAGTAGGGACTACTTATGACTATTTACATTGCATAATTTGAATAATTAGAAATTGAAATTTTTACAACACGAAATTGTACTCTATGATTTAGATTTATTATTCTTGGTTTCTAATTGTCTTAGCAGTATTTTGGGACATGTTTCACATGATTTGGAGTGGTAAAGTGAATGATAGGTAAGAAATACTAAAAATTACCCCTGCTGGAATTCCGCTTTTATCAATTCGAACGTGTGAGTTGGTTTGATCTCTTGAATCCTTAGGCATGGTTGTGAACCTTAGGAAGCTGAATATACTGCACACTATTGATACTAGGAAGGAAATGGCATAGGTTTTGTGCGGTATTTGCTGCCTCATCAGACTTATCGAAGTAAAACCTATAGATAAACTTAGCGATCATAGGAAGAGAAAAGAATGCTATTTTCATTCTTTCTCTATTTCGTTGAATTGGATGCCTTGTTGTATCAAGGTTCATATGTCGACTTAATATGGTTAATCTAGACCAACGGGACACCCTTTCGGGCTAGTTTGAATATAAAGCAAAACTAGGAAGTGAACTAATATCAAACCTAATATAGTATGAAAGCCTCACAACTAGTAATTTATTTAGGCTTAAGCTACTCAATTTGTATACTTTATGGGAGTAGATTAACTTCATTAAAGTTAAATATATCTTATTTAAGTATTAAAGCCAATCATCTAGAAAAAGTATTATATAAGAGGGCAGTTAAGCTTATAAAATTGAACTCTTTAGTTATTGTCATTCTTTTGTCGTGTAGTTAGATGATTTGTGCATCTTGGGTGATATAATGTATTGTTGTAGGTGACCATGACCAGAAAGAGATATAAACATAGGAAGTACCCTTCTAAATACATAGTGATTCCTAGTTATTTCAAAGACGTGTTTTTTACAAGTGGTTTTTGAATAAATACAAATGTTTTGTTTTAAAGTATGCATTCGTTACTTTTTTTCAAAATCTAAAGAATAAATATCAAATGATTAGAATTTGTTATTTTTAAGCTGAACATACCACTTCAAAGTTGGTTAAGCTACTTCAATTCCTTTAAAAAATTCTTCAATTTTCTACAATTTTTTTGAAACAGTATACCTCTTTTCTATAGGCCATCTCTCTACAATAAGCAACAAACATACATCTACACATGCTATAAATACAACTTGCAACTATAACCTCCTTCAATAGTCCCATAAAATCGGCAAGACTATATTGTATAATCAACTCAACTTATACCATAGGTTTGTAAAAAGCACACTATCCTATATCTCAATTCTCCTACACAAGATCAAAACTCTTCAATTCTACAAAGCAGCAAAGTAAGTGATTAAAAATGTGATAAAAGAAAATCTAAAGAAAACAAAAGATATTTTAGACACCCGACGCACGCAAGAAAGGAAGTTGTGCGTAACAAAATTGTAGTAATCTGCATTCTTTGTACATGTTATATTTCAGCAGAGTCATGTAAGTACTAACACCCTCTGCATTTCATGAGGTAATAACAAATGCAAAGCTTCAACTGTTTGCACTCAATAGGATTATTGAAAGCAACTAGAAATAAATGTGTTACTTTACATGAGAAAAGAAGTTGCGATTACACTTGAAAGAAAAACCAAGGCCATGACTTCATCAAAGTATATTGCAACATCCCTGAAACCAAACATCACAACATATAGCACCTAAATGTCCCCAAAATACCATCACCTAGATGCTAGATCACCAATCTTTTGTGATCACTGTTGCTCTCTCACCACTTAAAGCATGACAAAACTAACACACATTAAATCAGGCCACAACATATAGACTAAATATTATTATGCCTATTAATTCACTAGCATTACTTTTACAAACAAATAAAAGTATCTGAAAGGCAATAAAACCATCCATTACAATATCATGACAGTCATTTTGTTTCCCAATGGTGTCCCTGGCTGGTTGTGAGCAGTATAAAAGCATCACTTCATTGTGCACCAGTTACCAAAGAAGGGCTGAGGAAAAAATGTTCCATGTGTAACCCCTCTAAAGAATGTAAAATATTCAGGAAAACAAGGAACAATGCTTGCAACATCATCCCAGAAAACAGTGCCACCAACATCATCCCAGAAAACAACATCAATATAATGTAAAATATTCATGGCTGAGCAAAGTGACCATTCTTAAGAAAAAAAAAGTCAATTTCAGTGATTAACTGAAGTTAACAAAAACTCAAAAAGAAAATGGGAAACAGAATGAAGGATATCCAGTTCAGCCATAATTTCAGTGAATAAGATAAGTCAATTCAAACAAGTCTAGCTATCCAAGATTTCGTGAATCCAAATTCCAGCCCATACATCACAAGCTTCAAAAATGTGGAAGAAGAGTCACTTTGTCATCTTCCCAGAAAAAAAAAAGCCCAAAAAAACAAAGCCACCAACATCCATAAAAAAAAATTAATTTTATTAAAATAAAATACTTCATCAAGCACATTCTCGTAATAACCCCAAAAAATTAAAATAGCCGTGAACAAATGGTAGGGGTAAAAAAAAAAAAAAAACTTGAACGCGGGTAGAAAAAACTGGAATTGAATAGAAAGCCACAAAATTGGAAGGGACGACGCGACAGGGAGTCTCTCTAGTGACAAATGACCGCGCACCACCAGGCTCTGAGCAGTCACAGGGGAGGGGATATGAGAAAAATAGCAGTGGGGGCCGGGGAATGAATAGCAGAGGCGCGATGAAGTTTGAAGAAAACAGCGAGATAGAACGCTATGGGTAGAACGCATTACGTTAATGCGTCCTAGTTTACTTAGGACGCAATTCGGTATTGCGTTGAGGCCATTTTAGGCCACCTTTCTGCGGCCAGGCCAGTTGAAGCCGAGTGGCCCCAAATAGGGCCATTCTGATCAATTGGCCTGCAAACGGCACCTAAAGGGACTACAACAACGACAGCCACCAATACAACGTAAACCGCAAGGAACACATTGGTTTTCAGCGTCTTCAGATGATTGTATCATAGTATTTATATTCTCTGCATTTGGAAGTGGTTCCCTTAACATTTCGATTTTGGCCAATTCTTCCTCAGCTGCAGCTTGACTGCGAGCCTCAAAAACTGCAGCGTACAATAATGTGGGTTAAAATCACGTTTAACATTCTAACCATATATGACAAAAGAAAGCAAGAGATGAACCTACAAAGGCAGTGATCAAAAGAAAACGAAGATAGCGAGCTTAGCCATAAGGTTTGTCTCTAGAGGAACTCTTGAATCTTGTGAAGGAACTCATTTTCAATTGCCTAAAACGTGCTCAATTTATAGAGTTTGAAACACAATTTTAAATATATTATAAACTTTTTTTTAGAGGAAATGTTAATTCTTTTTTATACAAATTTATTAAATAAATATTAACAAAGGGCATTGAGTAAAGTAATAACAATAATAATGTATTAAAAAAAATTTATAACAAGAATTTGATCATATTAAAAGTCCTCGTGTAATTATAAGGATTTGAAAAGGGTTATGCATTGATTTTATCCTAAAGAGTTTAAAGATGCATGATTATTTGCAGGTAATGCCATCAAATGAGGAAGTCATGGTATTTGATTGCACGTAATTTTTCCACGGGGATGGAGATAATGATTTTTTGTATAAATTAAGGAGTTACTCCAACCATTGGAAATTATATATATAAGCATAAAGTAGAGTTAGGAGATGGAAAATTAAGTAACCCATCCATTGTTATACATGATATGACTCATGATTATGTTGATTATGTTGATATCAATTATATATGACTAAAAATCTTTTTTTTTTTCTTCCACATTTCAATGTTCTACTAGTTTTCTCAATGGCTGTTGTTGGCCGCATTTCTCTACTTTTTCAGGCAAAAGAACATTCATGCTTTTCAATTAATTGTAAGGTCATGATTGGTAAAGTATATGTGTGTATGCTGCATTACAAAAATTCTACTGGTGAATTTGATAAATACTTTCATATGATAATGCTGAACATGGTATAAGTACTTTTGGAGAATTTCATTTTTCGAATTGACAAAGTTAGATATATAACCACTGCAGCTTACAGCTAATCCTTTCAAGGTTTGAGTTCATATTAAGTCATTCATTAGAGCTATAACAAACTAATTAAGAAGGAAATTAACAGACCAAGCTAAATGGAGAAGACGGCCTCGGATCCTTCCAGGTTTCTAGTATTCCCCACTTAACTGGTGAAGTCCAAATCTTGATTTATTTTGCTATTGGAAAGATCATTAACTAAAACTGCAGGGCATTGAGGCTTCGAAGCACCCTTGGTGTAATTGAGATCATGACATTGGCTATACTTGTCCAGGCCAATATCCAGTGTTCTCTGGGACCTTGCAATTTTTCAATTGAATGTCGGGTAACTCAACCTATACAAACAGATCCATTGTAAAACTTGTATGTTCTCCCAAGGTATCTAATGTCCTCAATAGGCCTTAATGACATAGTTGTCACAGGTAACTTATCAATATATTTTGCAAAATTGATTCTGGTATTACTGCCTCTGTTCATTTAATGATATTTGTCTCTTTCACACTCTCCTTAGATATTATTACTTCTTAATTTTTTTCATTACATGTAATTTGACTCACAAAATACATTATTTTTATAATTATGTATTCTTGTAAATAAGTTTAAAAGGATTTATCATTGGATTGATCAATCATTAGATATAATTATTGACTCCATTAATTGTGATTAGACCAAGAGTGCAGTTACGTTCTTTTAGTGGAGTGGAATGTAATTAATAAATTATTTTTGTTGACAAAATAATTTATTGGAGCTTAATCTAATTGTATCCGGTCAGGTTCCTTCAATATCTACTAATTATGAGACAATAATAAATTATAATTTATTTATAATTTATTAATGAAAATTGTAGGAAACTAAAAATTGTATTTGAGATGGAATATGATAAGTTGAAATAGTTATACCCAACTATACTTTTCTTATTCTATCAGGATTCGTATTTTGAGATAGAGTCAACTATATATATTGGTATATGACTCAATTTTCAAGATATGTTAGAAAACAACATTCTCTCAATTTTTGTCTGAGTCCACCCTCTACAAAGAGAGAAAAATACAATTAGCGATTTTCTGATCCAGGGAGATTACATTGAAGAAGGCTTGGGGGTTTAGAGCACTACCAGAGAAGGCCAAAGGCTTCAAGAATCGTATTTGTTGAAGATAATATCTATAAAAGGTATAATTCATTTTCACGTACTCATATAATTTAATCTGATTGGCATATAAGCATATCGATCATATAACTAACAATTAGTATCAGTGCCTGGTTTTGATATGTGTTTATGTAGGGTATCTCAGGCTCGTATCCTATACGGCGCAGTGGAAAATAAAACAAGATACCATCCCAGGACCCGCATATGTGTGGAAAACAAGACATAACGATAATAAAGGTAACAACTTTTTACCTTTGTTTGATCATCCAAAGAACAAAAATTTCTTCTTCAAGTTGAGGCACGATCCAGCAATCCTCTTGTGCTAACTCCACGAGAGTTGGATGTCTAACCACTATAATCACAGTGTGTGATTATCTCTAACAGTAATCCACACAGAGGATACACTCAAGCACCAAAATTTCCTGTGCTAGCAGAAGCAATAATGGCGGCTAGGGTTATTTTCGTTTTCAGCAAAACGAGAAAAGGAGAGGGAAGAAGAAGCTGTTGTTTCGTGTGTCCAATTCCTCAGCTAGGGTTTCATGTGACTCTACCACATGTTACACGAAAATTCTTTCCCAAAACTGAGAATTCTAATCCTATTAGAATTCCCTAATTGTAATTGGAAACATCAAGTTCTCATAATTACAACTTGAACCACAAATTATAATTAATTATAATTTGTCCACAACAACTTCTCTTTCTCTCAATCAACCCCACTATGTTATCAAATAACATTTTGAGTATATAATCCTCTATTGTGTGTGACCTATTAGGATTTCTAGTCAATTGGTAGAGAACATGAATTAATCCAAACGTCTTTGAGATTAATAATCCATAATTAATTAGAATTAATCCTATTAATTCTAATCAGGATTGGTTTATTAATTCATCAATTAATAAACCCATATTCCCAGATTATGAGCGGTATCTAGCAACACATCATGACCATCCAAGAGTCCAGGAAGTCAAGTGGCTTGACATGAGCCCTTCAATAACAAACTACAGTGCAAGTAACTCCTTTCACCATACAATATCTTATTCGGTTTGGAGTACGGAATTAGTGCAAACTTCCTCCAGAATTAATTTTGGCCCGAATATAATAGTACTTGCACCAAGAACCCACTATTCTAGATGTGTATCAATTAGAACTATTTCCAATACACAATCGCCTTAGCCAAGGACTTCTCGAGTAGTAATTTCTACAAGTGGCCGTGAGATATTCGCCCTTACTATTAGGAGTGGTGAATCCTTTATTGACCCTGTCAACTACTTTCGTTTACCTTACAATTTACCCAATATCCATCCCATAGACGGCCCTCGATTGAGCTCCGGAGATTGGAATCAAACTACAATGCTCAGCAAACAAAGTATCTTGGAGATCTCAAGTCTAAAGATACTTGCACGTTTGTTATATTAAGATTATATCACGGGCACTAAATAGTTATCCATGTGATTATCTCAAAGCTAGGTCATCCAATAAACTTGTTCCATTAACAAACATCCATGTGTTAACTTTGAGTATCTCAATACTCACGAATATGAGAACCACTACCTGATTAAATTAGGAAGTCTAACACATGCTAGTCTTAATGCATTAATGATGTCCTGTCTCATTAATACTACGACTAGGGACTATTTAAGTACAAACACTATACAATATAGTAGGAATCTTATATCATGATCTCTATCATGATTTCCTTAACACAGTGTTGTACTATGGACTTTATCGAACAGTTATATTACTTAAAAGTAAACAAAAGAAACTGTAAAATAAATAATGCCTTTTATTAAAATAAAATGTGTCATATACAATGTACAAATGATTACCTCAAGGGCACAACACTAACAGTTTATGTGGTAGGATTAAATATTTTATGCATATATTTAGTTGAGCGGTGTAGGAATAATGCATTTATTTTCATGGTGAATGATTTGATTAATTCTGTTCAAAATAATTTTATGGCCATAGTTTTTTATTTGGTGAGTATGTATAAATATTATTGAATCTTGTAACAAAAGTGATGGGTTACGCCTCCATGTTTCCCTTTTGAGTTATTTATTATTATTATTTCAAAAAAATTGTAAATATTCCTTGGGTAATTCCTAGAGCTCAGTGAAGAAGATGACCAGAATGCATGAAATATATTCTTCTGTCTCTGTGCAACTAATCATTATGCAATGTTTATATTATTGTGTCTCTGTGCAACTAATCATTATGCAATGTTGTCTAGAAGTCCATTGGACCAATTCGTTGTAGTGCCCAAGGCTCGGCTAGCTTGGGCTTGGTGCTGCCTGGGCCCAGGGCTGAGCTAGAGCAGTAGCCCAACGACATGGGCTGGGCGCTGCCTGGGCCCAGCGGCTAGGCTGAAAAAGTGGGGAGAATTGGCAGTGATGGGTTTTGAACCCAAGTCACTATATTAGGACCCCTGAGACTAACCACTGCACCAACAATAGTCTTGTGACATGAAGCTATGCCATTTAATTGATATTGTAGAAGATTGAAGAATTAGCTATTTTGTTAGCTAATTATTATTTTCAATTGTAATTATGCAATATTATTTCATGTGCCTAGGTTGGCCATAAAATTATTTTCATTTTTATTTTATAGTTTTCACTATTTAATTTTGATTGAGTTATGTGTCATTCATGTTAAAATATCATATAATTTGTGTTAACACCGCTCTAAATACTATTTAGTTATGCATAAATAAATTAATATTTTTTTATTAAAAAAATTAATAAGTGTGAAATGGTTAGTTTTAATTAACCTTAGGCCTCCCCTATTAGCCAATTAGTAAAATTAACATTTGCTTCGTGCCATTTTAAATGGTCTCCCTATAGGAAGGCCACTTTTTTTTGTTACTAGATTGGGCAACAAAAAAATTTTTAAAATTTTTTGAATTTTTTTTAAAGTTTAATTCATTCATTATTGCCCTATAGGTGATATGATTGGATTGGAAACTTTATTTAAAAAAAAAAAATTATAGGTGTTACACTTAAGTCAAAGACATTATAAGGACATCCTATAGAATATCCAAATAATGTCTATGATGGCCAAAAATATTTTAACGACACTAAAACTAATATTGCATTTAGATGCAAGATATATTAATTTTATTGGGATAATCCATACATAACTATAAGTTATATTGTTATCTCCTATAGATGTGCATATTACTTTTGTTGGATTGTATGCCCTCTTAGATTAGGTTTCTGATGTAAAATCGAATATTTTAATAAAAGAATTTATTTTCAGAAATTTTTTGTGAATTTGTTTTTTGTTTGTGCACGATTTTCGTTTGGAACAGACCCATTATGTTTCAATAAGTTATCCATGTGAATGGTGGTCTTTCACAGTAAGGTATGGATCATAGGTTATTTAACACATAAGCATTTGTTCTTAGCCTATTGATGAGACTGGGAACCTCATCATGTTTAGGTTATTATGTTATGAACTCCAAATGGGGAATGGCTTACCTTTAGCCAGTAAGTAGTCCACTCACTTCATAACATAAGCGTATTTCGAATACGTAGAACAGGACCTGTAGTAGTGGTTTCTCAAAGTACTATATGGTAGAAACCTAGACTACTACCACTACAGCGTGGACTAGTACTCTACGACTTGAGTATAAGTTGGTGGTCTGGCGAAGCTGGAAGCATATACTTTGATTTGCTATAGTTGAGGTTCTATCGTAGGGCCAATATACTTGCATGTTGGGTATGTGTGACTAGTTAGTTAAGACAGACTTATACAAGATAGTTTCTGCACTATATCGCCCCTTGTGGTTGTCCGAATGGTCTAAATTATCCAGGGCCCTGGGAAACATGACTTGGATGTTTGCTTTAGGGTAGCTCCCTTTGAAAGCGGAAACACTCCAGGAAGTCGTGGATCATTGGACTAGAAGTCTAAGGATGGTAGATGTCATTTAGGGGGGTGTTAGTACACTTCTTCCTCTCTAAATGTACGGTGATGTGTAGAGGGGTATTTTAGTCATTTCACCTGTAGGTCGGAGACTTTGCGAATGCAGCATTGTCCTTGGGGTCAATATTTCCTTATGGTGATATTAGGAAATATTTAAAATGTAAAATACAGCTATTTATATAGCAGGGGTATTTTAGTCATTTTAGCAGCCAAGGCGATGTGTCTTTTTGGTCCTCGGGATAGCCCGTGAGTCCTAACTATTTTTGGGTTGAGGAATTGGTCTCAGTTGAAGATGATTTTATTTTATTTTATTTTATTTTATTTTATTCACGAAGTCTAATTTATTATTGGACTGGAATAAAATAAATAAATAAATAAATAAAATAGGAGTTGAGAGAAATTAATTATCTAGTTTATTTGGTTAATTAATTATTCAGGGCCTAGGTCCAGTATGAATAATTAAGAAATTAACCTGGGCTTAAACTAGGGGAAATAATTAATGTTTAATTATTTATTTGGTTATTTATATAGGCCCAAGAAATAAATAATTAAAGATTAATTATTATGGTTCATTTGGGCTCATTAATTATTTATTGGGTTACTTATGTAAGCCCAGGAAATAAATAATTAATATTTATTATTTTGGGCCTTTTGGGTCCAAGAAAAATAATAAATATTTATCTGGCCCAATAGCTTGGACCTTAGGATTTTTTCCAGATACGGTTAAGAGGAGTTTAGGGTTAGGCCAAACTGATTCTCAGGATAATATCCGGGTGTTTTGAAATCCCGGGGATATGTTTATCAGAGATTGAGAAACCTAGTTGAGGCTAACTTATAAACAACTCTTTGGAAAAGAAAAAACCCTAATTTTTCCAAGCCACACAAGACTCTCACGTCTCTCTCTAGCTCTCTCTCTCACGTTTCTTCTTCTTGTTTTCTCCTTGTTCTTTGCTAACCAATAGCGAGTGAACCAAGGAGAATTGAGACCGTTTCTCTTTCCCATTGTGTTCACCAACTAGAGGTTAGGCTGAGGAATATCCCGAGAGCTGGAAAGCTAAGCTTTAATGCAAACAAGGCGAAGTAGAAGGCTAGCGGGTGTTCAACCGGAACCACCTTCAAGTGTGCAAAGCGAGGCGATTCCAGCCGTTCAATCTGTTCCTACGCAACCTAGGAGGGTTAAGGAACGCAAAGGTATGATCTTCACGCTTCTGCATGGCCTTTATGGCTTGCGTTTATTTTTCTCCAGCTTTTTTTCGCTACAGAGCATGATTCCCCTGTTTCACGTTTTCCCTCAATGTGGTATCAGAGCCACTGGTTTTGATCAATATAGGGAGCATGGTAGTTAATAAAAATGGAGAAGATGATTATACCTAGGATCCTTCGCTGTTTTGGTATGGGATAGATGGTTTTGTAAGCTTCACAATGGACGCATAGGATCTCTGTAAATTTTTTGGCTTTGGTGTTTTAATCGTGTAAACCCAATTTTAATAGGTATAGGCGGTTGTGTTTATATTTTGGATTAGTTCTAACGAGTAAAAATGTCCAAAGAAGCCAAAGAAGATAGAGAAAAATCGAAGGAAAAATGTTCTGCAGAAAAAAATCGCGCGGAGAAAAAACGAAGAAGAATGACACTATTCATAAGCCGCCGAGCCGAGCCGCAAGATCTGTGAGAGGAGCCACTGCCCGTGAGCCGCCTAAGCCGAGCTTTACTGTAGCAATTCAAGCCGGTTTCGCAATTCAAATTTGCAGTTGAATTGTAATTGGAGACCGGGTTTGCGCGCGGGTCATCGGGCGAGATCGCGGGTCGGCAGCTGAGGGCACGCGGGCGCGGGTCTTGGGCGCTGGTCGGTCCATGGGCTACAGCTGCAGGAGATCTGGTGCGGCTGGTTCACAGCGGCCGCGGTGGACCACAGGCCAAATGGGCCTGGATCCGGTGCGGCGCGGTGCAGTGGACCGCCAGCGTTTTTTCTGCAATTTTTTTTATTTTTCGTTTTGGGTCCCATACCAGGCGAAGTTAGTATTTTTGCAATATTTACATTCTTGGAATATATTTGCATGAAAAATATTAGTAAGGGATTTTAGGATTAAACAAGATAATTAATTAATTAATTAATGTGTTTAATTCTATTATTTGAGCACTTAGGTTTAAAAAATAGAAAAGCATGAAAACGTTTATTGTTTTCTAGCATGCTATTTTTTTTATATACCTATGTGTGCTTTTTCTCAAAGACCAAAGTCTTTGGAAACTTTTTGTTTTGGCAAGAAAAAATATTTTTCTTTAAAAACTAAATTGTTATTTTAATTGGTACAAAAATTAATCCTTAAATATTTTCTCAAAAGATTTAATCCTTGACATAGAAATATACTGGATTTAGATATTTTTGTAAATTAAAATGGAGAGCCATTTTGTTTTGTTTTAGACTAGAAAAATGATTTTGTCAAATAAGCTTGAGACCAAAGTCTCTAGAAAGTTTTAATTGGAAATTTTTTTGAAATCATTAAGTTTTAACTTAAATAAAATTAGTCTATGGAGGAAATCTCTCAAAGGATATAAGCCTTGACATAGAGATTTTATTGGACTTAGATATTTTATTTTTCAGTTAAGAAAAACTTAATGGAAATTTCAAAAGGATATTTTTCAGAAAAAACTTTATTTTAAAAGACTAAGTGGGAGAGGGGTTCCAACGGCCCCACGACTTCCATCACGGTCCTCATTAGAGATCGTGGAACCGCTCGCGTCATCCTGGGGGTGAACCCGTATAAGATGGGGATACCATAAGGATCTAGATCTAATGGAATGATGTAATTAATAACCCGGGGCACGTACTATGATCGGCCAGCCCACGTTGGAGGATATAGTGCGAGGTATGTCCATAGGAAATGAGTGGAAACGGCCATCCCACGATGGAGTTATTCTCTAGACCTTTACTTAGAAGGGAAATTAATTTGTGGTGGTTAATACACTTAGCTTAGGAAACTGTTAATCTTCCCAAGAAGCTATGTCAGTTTTCCTAAGAGCCAAATTATTTTCAGTGCATAAATTTCATTTTGTTTTCACAAACTAAATTCTTTCTTTTATTTTTGATTTTCAAAAATGGTGGGAGGTTCTTTTAGTCCATTGGCCGTTATTCTCAGGGAGAATAAGCTAACGGGTCCAAACTATGTGGACTGGAAAAGGAACCTTCACATAATACTCACAGCCGAGGAGTATAAGTATGTCCTTTACGAAACCTGCTCTGTTATCGGGGAAGGTTCCACTGCTGAAGAGCGAGAGGCTGAAAAGGCATGGAAGAAAGCTGATGAAATGGCACGTTGCTATATGTTAGCTTCCATGTCTAATGTGCTCCAGTCAAAATACGAGCACATGGCTTCTGCATATGACATAAGTCAATCATTGGCAACTATGTTCGCAGACAAGAGCCGGCCCGCAAGGCAGGAGGCTCTGCGAACTATTGTGAACACTAAAATGGGCTGAGGAGCATCGGTCCGAGAGCATTTGCTCAAGATGATTGCTTGCTTTCGAGGAGGCGAGAAATCTTAGGGGCTGTCATTGACCCCGAGAGCTAAGTGGACATGGTTCTCGAATCTCTACCAGAGCTCTTTCACTCGGTTCAAGTTAAACTATAACATGAACAAGTTGAACATGAGTTTAAGCGGAGCGATGAAGGAGCTCCGGATGGCGGAGAAGGTCATGAAGCCGCAGTCTAAGGCCATGATTGCTAAGGCCTCTTCTTCAAGAACTGGGCCTAAGCCCAGAAAGTTCAAGAAGAAGAAGGGGAATGCAGCAACCCAGCCCAAGAACAAGCCCAAGGGCAAACCAAAGGTCAAGTGCTTCAAGTGTGGAAAGAAGGGACACTGAAAAAAGGAGTGTCCAGATCTTCAAACCAAGAAAAACCCTACAGGTAATGTTTACTATCTAGAGTCCATATCAATGGTAGGATCACCTTCCACTTGGATTGTTGATTCAGGAGCCACTGATCATATCTGTAACTCCTTGCAGGGGTTTAGGAAGATAAAAAGACTCAAGAAGGGCGAACATGGGCTTCGAGTGGGAAATGGAGTACAAGTCTGAGCCCTTGCAGTGGGAGAGCTGGATCTTATTTTTTATTGTAATAAGATAGTGGTTTTAAAAGACATTTTATATGTACCTGGTTTTCGTCAGAATTTGATTTCAGTTGCAAAACTTATTAATCAAGGATATTCTGTATCTTTCCATTCTGGTATTTCTATCAGTAGAGATGGAGAAATTTTATGTACTAGGCACATGTATGGTAATCTATTCTTTTTAAACCCTATTAACAAACAATCAAATAACGCTCAGTCTGAACCTTTAACTAAGAAGAGAAAGATCAATATCAATGATTCATACCTTTGGCATCTAAGGTTGGGTCATATTAACTCAACCAGGATTCAGAGGCTAATCCATGATGGGTCTTTGGGCTCATTGAGATTGGAAAGTTGGCCTCAGTGTGAATCCTGCCTGATGGGAAAAATGACCAAAAGGTCTTTTACACCAAAGGCGGATAGAGCCAAGGAGGTGTTGAGTCTTGTTCACACTGATGTGTGTGGTCCTTTGTCTACACCAGCTAGAGGAGGTTTTGAGTACTTCATCACGTTCACGAATGATTGTACGAGGTATGGTTACATTTACCTGATGAGACACAAGTCTGACTCTTTTGACAAGTTCAAAGAGTTTAAGGCTGAAGTGGAGCGTCGGACAGGTAAATTAATCAAAACCTTACGATCGGATCGTGGCGGAGAGTACCTCCTAGGTGAGTTCAAGGACTACATGGTACATCATGGGATAGTATCCCAGCTCTGCTGCGCGGGAACCCCCGGCAGAACGGAGTAGGCGAGAGAAGGAACAGGACGTTGATGGAAATGGTCTGAAGCATGATGTCTCATGCTACTCTTCCAGTATCCTTCTGGGGATATGCCTTAGAAACAGCGGCATATATTCTGAATATGGTGTCTTCTAAGTCAGTACCTAGGACTCCCTATAAGATGTGGGCTGGGCGTAAGCCAAGTCTAAATTATCTCAGGATTTGGGGATGTCCGACTTATGTGCTGATCAAGGGAGACAAGTTGGAACCAAGATCGGAATTATGCTATTTTGTTGGGTATCCAAAAGGGACAAAAGGAGGCTACTTTTATCATCCTAAGGAGCGAGAAGGTACTAGTCGGTACCAATGCTAGATACTTGGAAGATGATCAAAGTACTTCCACTAAAGGTTCAACGAGGTTGGAACTTCGAGGAGAAGTTATCTATGGAATCAACTTCTTCGACCCGATTTTGGAACAAGAAGAGGCACGGCCTCAAGAGCACAGTGCAAATGGAGCCTCGTCGTAGTGGGAGAGTGTCTAGGGTTCGGATAGATGGACTGGAGAAGCCTTTGAGCTGGTCTCAGACCATCGGGAACAAGACCCCGCTAGATACGAGGAGGCTATTGCGATGCCGATGCAAATACGTGGCATGAAGCAATGAAAGCCGAGATTGAGTCTATGTACCTCAATCGGGTTTGGGATCTTGTAGCTTCACTGAAGGGATAAAACCCATTGGGTGCAAGTGGGTATACAAGAGGAAGAGAGGAGTGGATGGGAAGGTGGAAACATTCAAAGCTAGGCTTGTGGCGAAAGGGTATACTCAGAAAGAAGGTATCGACTATGAGGAAACCTTTTCCCCGGTAGCCATGCTTAAATCCATCCGCATCCTCCTTGCCATCGCCTATCACTATGACTACGAGATATGGCAAATGGATGTCAAGACGGCATTCTTGAATGGCCATCTTAGCGAAGACATCTATATGTCCCAACCGGAAGGCTTCATTGCTGAAGGCCAGGAACACATGGTTTGCAAGCTTAAGAAGTCCATTTATGGACTTAAGCAGGTATCAAGAGTATGGAACATTCGATTTGATGAGACTATAAAGTCTTATGGTTTTATTCAAAACGAAGATGAACCATGCGTGTACAGGAAACTTGAAGGCATTAATGTGGTTTTTCTGGTCCTGTATGTGGATGACATTCTACTCATTGGAAATGATGTAGGGACATTGTCATCTACAAAGGTTTAGTTGTCTAGTCAATTCAGTATGAAGGACTTGGGAGAAGCCAGCTACATTCTCGGGATTAGGCTTCTTAGAAATAGGAACCAGAGAATGTTAGGATTATCCCAAGCGATATACATTGACAAGATGTTGACCAACTACAGCATGGACTCTTGCAAGGGAGCTCTAATCCCTTGCAGACATTGGTTGTCATTTTCTTCGAAGGATTGTCCTAGGTCTCAAGAAGAAAAGGACAGAATGAGTAGGATTCCCTACGCTTCGGCTGTGGGAAGTCTCGTGTACGCCGTGCTGTGTACTAGGCCAGATATCTGCTTTGCCGTGGGCTTAGTTAGCAGATATCAGTCAAACCCAGGGGAGGTTCATTGGCAAGCTGTAAAGCATATTCTCAAGTACCTCAAGGGAACGAGAGATTATATGCTGGTTTACAGGGCTGATGATTTGGTTCCTACAGGATACACAGACTCAGACTTCCAGGCAGATAAGGATGGGAGAAAATCCACTAGTGGATATGTCTTCACCTTGTCTGGAGGAGCAATTTCATGGAGGAGTATTAAGCAGTCTTGTATTGCTGACTCAACCATGGAAGCTGAGTATGTGGCAGCTTCGGAGGCATCCAAGGAAGCAGTTTGGCTCCGGAAGATTCTTTCAGAACTTGGAGTCGTACCACATATAGACAGGTCGGTTGTGATGTATTGCGACAACATTGGAGCAGTATCGCAATCTAAGGAGTCTCGGAACCACAAGAAGGGGAAACACATCGAGAGGAAGTACCACCTGATTTGGGATTTCATCCAGAGACGGGAAGTCGTGGTGGAACATATTACCTCAGATAACAATCTAGCAGATCCATTCACTAAGCCTTTGGCAGAGAGAGTCTTCAAGGGACACTTAGACGCCATAGGGGTGGGCACCTATGGACTTACCTAGTCTTAGAGTGCAAGTGGGAGATTGTTGGATTGTATGCCCTCTTAGACTAAGTTTCTGATGTAAAATTGAATATTTTAATAAAAGAATTTATTTTCAGAAATTGTTTGTGAATTTATTTTTTTTTTTTGTGCACGATTTTCGTTTGGAACAGACCCATTGTGTTTTAGTAAGTGATCAATGTGAATGTTGGTATTTCACAGTAAGGTATGGATCATGGGTTATTTAACACATAAAAATTTGTTCCTAGCCTATTGATGAGACTGGGAACCTCATCATGTTTAGGTTATTATGTTATGAACTCCAAATGGGGAATGGCTTACCTTTAGCCATTGAGTAGTCCACTCACTTCATAACATAAGCGTATTTCGAATACGTAGAATAGGACCTGTAGTAGTGGTTTCTCAAAGTACTATATGGTAGAAACCTAGACTACTACCACTACAGGGTGGACTAGTACTTTACGACTTGAGTATGAGTTGGTGGTCTAGCGAAGCTGGAAGCATATACTTTGATTTGCTATAGTTGAGGTTCTATCGTAGGGCCAATATACTTACATGTTGGGTATGTGTGACTAGTTAGTTAAGACAGACTTATACAAGATAGTTTCTGCACTATATCGCCCCTTGTGGTTGTCCGAATGGTCTAAATTATCCAGGGCCCTGGGAAACATGACTTGGATGTTTGCTTTAGGGTAGCTCCCTTGGAAAGCGGAAACACTCCAGGAAGTCGTGGATCATTGGACTAGAAGTCTAAGGATGGTAGATGTCATTTAGGGGGGTGTTAGTACACTTCTTCCTCTCTAAATGTACGGTGATGTGTAGAGGGGTATTTTAGTCATTTCACCTGTAGGTCGGAGACTTTGCGAATGCAGCATTGTCCTTGGGGTCAATATTTCCTTATGGTGATATTAGGAAATATTTAAAATGTAAAATACAGCTATTTATATAGCAGGGGTATTTTGGTCATTTTAGCAGCCAAGGCGATGTGTCTTTTTGGTCCTCGGGATAGCCCGTGAGTCCTAACTATTTTTGGGTTGAGGAATTGGTCTCAGTTGAAGATGATTTTATTTTATTTTGTTTTATTTTATTTTATTCACGAAGTCTAATTTATTATTGGACTGGAATAAAATAAATAAATAAATAAAATAGTAGTTAAGAGAAATTAATTATCTAGTTTATTTGGTTAATTAATTATTCAGGGCCTAGGTCCAGTATGAATAATTAAGAAATTAACCTGGGCTTAAACTAGGGGAAATAATTAATGTTTAATTATTTATTGGGTTATTTATATAGGCCCAAGAAATAAATAATTAAAGATTAATTATTATGGTTCATTTTGGCTCATTAATTATTTATTGGGTTACTTATGTAAGCCCAGGAAATAAATAATTAATATTTATTATTTTGGGTCTTTTGGGTCCAGGAAAAATAATAAATATTTATCTGGCCCAATAGCTTGGACTTTAGGGTTTTTTCCAGATACGGTTAAGAGGAGTTTAGGGTTAGGCCAAACTGATTCTCAGGATAACATCCGGGTGTTTTGAAATCCCGGGGATATGTTTATCAGAGATTGAGAGACCTAGTTGAGGCTAACTTATAAACAACTCTTTGCAAAAGAAAAAACCCTAATTTTTCCAAGCCTCACAAGACTCTCACGTCTCTCTCTAGCTCTCTCTCTCACGTTTCTTCTTCTTGTTTTCTCCTTGTTCTTTGCTAACCAATAGCGAGCGAACCATGGAGAATTGAGACCGTTTCTCTTTCCCATTGTGTTCACCAACTAGAGGTTAGGTTAAGGAATATCCCGAGAGCTGGAAAGCTAAGCTTTAATGCAAACAAGGCGAAGTAGAAGGCTAGCGGGTGTTCAACCGGAAGCTCCTTCAAATGTGCAAAGCGAGGCGATTCCAGCCGTTCAATCTATTCCTACGCAACCTAGGAGGGTTAAGGAACGCAAAGGTATGATCTTCACGCTTCCGCATGGCCTTTATGGCTCGCGTTTATTTTTCTCCAGTTTTTTTTCGCTACAGAGCATGATTCCCTTGTTTCACGTTTTCCCTCAACTTTGGAGTTTTAGGTTGTGGATTCTAACCTAGCTATAAGGTACATTGTTATCTCCTATAGAGGTGCATATTATTATAGAGTTTTAGGTTATTGTATTTTGACAGTAGTTTTTATTACTACTTAAAATTTTAACATATTGATCATGTATCATGTTATAATATTTTATATTGATCATGCTTCATGATATGATGAATGGCTCATATGTTTTATTTTATTTAATTTCAAAAAAATGACTTCCAATACTTTATCTATAATTTTAACAAAAAACCAACTGGTTGGAGAAAATTTTATTGATTGGAAACGGAACCTCATAATCGTACTCACTGCTGATGCTATAATATTTTTTATTGGTCATGCATCATGATATGATGAATGGTTCATATGTTTTATTTTATTTAATTTCAAAAAAATGACTTCCAACACTTTATCTGTAATTTTAATAAAGAACCAACTGGTTGGAGAAAATTTTATTAATTGGAAATGGAATCTCATAATCGTACTCACTGCTAAGAAGCTCGAATACGTGCTAACTGAACTGTGTCTTGCTAAGCTTACTGAACAGTCCATGCATGAATAAAAGGAGTCTTATGTTAAGTGGTTGAGTTCTGATGAGATGGCTCGTTGCTACATTTTGGGATCTATCTCAAATGTGTTGCAGTAGAAACATGAGAACATAACAACTGTTACTAAAATCAAGAGAAGCCTTCAGAAAATGTTTGAGCACAAAGGACGCCAGGCCCACCAAGCAGCAATGAGGCGCATAATGAATATGCACATAAAACCTGAAAAGCCCGTGAGGGATCATATGTTAGAATTGATCGCTCAGTTCAACATAGCAGAGGTCTCAGGGGCTGAAATTAAGCCTAAGACTCAAGTTGATATGGCTCTAGAAACTCTCCCAGAGATGTTCCCACAGTTCAAAGTTAATTATAACATGAACAAGATGGAGATGTCTCTTACAGAGTTGATAAAGAAGCTTGAGAGCACCGAGGCTACCCTAAAAGTAGAAAGTGGCAGCACTCTTGTTCTAACTCATTCTGAATCTTCCTCCTCCAAGCCTAAGGGCAAAGGAGGAAATAAGAGGAAGAAAAATAATAAAAAATGACCTAAGTAGTAGGTTGAGAAAGCAAAAGTGGATGAAAAGCCCAAAGACAAATGTTTCTACTGCAAGTAAAAAGGACATTGGAAAACACAATGTCCAGATTACTTAGCTAAACGCAAGTAAAGTATTGGTGAGTTATCCTACATTGAAACTTGTTTAGTGGTTGATTCTACAAATACTTAGATAGTAGATTCTAGAGCCACTAACCATGTTTGCAATTCATTGTAGGGGTTCCAAGTAACCAGACATCTCAATGATGGAGAGCATACTCTAAGGGTTAGCACATGATTAGTGATATTTACAAGAGCTGTTGGAGATGTTTACCTTTATTTTATTAATAAACATTTGGTTTTGAAAGATTGTTATTGTGTTCCTGACATTTATCAAAATTTGATTTCGGTTTCTCTGTTATCCAAACAAAAATATTCTATTAAAACTTTATAAATTATCAGTAGAGATATTTTTGAATAACTCTTTGATATGTCGTGGATATTTAAATAATGATCTGTATGTTTTGAAATCTACCAACAGTTATATCATTCTGAAGCTAACAAATGCATTAAGTTATCTCCCACTAATGAGACTCTCTTATGGCATCTTAGACTTGGTCATATTAATCTAAATAGGATTCAAAGACTTGTAAAAGAATGTCCTTTAAGTGACTTAAAGGTGGAACCTTTTTACATTTTCAAATCTTGTTTGGAAGGAAAATGACCCAAAGATCATTTCCTTCCAAAGGAAATAGAGCCAAGGAAGTCTTAGAATTAGTGCACTCTGACGTATGTGGACCAATTAGTATCCAAGCTAGAGGTGGGTATGAGTATTTCATTACTTTTACGGGTGATTACTCAAGATATGGATATGTTTATCTAATCACTCATAAGTTTGATACCTTAGAAAATTTTAAAAAATTTAAGATGGAGACTAAGAAGCAGGTAGGAAAGAACATTAAGACACTTTGATCAGATCAAGGTGGAAAATATCTATCCCATGACTTTAGATCTTACTTGTTAGAAAATAGGATTTTATCCCAACTAAGTTCACCTGGCACTCCCCAACAAAATAGAGTGGTAAAAAAGAGAAACAATACCTTGTTAGATATGGTCAGAACAATGTCAGGCTTCTCTACACTCAGTACATCCTGTTGGGGATATGCTATACAAACTGCGACATATATATTGAATATGGTTCTATCAAAGTCTATACCTAAGACTCCATTGGAATTGTGGAATAAGCAGAAGCCTAATTTGGCACATATATGAAGGTGTGAAAATGGGAAACACAGAGCAAGTAGCGGAAGCGAACAACAAAAACTGGAAAAAACTCAAGAACAAAGGAACAGAATAGAGGCAACGCCAGCTTTGGCAGCCCTAGTCGGCGCCGGATGCCCTCTGTTCCAACCCCAAGGCTTAAAAATTTCTTACCTCTTTTCCTCGTTCTAAGGGTTGGCTGGACCAGAATGTGTACAATAGGGGTAAGTGTGCTGGTGGAAGCCTCGTACTCCGTCATGGCATGTATGAACAATGAACGCCAAAGCTTTTCGGTTGTCGGAATATTCCACTGCCTAATCCTTGTTGGTGAAACAAAACGGTGAAGAAGAATGATCTCAAGAGGAGGTGAATACTCTAGTCTCAACCTTCTCCTTGTTTCTACTAAACAAAAACCTTAAGGAGGAAAATCCTCTCAACCTTCCTTGGTGAACCAAAAGGTGAAAAGCAAGACAACAATAGTAGCTAGGGTTTATCTCTTTCTTCTTGTTCTTCAAAAAACCAGAGAATCAAGAGGAAGAAGACCCTTGGTGTTTCTCTTAGAGAGACACATGAGAGAGTGTGTGATTGAGAGAGTGTAGAGAGAACCAAAAATGATCATCACATTTCATATTCTCTTGTGACCTTCGGTTTTTTGACTTTGTTTTTCCTTGTGTGACCTTTGGAGTTCACACAAAAATTACAATAATAAAACCACTTTTCATATAACCAAAAGCCTCTACGAAACCATATCTAAGAATTCCAAACAATTCTTTAATTGCAATTGGAACCCAACAATTATAACTAATTATAATTTGGCTACACAACTTCTTTTTCTCGCAATAAACCTCACTATGTTATCAAATAACACTTTGAGTATATATTCCTCTTTAACTAAGATCAATTCCTCAACGCAAAATTAATTAGGACTTACGGGTTATTCCGAGGATCAAAAAGACACTTCGCCTTGGCTACTAAAATGACCAAAATACCCATACTATATAAATAGTTGTATTTTGCATTTTAAATATTTCCTAATATCACCATAAGGAAATATTGACCCCAAGAAAAATGCTGCGTTAGCAAAGTCTCCGACCTACAAGTGAAATGACTAAACTACCCCCCTATACATCGCCGTACATTCAGAGAGGAAGGAGTGTACTAACACCTCTCTAAATGACATCTACCATCCTTAGGCCTCAAGTCCAATGATCTATGACTTCCTGGATTATTTCCGCTTTCCAAAGGAGCTACCCTAAAGCAAACATCCAAGTCATATTTCCCAGGGCCTTGGATAATTAGTTCATTCAGACAACCACAAGGGGCGATATAGTATATAAACTATCTTGTACAAGTCTGTCTTAACTAACTAGTCACACATACATAACATGCAAGTATATTAGCCCGATAATAGAACCTCAACTATAGTATACCAAAGTATATGCTTCCAGTTTCGTCAGACCACCAACTCATACTCAAGTCATAAAGTACTAGTCTACGCTGTAGCGGTAGTAGTCTAGGTTTCTACCATATAGTACTTTTAAGAAACCACTACTACATGTCCTATTCTACGTATTCAAAATACGCCTAAGTCATGAAGTGAGTGGACTACTCACTAGCTAAAGGTAAGCCATTACCCATTTAGAATTCACAACATAATAACCTAAACATAATGGGATTCTCATTCTCATCAATCGGTTAAGAACAACAGTGTATGTGCTAAGTAACCCATGATCCATACCTTACTGTGAAAGACCTCTATTCACATGGACCACTTATTTAAACACAATAGGTCATTTCCAAACGAATTTGTGCACAAAATTCACAAACAATTTCTGAAAATAAATTCTTTTATTAAAACATTCGATTTTCTCATCAGAAATCTAGTCTAAGAGGGCATACTTCCAACAATCTTCCACTTGCATTCGAAGACTACGTAAGTCCGTAGGTGCCCACCCCTATGGCATCTAAGTATCTTCTGAAGACCCGCTCTACCAATGGCTTGCTGAATGGGTCTGCTAGATTATTTTCGAAGGCAAACTGTTCTACCACGACTTCCCATTTCTGGATAAAATCCCGGATCAGGTGGTACTTCCTCTCGATATGCTTCCCCTTTATGTGGTTCCGAGGTTCTTTAGATTGCGATACTACTCCAGTATTGTCGCAATATATCACAATCTATCTGTCCATATGTGGCACGACTCCAAGTTCTGAAAGGAACTTTCGGAGCCAGACTGCTTCCGTGGATGCCTTCGAAGCTACCATATACTCAGCTTCCATGGTTGAGTCAGCAATGCAAGATTTCTTGATACTCCTCCATGAAATTGCTCCTCCAAACAAGGTAAAGACATATCCATTAGTGGATTTTCTCTCACCCTTATCCGCCTAGAAGTCTAAGTCTGTGTATCTTGTAGGAACCAAGTCTTCAGTCCTGTAAACCAGCATATAGTCTCTCGTTCTCTTAAGTTACTTGTGAATACACTTTACAGCTTGCTAATGAACCTCCCCTAGATTTGACTGATATCTACTAACCAATACCACAGAAAGGCAGATATCTGGCCTAGTACACAGAATAACGTACATGAGACTTTCCACAGCCGAAGCATAGGGAATCCTACTCATTCTATCCTTTTCTTCTTGAGATTTAGGACAGTCCCTTGAAGAAAGTGACAACCTACGTCTACAAAGGATAAGAGCTCCCTTGCATGAGTCCATATTGTACTTGGCCAGTATCTTGTCCATGTATGCCTCTTGGGATAATTCTAACATTCTCTGCTTCCTATTTCTAAGGACAATAACCTTACATCATTTCTAATGAGTAGAATATCATCCACATACAAAACAAGAAAAACTACATTAATGCCTTCAATCTTCTTGTACACACATGCTTCATCCTCGTTTTGAATAAAACTATAAGACTTTACAATCTCGTCAAAACGTATGTTCCATGCCCTCGATGCCTGCTTAAGTCCATAAATAGATTTCTAAAACTTCCAAACCATATATTCTTGGCCTTCAGCTATAAAGCCTTTTGGTAGGGACATATAGATGTCTTCATTAAGATGGCCATTTAAAAATGCCGTCTTGAGATCTATTTGTTATATCTTGTAGTCATAATGACATGCGATGGCAAGGAGGATACGGATGAACTTAGGCATGGCCACCGGGGAAAAGGTTTTCTCATAATCGATTCCCTCTTTCTAAGTATACCCTTTCACCAAAAGCCTAGCTTTGAAGGTTTCCACCTTCCCATCTACTCCCTTCTTCCATTTGTATACCAACTAACACGCAATGGGTTTTATCCCTTTAGGTGTAGCTACAAGATCCTAAACCTGATTGAAGTATATAGACTCAATCTCGACTTTTATTGCTTCATGCTATAGATATGCATCGGCATCAGCAATAGCCTCCTCGTATCTAGTGGGGTCTTATTCCTGATAGTCGAAGACCAGCCCAAAAGCTTCTCTAGTCCATCTCTCCAAAACCCTAAACACTCTCCCACTACGACGAGGCTCTATTTATACAGGCTCTTGAGGCTGTGCCTCTTCTTGTTCCATAATCGGGTCAGAAGAAGTTGCTTCCGAAGATAATCTCTCCTCAAGTTCCAACTTAGTTGAATCTTTCGTAAATGTACTTTGATCATCTTCTAAGTATCTAGCATTGGTACTGACTAGTACCTTCTACTCCTTAGGATGATAAAAGCAACCACCCTTTGTCCCTTTTGGATACCTAACAAAATAGTATAATTCTGATCTTGGTTCCAACTTGTCTCCCGTGACCAGTACATAAACCGGACAAGCCCATATCTTGAGATGATTTAGACTTGGCTTACACCCAATCCACATCTCATAGGGAATCCTAGATACTGACTTAGAAAGTACCAATTTCAGAATGTATACCACTGTTTCTAGGGCATATCCCCAAAAAGACACTGGAAGAGTAACATAAGATATCATGCTCCGGACCATTTCCATCAATGTCCTGCTCCTACTCTCAGCTACGCCGATCTTCTAGGATGTCCCTAGTGCAGAAAGTTGGGATACTATCCCATGATGTACCAAGTAGTCCTTGAATACTCCCTGGAGGTACTCTCCACCACAATCCGATCGTAAGATCCTGATTAATTTACCTGTCCGAAGCACCACTTCAGCCTTAAACTCCTTGAATTTATCAAAAAAGTCAGACTTGTGCCTCATCAGGTAAATATAACCAAACCTTGTACAATCATTGTGAAAGTGATGAAGTACTCAAAACCTCCTCTAGTTGGTGTAGACAAGGGACCACACACATCAATGTGAACAAGACTCAATGTTTCCTTGGCTCTATCCACTTTCGGTGTAAACGACCTTTTGGTCTTCTTTCCCATTAGGCAAGATTCACACTGAGGCCAATTTTTCAATCTCAATAAGCCCAAAATCCCATCATGGATTAGCCTCTAAATCTTAGTTGAGTTGATGTGACCCAACCTTAGATGCTAAAGATATGAGTCATTGGTATTGGTCTTAATCTTCTTAGTTAAAAGTTCAGATTAAGTATTATTTGATTGATTGTTAATATGGTTTAAAAACAATAGATTTCTAACATGTGCCCAATACATAAAATTTTTTCATTTCTACTGATAGATATACCAGAATGGAAAGAGACAGAATATCCTTGATTTATTAGTTTTGCAATTGAAATAAAATTCTGACGAAAACCTAGTACATATAAAATATCTTTTAAAACCACTTTTTTATCAGAATAAAAAATAAGATCCAGCTCTCCCACTGCAAGAGCCCAGACTTGTGCTCTATTTCCCACGCTAGGCCATATTCTCCCTTCTTTAGTCTTCTAATCTTTCTATACCCCTGCAAGGAGTTACAGATATGATCAGTGGCTCCTGAATCAACAATCCAAATGGAAGTTGATCCAACCATTGATATAGACTCTAGATAGAAAACATTACCAGTGAGGTTTTTCTTGGCTTGAAGATCTAGACACTCCTTTTTTCAGTATCCTTTCTTCCCACATTTGAAGCACTTGCCATTTGGTTTGTCTTTATGCTGGGTCTTGGGCTAAGGTGTTGTATTTTCCTTCTTCCTTTTGAACTTTTTGGGCAGGGGCCTAGTTCGTGAGGAAGAAGCTTTAGTAATCATAGCCTTTGATTGAGGCTTCATGACCTTCTCTGCCATCTGGAGTTCCTTTATTAACTCAGTTAAACTCATGTTCAACTTATTCATATTGTAATTCAACTTGAATTGGGCAAAGGAACCCGGTAGAGACTCGGGAACCATATCCACTTGGCTCTCGGGGTCAATGATAGCCCCTAAGATTTTCGCTTTCTCGAAAGCAGCAATCATCTTGAGCATGTGCTCTTGGATTGATGCTCTCTCAGTTATCTTAGGTTAATTATAGTTCGAAGAGCTTCCTGCCTTGCGGGCCGGCTCTTATTTACGAACATAGTGGCCAATGATTGACTAATATCATACATAGAAGCTATGAGCTTGTGTTTTGACTAGAGCACATTAGACATGGAGGCTAACATATAGTAGCGTGCCATTTTGTCAGCCTTCTTCCATGCCTTCTTAGCCTCTCGCTCATCAGTGGTAGAACCTTCTTTGATCACAGGGCAGGTCTCGTAAAGGACATACTTATACTCATTGCCTATGAGTATTATGGCTATGAGTATTTGGTCCCATTAGCTTATTCTCTTTGAGAATAGCGACCAATGGACTAAAAGAATCTCCCACCATTTCTGAAAAATCAAAAAATAAAAGAAAAAGATTCAGTATGTGAAAACAAAATAAATTTGTGCACTTTATTCTTATTATCAAAACTGATAATAATCAATTTAGCTCTTAGAAAAACTGACATAGCTTCTTGGGAAGATTAACAATTTTCTAAGCTATGTGTTTTAACCACCACAAATTAATTTCCCTTCTAGGTAATAATCTAGAGGATAACTCCATCGAGGGGATGGCCGTTTCCTCTCATTTCTTATGGACATGCCTCGCACTTATAACCTCCAACGTGGCTGGCCGATTATAGTACGTGTCCCGGGTTATTAATTACATCTTTCCATTAGATCTAGATCCTTGTGGTATCCCCATCCTATACGGGTTCACTTCCAAGGTGATGCAAGGGGACCTATAATCTTTAATGAGGATCGTGATGGAAGCCGTGGGGCCGTTGGAACCCTTCTCCCACTTAGTCTTTTAAAATAAAGGTTTCTGAAAAATATCCTTTTGAAATTTCCATTAATTTTTCCTTAACTCAAAAATAAAATATATAAATCCATTAAAATTTCTATATCAAGGTTTATTTCCTTTGAGAGATTTTTTCATGGACTAATTTTATTTAAGTTAAAACTTAATGGTTTCAAAAATTTTCTAATTACAACTTTCTAGAGACTTTGGTCTCAAGTTTATTTGACACAACAATTTTTCTTGTGCCAAAATTAAAACAAAATGGCTTTCTATTTTAACTTACAAAAATATCTAAATCCAATATATTTTCTATGTCAAGATTTAAATCCTTTAAGAAAATATCTAAGGATTAATTTTTGTTCAGATTAAAATAACCATTTACCTTTTAAAGAAAAATATTTTCCTTGTCAAAACTATTCCCAAAGACTTTGGTCTTTGAGAAAACGCGCACATAGGTATACAAAAATATGTAGCATGCAAGAAAATAGTAAACGTTTTCATGCTATTCTATTTTTAAACCTAAGTGCCCAAATAATAGGATTAAACACATTAATTAATTAATTAATTAATTAATTAATTAATTAATTAATGGTCTTGTTTAATCTTAAAATCCCTTACTAATTTTTTGCATGCAAAAATATTCCTCGAATACTAACTAATGCAAAATATTTACTTCGCCTGGTATGGACCCCAAAATCCAAAAATATTGCAAGATAAATTACAAGGAAAAATTAAAAAATTTCTCTTTTTTCCACTGCAATTGCCATACTGGATCATGCACCCATCTGCGCTATGGTCCACTACACCTGCCGCACAGAACCAGGACCCACAAGAGAACCAGTACACGAATGGCCTTCCAGATCCTAGCCGGCGCCGGTTCCATCTCACCAAGCCAGCGACAGTTCCTGTCTGGAACCAGATCCTGTAGTTTTGTTGCAAATTTCCTTATTTTTCTTCACAACTTTCGGTATCTATGGCTCTCCGATTCCAATATAAATATAATGAAATCAACCAAAACCAACAACCGCCTATACCCATAAACATTGGGCTTACACAATTTGCTAAGAAAAACAGTAAATTACAATCTCCTATACCTCCACCCGCAAGGTTTAACAGAGAATCTATCCATACCATAAATAGCAAAGGATCACAATTTTAAATACACATATGTGTCCAGTTTTATTTATCTAGATGCATGCTCCCTATATTTTCACAAAAACATCATGCTCTGATACCAATTGAAGGTGTGAAAATGGGAAACACGGAGCAAGCAGCGGAAGCGAGCAACAAAAGTTGGAAAAAACTCAAGAACAAGGGAACAAAACAGAGGCGACGCCAACTCTGGCAGCCCAAGCCGGCACCGGCAGCCCTCTGTTCCAACCCCGAGGCTTAAAAATTTCTTATCTCTTTTCCTCGTTCTAAGGGTTGGCTGGACCGAAACGCGGGCAACTGGGGTAGGTGTGCTGGTGGAAGCCTCCTACTCCATCTTGGCATGTATGAACAATGAACGCCAAAGCTTTTCGGTTGTCGGAATATTCCACTGCCTAATCCTTGTTGGTGAAACAAAACGGTGAAGAGGAATGATCTCAAGAGGAGATGAATACTCCGGTCTCAACCTTCTCCTTATTTCTGCTAAACAAAAACCTTCAGGAGGAAAATCCTCTCAACCTTCCTTAGTGAACCAAAAGGTGAGCAACAAGACAACAATAGTAGCTAGGGTTTATCTCTTTCTTCTTATTCTTAAAAAAACCAGAGAATCAAGAGGAACAAGACCCTTGGTGTTTCTCTTGGAGAGACACATGAGAGAGAGTATGATTGAGAGAGTGTAGAGAGAACCAAAAATGATCATCACATTTCATATTCTCTTGTGACCTTGGGTTTTTTGTAGAATTGGATTATATGACGTTTGGTTTTTTATCTTTGTTTTTCCTTGTGTAACCTTTAGAGTTCACATAAAAATCATAACAACAAAACCATTTTTCATATAACAAAAAGCCTCTACAAAACCATATCTGAGAATTCTAAACAATTCTTTAATTGCAATTGGAACCCAACAATTATAACTAATTATAATTTGACCACACAACTTTCTTCCTCGCAGTAAACCCCACTATGTTGTCAAATAACACTTTAAGTATATATTCCTCTTTAACTGAGATCAATTCCTCAACCCAAAATTAATTAGGACTTACGGGCTATTCCGAGAACCAAAAAGACACATCGCCTTGGCTACTAAAATGACCAAAATATCCCTGCTATATAAATAGCTGTATTTTGCATTTTAAATATTTTCTAATATCACCATCAGGAAATATTGACCCCAACGACAATGCTACGTTAGTAAAGTCTCCGACCTACAGGTGAAATGACTAAAATACCCTTCTATACATCGCCGTACATTCAAAGAGGAAGAAGTGTACTAACACTCCTCTAAATGATATCTACCATCCTTAGGCCTCTAGTCCAATGATCCACGACTTCCTGGATTGTTTCCGCTTTTCAACGGAGCTACCCTAAAGTAAACATCTAAGTCATGTTTCCTAGGGACCTGGATAATTAGATCATTCAGATAACCACAAGGGGTGATATAGTATAGAAACTATCTTGTACAAGTTTGTTTTAACTAACTAGTCACGCATACCCAACATGCAAGTATATTGGCCCGATAATAGAATCTCAACTATAGCATATCAAAGTATATGCTTCCAGCTTCGTCAGACCACCAACTCATACTCAAGTCATAGAGTACTAGTCCACGCTGTAGCGGGAGTAATCTAGGTTTCTACCATATAGTACTTTTAAGAAACCACTACTACAGGTCTTGTTCTACGTATTCGAAATATGCTTATGTCATAAAGTGAATGGACTACTCACTTGCTAAAGGTAAGCCATTCCCCATTTAGAATTCACAACATAATAACCTAAACATGAAGAGATTCCTATTCTCATCAATCGGTAAAGAACAACAGTTTATGTGCTAAGTAACCCATGATCCATACCTTACTATGAAAGACCTCCATTCTCATGGACCACTTACTTAAACATAATAGGTCTTTTCCAAATGAAATTGTGCACAAAATTCACAAATGCTTTCTGAAAATAAATTCTTTTATTAAAACTTTCGATTTTCTCATCGGAAATCTAGTCTAAGAGGGCATACTTCTAACAAAATCCATATTTGGGGATATTTTGCGTATTTGCTAAAGGAAAAGATGAATAAAATGGAATCACGATCAAATTTATGTCTGTTTGTTAGGTATCCAAAAGGAACATGAGGATACTACTTGTATAGTCTTCAAGAAATAAGAAAATATTTATAAGTATAAATGCAATTTTCTTAAAGGACAAGTGCATAGAAGAACGTGGTTCTAAGAGTAAGGTAATTTTGGAAGAAACCAAGGAAAATGATCCTAGGCAAATGGTTATAGAAAACTACACTCAAGATTCACATGGTCGATTCGTATCTACACCACTTAACATGCCAGATTCTAGTGGGGGAGAAATAGATGTTACGCTTTCTATTCCCACTGACTCTTCGGCACACAGAGTGGAATAACCTCCTACCCCTGTTCAAAATCTTGTCATTGAGGAATTAGTAGATCTAGTTCTAGTCTATAAGGAGGAGGAAAATCTAATCATTCAAGAATCTCCACAGCTTAGATGTAGTGGGTGTTAGTTTGAAAGAAAATAGAGGAGCATGTTGAAGAAACGGAGAATAGACAGAGGCAAAGAAAAACCATGAAGAACAGCAGCATGGAAGCATTTAAAACATATCTTTGGGTACCTTAAACCTCTTAGGCTGTGAAAGAATGGATTAAACCGCAAGGACAGCCCTTTCTTGCACACTTGATGAAGCTTCCGGTTGAAAACCTGCCAGCCTCCTACTCTGCCTTGTTTGCATGAACAATGAACGCCAAAGCTTTCCGATTGTCGGAATATTCCACTGCCTAATTCTTGTTGGTGAAACAAAAGAGTGAAGAGGAATGATCTCAAGAGGAGGAGTGAATGGTCTCAACCTTCTCCTTGTTTTTGGAACAAAAACGTTGGGAAGGAAAAAACTTCTCAACCTTCTTGGTGAACAATAGGGTGAAGAGGAATCCCAATCAAGACCTTCTTAATTCTTTGCTAATATAAAGAACAAGAGAACCAAAGGTCACAAGAGAAAGATTGCTCTTTGGTTAACCAAATCAAGAAGAGAACCAAAGGGTCACATGAGAGAGAGAGAGAGAGAGAGAGAGAACCTTAAACCATATCTGAGAAACAAAAGTCATGAGAGAGAGCTTAGGAAAAAATCCGAGAATTCCAAATAATTCTCCAATTGCAATTGAACCCTTCAAGTTCTCAGAATTATAAGTTGGCCCATCAACTTCTCTTTCTCGCAATAAACACCATTATGTTATCAAATAACATCTTGAGTATATATTCCTCTTTAACTGAGACCAATTCCTTAACCAAAAATTAATTAGGACTTACAGGCTATTCTGAGGACCAAAAAGACACATCGTCTTGGCTACTAAAATGACCAAAATACCCCTAGTATATAAATAACAGTATTTTACATTTTAAATGCTTTCTAATATCACTATAAGGAAATATTGACATCAAGGATAATACTGCATTAGCAAAGTCTCCAACCTACAGGTGAAATGACTAAAATACCCCTCTATACATCACCGCACATTCAAAGAGGAAGAAGTGTACTAATGCCTCTCTAAATGACATATACCATCCTTAGACCTCTAGTCCAATAATCCATGACTTCCTGGATTGTTTCTGCTTTCTAAGGGAGCTACCCTAAAGCAACCATCAAAGTCATGTTTCCCCGGACCCTGGACATTTAGATCATTCAGACAACCACAAAGGGAACTATAGTGTAGAAACTATTTTGTACAAGTCTGTCTTAACTAACTAGTTACACATACTCAACATGCAAATATATTGGCCCGACGATAGAACCTCAACTATAGCATATCAAAGTATATGCTTCCAACTTCGTCAGACCACCAACTCATACTCAAGTCATAGAGTATTAGTCCATGCTATAGCGGTAGTAGTCTAGATTTCTACCATATAGTACTTTTAAGAAATCACTACAACAGTTCTTGTTCTACGTATTCGAAATACGCGTATGTCATAAAGTGAATGGACTACTCACTAGCTAAAAGTTACCCATTCCCCCGTTTAGAATTCCAACATAATAACCTAAACATGATGAGATTCCTATTTTCATCAATTGGTTAAGAACAAAAGTTTATGTGCTAAGTAACCCGTGATACATACCTTGCAATAAAAGACCTCCATTCACATGGACCACTTACTTAAACATAATGGGTCTTTTCCAAACGACATTGTGCACAATTCACAAATGATTTCTGAAAATAAATTCTTTTATTAAAACATTAGATTTTTATATCAGAAAACTAGTCTAAGAGGGCATACTTTCCAACAATCTCCCACTTGCACTCTAAGATTAGGTAAGTCCGTAGGTGCCCACCCCTATGGCATCTAAGTGTCTTTTGAAGACTCTCTCAGCTAAAGGCTTGGTGAATGGATCTGCTAGATTCTTCTTAGAGGCAATCTGTTCCACCACAACTTCCCGTCTCTAGATGAAATCCCAGATCAGGTGATACTTCCTCTCGACGTACTTCGCCTTCTTGTGGTTCCGAGGTTCTTTGGATTGCGATGTTGCTCCATTGTTGTCGAAATACATTACAATCGGCCTATCCATATGTGGTATGACTCCAAGTTCTGAAAGGAACTTTCGGAGCCAGACTGCTTCCTTGGATGCCTCTAAAGCTGCCATATACTCAACTTTCATGGTTAAGTCAACAATGCAAGATTGCTTGATACTCCTTCTTCAAATTGCTCCTCCAGACAAGGTGAAGATATATCCACTAGTAGATTTTCTCTCATCCTTATTCGCCTGGAAGTTTGAGTCAGTGTATCATGTTGGAACCAAGTCATCAGCCCTATAAACTAGCATATAATCTCTTTTTCCCTTGAGGTACTTGAGAATATGCTTTATAGTTTGCCAATGAACTTCTCTTAGGTTTGACTGTGAGGGAACCGAAAAACAGAGAGCATGTGCAGTCACGGGGAAAAAAATTTAGAGAAAAATAAAACCAAGCCTTAGAGGCCACACGGAAGCGTGAAGATCATACATTTGCGCTCCTTAACCCTTCTAGGTTGAGTAGAAGCAGATTGAACAACTTGAATCGCCTCGCTTTGTCCACTTGAAGAAGCTTCCGGTTGAACACCCGCTAGCCTTCTACTTCGCCTTGTTTGCATCAATGTTAAGCTTTCCAGCTGTCGGAATATTCCTCTGCCTAACTTCTAGTCGATGAACACAACAGAGAAGAAAAATGGTCTCAAATCTCCTTGGTTCTCTTACTATTGGTTAGCAAAGTCCCAAGGAGAAAACCAGAAGATGGAGACGTGAGAGAGCAAAGAGAGAGGAGACGTGAGTCTTTCTTTTGCTTAGGAGGATTAGGGTTTTCTTTTCCTAGATACTTGTTTATTAGTTAGCCAAAACTGAATCTCTCATTATCTGATAAACATATCCCCAGGATTTCAAAATGCCCGGATGTTATCCTGAGAATAAGTTTTGCCTAACCCTAAACTCTTCTTAACCGTATCTGAAAAAAACCCTAAGGTCCAAGCTATTGGGCCAGAAAAATATTTATTATTTTTCTTGGACCCAAAAGGCCCAAAATAATAAACAATAATTATTTATTTCCCGGGCTTATATAAATAACTCAATAAATAATTAATGAGCCCAAAAATCTTTAATTATTTATTTCTTGGGCCTATATAAATAACCCAATAAATAATTAAACATTAATTATTTTCCCTAGTTTAAGCCCAGGATAATTTCTTAATTATTCATACTGGACTTAGGCCCTGAATAATTAATTAACCAAATAAACTAGATAATTAATTCCTCTCAACTCCTATTTTAATTTATTTATTTGTTTTATTCCAGTCCAATAATAAATTAGACTTCTGAATAAAATAAAATCCTCTTCAACTGAGACCAATTCCTCAACCCAAAAGTAGTTAGGACTTACGGGTTATTCCGAGGAACAAAAACACACATCGCCTTGGCTACTAAAATGACCAAAATACCCCTGCTATATAAATAGTTGTATTTTGCATTTTAAATATTTCCTAATATCACCATAAGGAAATATTGACCCCAAGGACAATGCTGCATTCGCAAAGTCTCCGACCTACATGTGAAATGACTGAAATACCCCTCTACACATCGTCGTACATTTAGAGAGGAAGAAGTGTACTAACACCCCTCTAAATGACATCTACCATCTTTAGGCTTCTAGTCCAATGATCCACGACTTCCTGGAGTGTTTCTGCTTTCCAAGGGAGCTACCCTAAAGCAAACATCCAAGTCATATTTCTCAGGGCCCTGGACATTTTAGACCATTCGGACAACCACAAGGGGCGATATAGTGCAGAAACTATCTTGTATAAGTTTGTTTTAAATAACTAGTCACACATACCCAACATGCTAGTATATTGGCCCTACGATAGAACCTCAACTATAGCAAATCAAAGTATATGCTTCCAGCTTCGCCAAACCACCAACTCATATTCAAGTCGTAGAGTACTAGTCCACACTGTAGCGGTAGTAGTCTAGGTTTCTACCATATAGTACTTTGAGAAACCACTACTACAGGTCTTGTTCTACGTATTCGAAATACGCTTATGTCATTAAGTGAGTGGACTACCCACTGGCTAAAGGTAAGCCATTCCCCATTTGGAATTCATAACATAATAACCTAAACACGATGAGATTCCCAGTCTCATCAATAGGTTAAGAACAAAAGTTTATGTGTTAAATAACCCGTGATCCATACCTTATTGTGAAAGACCACCATTCACATGGATCACTTATTTAAACACAATGGGTCTGTTCCAAACGAAAATCGTGCACAAATAAAAAGTAAATTCACAAACAATTTCTGAAAATAAATTTTTTTATTGAAATATTCAATTTTACATCAGAAACTTAGTCTAAGAGGGCATACAATCCAACAGACTGATATCTGCTAACCAAGCCTACGACAAAGTAGACATCTAGCCTAGTACACTGCATAGCGTATATGAGACTTCCCACAGCCGAAACGTAAGGAATCCTACTCATTCTGTCCTTTTCTTCTTGAGACTTAGGACAGTCCCTTGAAGAAAATGACAACACATGTCTGCAAGGGAATAGAGCTCCTTTGTATGAGTCCATGTTGTACTTAGCCCGCATATTATCAATGTATGCCGCTTGGGATAATCCTAACATTCTCTGCTTCTTATTTCTAAGAAGTCTAATCCCGAGAATGTAGCTGGCTTCTCCCAAGTCCTTCATACTAAATTGACTAGATAGCCAAACCTTTGTAGATGACAATGACCCTATATCATTTTCAATGAGTAGAATGTCATCCATATATAAGACAAGAAAAATCACATTAATGCCTTCTAGCTTACTGTAAGACTTTACAGTCTCGTCAAAACGAATGTTCCATGCTCTCGATACCTGCTTAAGTCCATAAATGGACTTCTTAAGCTTGCAAACCATATGTTCTTGGCCTTCAGCAATAAAGCCTTCCGGTTGGGACATATAGATGTCTTCGCTAAGATGGCCATTTAAAAATGCCGTCTTGACATCTATTTGCCATATCTCGTAGTCATAATAACATGCGATAGCAAGGAGGATACGGATGGACTTAAGCACGACCACCGAGGAAAAGGTTTCCTCATAATCGATTCTCTCTTTCTGAGTATACCCTTTCGCCACAAGTCTAGCTTTGAAGGTTTCCACCTTCTCATCTGTTGGTTTGAAAGAAAACAGAGGAGCAAGCTAGCAGAAATGGAGAACAGACAGAGGCAAAGAAAAACCATGAAGAACAGCAGTATGGAAGCATTTAAAATATACCTCTGGGTGCCTTAAACTTCTTAGGCTATGAAAGAATGGATTGAAACACAGGGACATCTCCTACTTGCTCGCTTGATGAAGCTTCCGGTTGAAAACCTACCAACCTTCTACTTCGCATTGTTTGCATGAACGATGAACGCCGAAGCTTTCTGGTTAACAGAATATTCCACTGCTTGAATCCTTGTTGGTGAAACAAAGGGTGAAGAGAAATGATCTCAAGAGGAGGAATGAATAGTCTCAATCTTCTCTTTGTTTTTGAAAACAAAAACTTTGAGGAGGAAATTCCTCTCAACATTCTTGGTGAACCAAAGGGTAAGGAGAAATCAATCTGACCTTCTTGATTCTTTGCTAATATAAAGAACAAGAGAACTAAAGGTCACAAGAGAAAGATTGCTCCTTGGTTAACCAAAACGAGAAGAGGAGAACCAAAGGTCACGAGAGAGAGCGAGAGAGACAAAGAGAGAGAGAGAGAGAGAGTATAGGAATCTGAGAATTCCAAATAATTCTCCAATTGCAATTGAACCCATCAAGTTCTCAAAATTATAAATTGACCCATCAATTATAACTAATTATAATTTGGCTACACAACTTCTCTTTCTTGCAATAAACCCCACTATGTTATCAAATAACATCTTGAGTATTTTACATTTTAAATATTTCCTAATATCACCATAAGGAAACATTGACCCCAAGGACAATGCTGTGTTAGCAAAATCTCCAACCTACAGGTGAAATGACTAAAATACCCCTTCATACATCGTTGTACATTCAGAGAAGAAGAAGTGTACTAACACCTCTCTAAATGACATCTACCTTCCTTAGGCCTCTAGTCCAATGATCCACGACTTCCTGGATTGTTTCCGCTTTCCAAGGGAGCTACCTTAAAGCAAATATCCATGTCATGTTTCCCAGGGCCCTGGATATTTATATCATTGAGACAACCACAAGGGACAATATAGTATAGAAACTATCTTGTACAAGTCTATCTTAACTAACTAGGCACACATACCTAACATACAAGTATATTAGCCCGACGATAAAACCTCAACTATAGCATATCAAAGTATATGCTTCCAGTTTCGTCAGACCACCAACTCATACTCAAGTCGTAGAGTACTAATCCACACTGTAGTTGTAGTAGTCTACGTTTCTACCATATAGTACTTTTAAGAAACCACTACTACAAGTCCTGTTCTACGTATTTGAAATACGCTTATGTCATGAAGTGAGTGGACTACTCACTAGCTAAAGGTAAGCTAAATCTCCATTTAGAATTCACAATATAGTAACCTAGACATGATGAGATTCACATTCTCATCAATCAATTTAGAACGAACGTTTATGTGCTAAATAACCCGATATCTATATCTTACTGTGAAAGACATCCATTCACATGGACAATTTTCTTAAACATAATGGGTCTTTTCAAAATGAAATTTTGCACAAATTAAAAATAAATTCACAAACGATTTCTAAAAATAAATTCTTTTATTAAAACATTCGATTTTCACATCAGAAACCTAGTCTAAGAGGGTATACTTCCCAACAATCTCCCACTTGCACTCTAAGACTAGGTAAGTCCATAGGTGCCCACCCTTATGGCATCTAAGTGTCTTTTGAAGACTCTCTTAGCCAAAAGCTTGGTGAATGGATCTGCTAGATTGTTTTCTGAGGCAATCTGTTCCACCATGACTTCCCATCTCTGAATGAAAGTCCGGATCAGGTGGTACTTTCTCTCGATGTGCTTCCCCTTCTTGTAGTTCCAAAGTTCTTTAGATTGCGATACTGCTCCAGCATTGTCGCAATACATGATAATCAGCCTGTCTATATGTGGCATGACCCCAAGTTCTGAAAGGAACTTTCGAAGCCAGACTGCTTCCTTGGATGCCTCCAAAGCTACCACATACTCAGCTTGCATGGTTGAGTCAGCAATGCAAGATTGCTTGATACTCCTCCACGAAATTGCTTCTGCAGACAAGTTGAAGATATATCCACTAGTGAATTTTCTTTCATCCTTATCCGCCTGGAAGTTTGAGACTGTGTATCCTATAGGAACCATGTAACACCCCACTGCCTAGGCCCAACAGGGCCGGGGATGTCGCCCCGTCCAAAGGACAAGGGGTCTTTATAACTAGGTCACACAAACAAATAAAACAATACTTTAACTTAAAACTTATTACAATCCAAGAATTCAAGATAAAACCATAAATACAACGAATCCTCTCAACCCTTAGAGTAATACATAAAGAAAATATCACAAGGTCTTCCAAACAAGCAACAAACTATCTACACATCTCCACAGCAAGACCGACCTGAAAACATGGAAAAAGGTTAGTGAGATAAAAATCTCAGTAAGCCCGTGTGTATTTTGAGTGTTCAGTGAAAACAGTTCATGAATACAAGGGTAAGAATTTCATAAGAAAAATACTGACAAGCAATAAACGATGTTGAATTCCATGAGTGACGTTTTAACTTTTCCAACCATACATGTATATTAAAATCAACCACTCAAAAGAGTGGCTATGGGTTACCACACGTTGGGCCCCATAACCATACAACGGTCGGAATGTCACACTTTGTGCAGACTGACAAAAGGTAGGTGATCGGCCTACCGGGTAAGATACTCCTCCTTCTCTACACCTAAACAAAACCGATTGTCCACTCCAGCAACACACAGTCCACATGATTGAAACCTGCTAGCTCGAATTGGCATGACTAAGTAGTACTAACGTTTCTCTAAGTTAAGTTCATCTTCTGGAGATGGCCTCCTGCCAGAAGACTCACTCTTGCTCTTCAAAACTAGTACTACTAGTATATCCTTATTGAGTACTCAACGTTGATTGTCCCACTTAGGAGAAAATTGATAAATCATAACTTCACTTGAAAATGGCAATTAAGGGTTTCTAAAATCCGTATCAAAATTGGTTTTAGAAACAGTTTGGTGTTTGAACAAAACTGCATATTGATTTTCAAATAATTTGTTTGACTAAAATAAAAAAGGAAATAGTCCTTAACTGCCTTTACAAAATAAGTGTTCACATGCTTCGAGTTTGGCTTGCCATAGTAACCTTTTATAACAAACAGGTTTTATGCAGGAGCTTACCTAATCCTTTGCTCGAGATAAAATAAAGATCTCCAAAAGCTTACCTAACCCCGCCTGGGGTAAACACAAGTCATAATTAAACTCAAGCCAAAACTCACTTTCATAAATAAACCTAACTCAACTTACTACAATCATGACCCTAATATCCCAAGCGTTAAGGCTAGATAATAAATAAAGGGTTTATAAAATAAATCTAGCTTGATATTAAAATAACTAGGGTTTGTGAAATAGTTACTAATAAGTTGTAGGTTTAAGTCTGCTATAAATAAATTAGGATTTATTTAATGAAGGGTCTAAGTCCTAGATGATATTATTTAAAATAATGATTTATAATAACTAATGGTTAGAAAATAATTGGTAAATAAAATTAATAGTAAGTAAATTGTATTATGTTTTGATTAAAAGATATTGAATAAATTTTATTAGTATTTATGAATATATGACTTACAAAATTAATATTTTATCTATTATGATTATTTATATAAAAGGCTTTATTTAATGCTATCGTTATATATAACATCTATATATTTTATTTGTTTAATAAAAGCTATCATTTATTTGACTAAAATATCATTATTTTATATAATAGTCCACAATCACATTTTCCTAGGGTTTTTGAAATCACTAGAAGGAAATATAGTATTAATTTTTATTGATGAAATCAAATTGGCTAACTTAAATAGCTTAGGAACAACAAGGTCATGATCATAATTCCTATTGCTATCCATAATCATGAACATACATTCTACACCAATCAACAAAACATCTAAATCATGAATAAAAGTATAGATCCAAATCTACCAGCACATGATCCCAACTCCACTAAACATAATCATATGCATGGCCTCAACAAGAATACATGAACATAAAACCCTATTCACCAAAGGTGACATAATCTCTAACATGCTTAATCATTCATACCACTCACAACATGAAGGCATGCAACAAACCCTAAAATCGCCATAAAATTCAATCAAGACTAATCATCCTCATGCATCAATCCCAACTCCATCATATAAACACATTCATTCTCATGCTTCAATCTCAACTCCATCACAAAACACATGCCCAATCTCCAAATATATTCCATCCTCATTCAACTACATCCAAGAGACATGAATCTAGAATTTAAAGAGAAGATTGAAGAGGCTTACTTGAATGATGACTACCTTGAAGACGCTTCAAAAGAATCCTCATGCTTGGAAGGCTTGATCCGTCCAAAGGGAAGAAGAAAAATGGCCATGGTTGGGGTAACCATTCGGTTGAGAGAGAAATAGAGAGAGGAAGAGAGAGAGAGAGAGAGAGAAAGAGAACGAAAAAGACAGAGTTTATTAGTATATTCATTAAGATCGAAGATGGAAGAAGATGGAGTTAATTGTTCATGCTTACCTTGAAAGTGTTATTGAGCTTTTAAGAAAATTCTGGTTTTTGACCCAAAAGTGGAACTTTGATTTTAGCGTTTGATGTTAAAAATTACAGAAATAGATTCAAGAGGATGAACAGGTGTGATCTGGAGTTTTTGGAGAAGATTGAAGAGGTTTTGAGTGGTCTTATGCGTGAGAATGGTGGTAGGTGTTCTTGGAGAGAATGGAGAGAATAGAAGGAAGCTGGCCGAAATTTTACTTGGGAAGGGTGGCCGAATGGTTTGGAGGATTTTGGTAATTGGATTTTCAGAATTAGGAGAAAAATGAAAGCTGGTTGTTTGAAATTCAAAAGGAATAATTTATGGAATAAATTATGGTAGCAAATATGGTAAGAAGATCTTGGTTGATGGAGGTCTTTTGGAAGCTTCAATGGCCGGTTGTTTGGCTGGAATTTTTGCTGAGATGAATGATGTTTGAATGAGCTTTAGGGTGGCCGAAATATGGAGTGTAATGGTGAGGGAATTTTCTGGATAGTTGAGGCTTAATCCATGGAAGTTTGCTGGAATTTTGGACTCCAATTGATGGCTTGATTCTAGTGATTGATTGAGAGATTTTAGGAGCAGCCATGGAGCTCTTTTTCGTGCAGAACAATGGTGGGGATGATGAAGTTCAGTTCATGGCTGACCACGGTGAGTTTTACAGAAAAATGGAGTGAGTTTCAGACAAGGGTGAAGAAGGAAACAAAGCTAGAATTTCTGGTTAGTCTTTCGCATGGCTTGCTGGAAATTCTGTGCAGATTTTTCTGCCATGTTTCAGCCAACTTGCAAGGGGTTTGAAGGGGTATTGGAGGGTCCTTTAAGGTAGGTTTCTAGCCTTCTTTATGGAGGAAAGATAAGGTAGCATTGCTGGTTTGAAAGCTAGAGGAACAGCTTGGTTTTTCGGACTGCTAAGTTGCGAACTGCCCAAGATTTATTTCCTGGTTTGTACTGCCTTTGAGCAGTCCGATTTTGGTTGAAGTTTTCAGTCTTCAAGCTGAGTGAATTGGTCATTTTTCGGGCAGTATTTGAGAGGGAAAGATGGCTGAAATTTTTGAAAATTGGACTGATGAAGAAGCTGGAAAATTTCCAGTTTATTACACGAAGAAGATGAACACACATAGGTTGGAATGTGAAGGTTCAACCATGGGGATTAATTCTCTTGGGAACCTTCCATAACTCCTCCCCATTTTTAGTTAAATTCCATCCTCTAAGAGGCATTTTTGAAGATTTTAAAATCATAGAACCTTGTTGGAATTTTCTGGAAATAAAATGGCTTAGATAATTAAGCAACTTATTGATTAAGAATTAAGGGAAGCTAAAGATCAAAAAGGGTATGAATCCCTTAGAAATTGTTGTAGGGCACAAGAGTGGAATTAGAACATTCCTTTCATGTCTCCCCTAGGACAACACTCCTACTCCTCGCTAAGGCATGCAACAACCGAAAATAGCTTATCTAACAAAAATAAAATTTAATCATGCTAAAACTCAAATGATGGAATTTGAACTCAAGACCTCAAGGATTAATTCCAAAGCTCTAACCACTAAACCACAACAATTCTTGTTCTTATTTTCTCTTTCAAATACTTTTCCTATTTAGCCCTCAAGCTATCTCCCTATTTCCACCTCAAGTAAAATTACCATTTTGCCCTTCTTACCCAATAAGCACAATTAAGCCATCTAGACTACAAATCACATATCCAAAGCACATAGAATCATACAAAAATGTATTTATGCATGCAAGAAAATATGATATGCATCCTGACCCCCTTACTCTAGAGTTGGTTTTAATTGGGGTTTCACAAACCAAGTCATCAGCCTTGTAAGCCAGCATATAATCTCTCGTTCCTTTGAGGTATTTGAGAATATACTTTACAGGTTGCCAATGAATCTCCCTTGGATTTGACTAATATTTGCTAACCAAGCCTACGGCAAAGCAGATATCTGGCCTAGTACACAGCATAGCGTACATGAGACTTCCCACAGCCGAAGCGTAGGGAATCCTACTCATTCTGTCCTTTTCTTCTTGAGACTTAGTGAATGTGTGAAAACAGGAAAACACGGAGCACACAGTGGAAACGAATCAACAAAAAATGAAAAAACTCAAGAACACAGAAACAGAACATAGCCGGTGCCGGCTCCGGCAGCCCTAGCCGGCGTTGGTTGCCCTCTATCCAATCCCGAGGTTAAAAAATTTCGTACATTTTTTCCTCATTCTAAAGATTGGCTGGACTGGAATAAGTGCAACTGGGGTAGGTGTGCTAGTGGAAGCCTATATTGCGATCCCTGCAAGCCTCCTACCCCGTCTTCGCATGTATGAACAATGAACGCCAAAGCTTTCTAGTTGTCGGAATATTCCACAGCCTAAATATTGTAGGTGAAACAAAGGTGAAGTGGAATGGTCTCAAGAGGAGGAGTGAATGGTTACAACCTTCTCCTTGATTCTTCAAAGAAGTCACATTGAGAAGGATAATCCTCTCAACCTTCTTGCACCAAAAGGTGAACTCAAGACCAACAATAGTAAATAGGGTTTACCTTGTTCTTCTTGTTCTTCAAAAACCAAAGAATGAAGAAAAAGAAGACCTCTTGGTGTTCTCTTGGAGAGACACATGAAAATTAGAGAATGAGAGTGCCAAGAGAGGAGAACTAAAGATGGTCAACATCATATAACCTCTTGTGACCTTTGGTTTTTGTAGATTTGGACCGTATGACCATTGGTTTTCTTGTTTTGTTTTTCCTTGTGTAATAAATGCATCACATGAAAAGCACAACCAGAAAACCACCTTTCATATAACCAAAAGCCTCTACAAAACCACATCTGAGAATTCCAAACAATTCTCTAATTGCAATTAGAACCCTCCAATATAACTAATTATAATTTGGCCACAACAAGTTCTCTTTCTCACAAGAAACCCCACTATTGTATCAAATAACATTTTGAGTATATACTTCTCCTTAACTGAGACTAATTCCTCAATCCAAAATTAATTAGGACTTACGGGCTACTCCGAGGACCAAAAAGACACATCGCCTTGGCTACTAAAATGACCAAAATACCCCTGCTATACAAATAGTTGTATTTTGCATTTTAAATATTTTCTAATATCACCATAAGTAAATATTGACACCAAAGACAATGCTGCATTAGCAAAGTCTCCGAATTATAGGTGTAATGACTAAAATACCCCTCTATACATCACCATACATTTAGAGAGGAAGAAGTGTACTAATACCCCTCTAAATTACATCTACCATCCTTAGGCCTCTAGTCCAATGATCCACGACTTCCTGGAATGTTTCTGCTTTCCAAAGGAGCTACCCTAAAGCAAACATCCAAGTCATGTTTCCCAGGGCCCTGGACATTTAGATCATTCAAACAACCACAATGGGCGATATAGTATAGAAACTATCTTGTATAAGTCTGTCTTAACTAACTAGTCATATATACCCAACATGCAAGTATATTAGCCCTACGATAGAACCTTAACTGTAGCATATCAAAGTATATGTTTCCAACTTCGTCAAACCACCAACTCATACTCAAGTCGTAGAGTACTAGTCCATGCTATAGCAGTGGTAGTCTAGGTTTCTACCATATAGTACTTTTAAGAAACCACTACTACAGGTCTTGTTCTACGTATTCGAAATACGCTTATGTCATGAAGTGAGTGGACTACTCACTAGCTAAAGGTAAGCCATTTCCTATTTAGAATTCATAACATAATAACCTAAACATGATGAGATTTCCATTCTCATCAATCAATTAAGAACAAATGTCTATGTGTTAAGTAACCCATGATCCATACCTTACTGTGAAAGACTTCCATTCACATGGACCACTGACTTAAACACAATGGATCTTTTCCAAATGACATCATGTACAAAAGTAAATTCACAAACGATTTCTGAAAATCAATTATTTTAATTAAAATATTCGATTTTTACATCAAAAAACTAGTCTAAGAAGGCATACTTCCCAACACCTAGGACAGTCCCTTGAAGAAAATGACAACCTATGTCTGCAAGGGATTAGAGGTTATTTGCATAAGTCCATATTGTGCTTGACCAGCATCTTATCAATGTATGCCGCTTGGGATAATCCTAACATTCTCTGCTTCCGATTTCTAAGAAGTCTAATACTGAGAATGTAGCTGCCAAATCCTTTATACTAAATTGATTAGACAACCAAATCTTTGTAGATGACAATGACCCTACATCATTTCCAATGTGTAGAATATCATCCACATAAAAGACCAAAAAATCCACATTAATGCCTTCAAGCTTCCTGTACACGCATGGTTCATCTTCGTTTTGAATAAAATCATAAGACTTTACAGTCTCGTCAAAACGAATGTTCCATGCTCTCGATGCCTGCTTAAGTCCATAAATAGACTTCTTAAGCTTGCAAGCCATATGTTCTTGGCCTTCAGCAATAATACCTTCCAGTTGGGACATATAGATGTCTTCGCTAAGATGGCCATTTAAAAATGCCGTCTTGACATCCATTTGCCATATCCCATAGTCATAATGACATGCGATGGCAAGGAGGATACGGATGGACTTATGCATGGCCACCGGGAAAAAAGTTTCCTCATAATGGATTCCCTCTTTCTGAGTATACCCTTTCGCCAAAAGCCTAGCTTTGAAGGTTTACACCTTCCTATCTACTCCCCTCTTCCTCTTTTATACCCACTTACACCCAATGGGTTTTATTCCTTCAGGTGAAGCTATAAGATCCCAAACCTAATTGAAGTACATAGACTCAATCTCGGTTTTCATTGCTTCATGCCATAGATTTGCATCGGTATCAGCAATAGCCTCCTCGTATCTAGTGGGGTCTTGTTCCTGATGGTCGGAGACCAACTCAAAAGCTTCTCCAGTCCATCTCTCTGGAACCCTAGACACACTCCCATTATGATGACGCTCCATTTATACAGGCTCTTGAGACTGTGCCTCTTCTTATTCCATAATCGGTTCAGAAGAAGTTGATTCCATAGATAACCTCTCCTCAAGTTTCAACCTTTAATCATCTTCTAAGTATCTAGCATTAGTACTGACTAGTACCTTCTGCTCCTTAGGATGATAAAAGCAACCACCCTTTATCCCTTTTGGATACCCAACAAAATAGTATAATTCTGATCTTGGTTCCAACTTGTCTCCTTTGACCAGTACATAAGCCGGACAACCCCATATCTTGAGATGATTCAGACTTAGCTTACGCCCAGTCCATATGTCATAGGGAGTCCTCGGTACTGACTTGGAGGGTACCAAGTTCAGAATGTATGCCGCTATTTCCAAGGCATATCCCCAAAAAGACACTAGAAGGGTAGCATGAGACATCATACTCTGGACCATTTCCATCAATGTCGTATTCCTTCTCTTAGCTATTCCGTTCTGCTGGGGTGTCCTCGGTACAGAGGGTTGGGATACTATCCTATGATGTACCATGTAGTCCTTGAATTTACCCAGGAGGTACTCTCCACCACGATCCAATCGTAAGGTCTTGATTAATTTACCTGTCTAACGCTCCACTTCAGCCTTAAACTCTTTGAATTTATCAAAAGAGTCAAACTTGTGCCTTATCAAGTAAATATGACCAAACCTTGTACAATCATCTGTGAAAGTGATGAAGTACTCAAAACCTTCTCTAACTGGTGTAGACAAGGAACCACACATCAGTGTGAACAAGACTCAATATTTCTTTGGCTCTATTCACCTTTGATGTAAATGACCTTCTGGTCATCTTTCCTATTAGGCAGGATTCATACTGAGGCCAATTTTCTAGTCTCAATGTGCCAAAAGGCCCATCATGGATTAGCCTCTGAATCTTGGTTGAGTTGATATGACCTAACCTTAGATGCCAAAGGTATAAGTCATTAACATTAGTCTTTCTCTTCTTAGTTAAAGGATCAGATTAAATGTTATATAATTGATTGTTAATAGGGTTTAAGAAGAATAGATTTCCATACATGTGCCCAGTACATAAAATTTCTCCTTTTCTAATGATAGAAATTTCAGATTGGAAAGAGACAGAATATCCTTGATTTATTAGTTTTGCAACTGAAATCAAATTCTGACGAAACCAAGGTACATATAAAATATCTTTTAAGACCAATATTCTATGACAATAAAAAATAAGATCCAGCTCTTCCACTGCAAGGGCCCAAACTTATGCTCTATTTCCCACGTGTAGCCCATGTTCGCCCTTCTTGAGTCATCTAATCTTTCTATACCCCTGCAAGGAGTTACAGATATGATCAGTGGCTCCTGAATCAATAATCCAAGTGGAAGTTGATCCAACCATTAATATAGACTATAGATAGAAAACATTACCAATGGGGTTTTTCTTGGCTTGAAGATCTGGACACTCCTTTTTTCAGTGTCCCTTCTTCCCACATTTGAAGCACTTGCCCTTTGGTTTGTCTTTGGGCTGGGTCTTAGGCTAGGCTGCTACGTTTCCCTTCTTCCTTTTGAACTTTCTGGGCTTGGGCCCAGTTCTTAAGAAAGAAGCTTTAGTAATCATCGCCTTTGATTGAGGCTTCATAACATTATCTGCCATCTGGAGTTCCTTCATTAACTCACTTAAACTCATGTTCAACTTGTTCATATTGTTATTCAACTTGAACTGAGTAAAGGAACCCGGTAGAGACTCGAGAACCATATCCACTTGGCTCCCGGGGTCAATGATAGCCCCTAAGATTTCTGCTTCCTCGAAAGCAGCAATCATCTTAAGCATGTGCTTTCGGACTGATGCTCCCTCAGCCATCTTATTGTTGATTATAGTTCGAAGAGCTTCTTGCCTTGCGGGCCGACTCTTATCTATGAACATCGTGGCCAATGACTGACTTCTATCATACGCAGAAGCCATGTGCTCATGTTTTGACCAAAGCACATTAGACATGGAGGCCAATATATAGCAGCGCGCCATTTCGTCAGCCTTCTTTCATACCTTCTCAGCCTCTAGCTCTTCGGCGGTGGAACCTTCCCGGATCCCAAGGCAGGTCTCCTAAAGGACATATTTGTACTCTTCGGCTATAAGTATTATGTTTAGGCTCCTCTTTCAGTCCATATAGTTTGGTCCCGTCAGCTTATTCACCCTGAGAATAATGGTCAATGGACTAAAAAAACCTCCCACCATTTCTAAAAAATAAAAAATAAAATAATGGATTTAGTTTGTGAAAACAAAATAAATTTGTGCACTAAAATTAATTTGGCTCTTAGAAAAACTGACATAGCTTCTTAGGAAGATTAACAGTTCCCTAAGCTGAGTATATTAACCGCCACAAATTAATTTCTCATCTACGTAATGATCTAGAGGAAACATCCATCGAGGGATGGACGTTTCCTCTCATTTCCTATGGACATACCTCGCACTTATAACCTCCAACGTGGGCTGGTTGATTATAGTACGTGTCCTGAGTTATTAATTACATCCTTCCATTAGATCTAGATCCTTGTGGTATCCCCATCCTATAGCGTTCACTCCCAGGGTGACACGAGGGGACCCACGATCTCTAATGAGAATCGTGATGGAAGTCGTGGGGCCGTTGGAACCCCTCTCCCACTTAATCTTTTAAAATAAAGGTTTTCTGAAAAATATCCTTTTGAAATTTTCATTAACTTTTTCCTTAACTCAAAAATAAAATATCTAAATCCATTAAAATCTCTATGTCAAGATTTATATCATTTGAGAGATTTTTCCATGGACTAATTTTATTTAAGTTAAAAACTTAATGATTTCAAAAGTTTTTCAATTACAATTTTCTAGAGACTTAGGTCTCAAGTTTATTTGACAAAATAATTTTTCTTGTGCCAAAATTTTAAAAAAATGACTTTCTATTTTAACCTTACAAAAATATCTAATTTTAATATATTTTCTATGTCAAGGATTAAATAATTTGAGAAAATATCTGAGGATTAATTTTTGTTCAAATTAGAATAACCATTTAACGTTTTACAGAAAAACATTTTTCTTGTCAAAAATATTCCCGAAGACTTAAGTTTTTGAGAAAACGTGCACATAGGTACACAATAAATAGCATGCTAGAAAACAGTAGACGTTTTTCATGCTTTTCTATTTGTTAAACCTAAGTACCTAAATAATAAAATTAAATACATAATTAATTAATTATTGGTCTTGTTTAATCCTAAAATTCCTTATTAATATTTTTCATGCAAATATATTCCTCGAATATTAAATATTGCAAAATATTAACTTCGCTTGGTATAAACCTAAAACTAAAAGAAAATTGCATGAAAAATCACAAGGAAAAATTAAAAAATTTCTCCTTGCTCCACTGCAGCTGCCACACTAGATCATACACCCATATGCACTATGGTCCGCTGCACCCGCCATGCAGAACCAGGACCCACGAGAAAACCAGCACGCGGACGGCCTTCCAGACCCTAGCTGGTGCCGATTCCATCACCCCAGTCCAGTGCCGGTTCCGGTCTAGAGGCCAGGACCGGCCTTCCAGATCCTAGCCGGCACTGGTTCTGGCACCCCAAGCAAGCGCCGGTTCTGGTCTAGATGCCAGATCCTGCAGTTTTTTCTGTGAATTTCTTCTGCATAGCTTCTGCACAGACTTCTGCACCCGCCCCCTATTTTTCTGCACAGCTTCTAGCTTCGATGGCTCTCCGATTTCAACCCAAATACAATGAAATTAACCAAAACCAACAATCGCCTATACCCATCCAAATTGGGTTTACACGGTTGTTCTATGAAAGCAGGAAAAAATTACAGAGGGCCTATGCTTCTACTATGAAGCTTAAAAAAATACGTATCCTATACCAAAATAGAGAATGATCACAGGTTTAAGCACTAAACAATGATCTTTTACATTTTTGTTAACTAACATGCTCCTTAAGTTAATCAAACAACAAGCTCTGATACCAATTGTTGGTTTGAAAGAAAATAGAGGAGCATGCTAGAAGAAACGGAGAACAAACAGAGGCAAAGCAAAACAATGAAGAACAACAGTATATAAGCATTTAAAACATACCTCTGGGTGCCTTAAATCTCTTAGGCTGTGAAAGGATAGATTGAATCACAGGGACAGCTCCAACTTGCTCGCTTGATGAAGCTTCCGGTTGAAAACTTGCCAATCTCCTACTCTGCCTTGTTTGCATGAACGATGCATGCCAAAGCTTTCCGATTGTCGAAATATTCCACGGAATATTCCACTGCCTAATTCTTGTTGGTGAAACAAAAGGGTGAAGAGGAATGATCTCAAGAGGAGGAATGAATGGTCTCAACCTTCTCCTTATTTTTGAAAACAAAAACGTTGAGGAGGAAAATCCTCTCAACCTTCTTGGTGAACCAAAGGGTGAGGAGAAATCAATCTGACCTTCTTGATTCTTTGCTAATATAAAGAACAAGAGAACCAAAGGTCACAAGAGAAAGATTGCTCTTTGGTTAACCATAATGAGAAGAGGAGAACCAAAGGTCACGAGAGAGAGAGAGAGAGAGAGAGCTTAGGAATCTGAGAATTCCAAACAAGTCTCCAATTGCAATTGAACCCATCAAGTTCTCAGAATTATAAATTGATCTATCAATTATAACTAATTATAATTTAGCCACACAACTTCTCTTTCTCGCAATAAACCCTA